>JZKD02S0819379.1:221617-245193 GCA_000966675.3 Picea glauca | reverse complement strand
CTCTCCCTTTCGATTTCAATGAGCTATTACACTAAGAGGTTTCTCCAAGTATTATGCCCAATATGACCTTCTTAGTGAAATTAATTAAAATATGACCCATAATAACTCAAAATTACGGAAATCGTCGGAATACAACAGAACCAAAACCAAGTTGTGCGGAATGGATCCTGATGATGAAATATGATGAACGATGCAAGTCTGGCCCAACAAAACCCCTCAAAACTCCCGAACTTGTTGTCACCTCCATCTGGCTACTCTGGTAGGCATAACACTCTGTAACATCATAATTTCCAAAAATGGGGACATTACAGTCCTCCTCCTTGCTAGAATATTGCTTGTCCTCAAGCAATAACTGAAACAATATTGCTTGTCCTCAAGCAATAACTGAAACAATATGTATGTGATACCAGGATCCCATATCCACCTGTGTGACCTGTAGTAATCTCTCCTCAAGACATGGCCCCTCCAAGTGATCACCATACATGATACCCGAATGCTCTTATTGAGAAGAATGATCGTGTGCACTCGATCCTCGGTCAACTCCCCAAGCAACCACTCTACTCGGATCTCGACCCCATCAAACTATGGACTACCCAACACTCCAATCCTTAGATCCCATATCAAGATGTGAACTGCAATGCCCTGTGAAGTATAGTCATGTAAGATGTCAACACCATGAGTCTCCTGCAAATAACACACGACCTCCACCCTAAATGAGTCTGACCTCCAAGGACCAAGACCATACCAAACCCAACAGGGTCTCCATCGAATGAACGTGCTACTGCCATAGTGAGGTACTACCAGACCTCAATGAATCGACAAGAAGTGACGTGCTCCCCCCAAAACTGAAGCTCAATGGAAAATCAAAGTGATTTTCCCCTGCAAAGATCCACTTGCCTCCATCAGTCGATGAAATGGCCAACCCTATAATACCCAGGTCCCATGCTAATCTCTAAAAGGGACCATCACGCTAACGCTGCACTACTCTGATCATGACTGTTTGCCCAACGTATACATACTGGATCCTCCACTCCTGGATCCTCATGCTAAAATACTTGTGATAATTGGGCCTGCTATCAAGAAGCTGAACCTGTAAAGGTATCCCTGTGGAACCAAAATCTGCCCATCCATTGCCATACTCGATCGTGAGTATCAACAAGGAGAACTTGTCTTGCCACATAGAACAAGTTCCAACAAGCCCTCTCAAAATAATCCAAGAGTGAAGTATGCTGCTCTCTGGCGCAATCGAGACCATCATAAGATGAAGCAAACTATTTACCAAATGGACTCTCGGATCCCATGGCAGATTTGGAAGTTCATCACCTCCAATCCCCACTAATTGCTGATGTGCCATATTGATAACTGTCAGAAGCCCTCCATCCTCATCCCAATGAGAATATGAATCTGTATCAACCTCCGAGATATCCTCTGTCCCAGACTCCCATGGCCTAAGATACTCTCCATCACGCCCAAGGCCTTAATTGTTTGTCTCTGATGATCCGCCCAAGCAACCACTCTACTCGGATCTCGACTCCATCAAACTATGGACTACCCAACACTCCAATCCCTATATCCCATATCAAGATGTGAACTGCAATGCCCTGTGAAGTATAGTCATGTAAGATGTCAACACCATGAGTCTCCTGCAAATAACACACGACCTCCACCCTAAATGAGTCTGACCTCCAAGACCATATCAAACCCAACACAGTCTCCACCGAATGAACGTGCTGCTGCCATAGTGAGGTACTACCAGATGTCAATGAATCAACAACAAGTGACGTGCTCCCCCCAAAACTGAAGCTCAATGGAAAATCAAAGTGATTTTCCCCTGCAAAGATCCACTCGCCTCCATCAGTCGATGAAATGCCCAACCCTATAATCCCCAGGTCCCATGCTAATCTCTAAAATGGATCGTCACGTTGACGCTGCACTACTTTGATCATGACTGTCTGCCCAACGTATACATACTGGATCCCCCACTTCTGGATCCTCATGCTAAAATACCTGTGATAATTGGGCTTGCTTTCAAGAAGCTGAACTTGTAAAGGTATCCCTGTGGAACCAAAATCTGCCCATCCATCGCCATACTCGATCGCGAGTATCAACAAGGAGAACTTGTCTTGCCACATAGAACAAATCCCAACAAGCCCTCTCAAAATAATCCAAGAGTGAAGTATGCTACTCTCTGGCGCAACCTAGACCATCATAAGATGAAGCAAACTACTGACCAAATGGACTCTCGGATCCCATGGCAGATTTGGAAGTTCATCACCTCCAATCCCCACTAACTGTTGATGTGCCATATTGATAACTGTCGGAACCCCTCCATCCTCATCCCAATGAGAATTTGAATCTGTATCAACCTCCAAGATATCCTCTGTTCCAAACTCCCATGGCCTAAGATACTCTCCATCACGCCCAAGGCCTTAACTGTTTGTCTCTGATGATCCACCCCTATCCTGCTGTATGCAATAAAGACACTCCTGTCAGGTGGTCTCAGCCTACCAACTCTCCATGTCCCCTGCCACTATCTATCTCCCCCTATGCTGCTGTCAATGATGAAAGTATCGGGAAAGGATAACAGAAATATCCGTAACCGATTGTAGGACTGGAAAGTATCATATGCTTTGGTCAATCCCAAGGACATGACCAACAACTCGTCCACCGACATCCATGGTGAATAATTGCCTGTACTCATCACTAAACTCCAACCATCGGGTACAACAATAGATAACTCCACAAACTGCTGGTCAATCACTCTCCATCCATCATCACTCATGCAACTGCTGCTACTGTGAAGGTGATCTCCCAGATCTATATACTGCTGCAAGGGAGAGGAACCTCTAAGCTCCACTGAGGACGTCTCCTCCCAACAATCCAATTTGTCCCCCTGAACCCCACTGTACACCTCTGCATGCTCCTGTGAACTATCTCTCATCATCATATGCCCCTGGATAGTCATGCAAGCCCCTATATCCTCCTGCATCAACATGTGTCCAAGGTGTACTGCTGGATCAACCTCTGCATGGATGTCAACCAATCCTGGAACAGAAATGAAAGTGTCTTCGTAACTGCCCCTGGCACTAGAATCCCCATGTGTATGTGTATGACCAACTGTCTCAGAACTACCCATGAATGGTGGTCCCTGTGACACTTGGGCCTCCTCCATCGTCTCCTAGTCATATCCCTCACACACCTCCATCATCTGGCGCTCCTCTAATATGGACCTTGATTCCTAAAGGGATGTCTGTGCGCCTTCCAAGAATCCCCGTGTGCTCGCCAACTCATGAGTGAGTCGGTCCACCTCAATCTCCTTCTCCCTCAGTGCCCTGCGATACATCTCACCAACCTCCCGTAGGTAATCTCTATCCATCAATAACTGCTGGAAGTCGGCCCTCATCACGATCACTCTCTCCCTGAGTGTATGGAAGTCATCAATGGAAATTTCCCCATCTAAACTATCATGTGCCATCAAGGCCCTCCAACAATATCCTGCCACCAATGCGTGTGTATCATCAATGCATCTAGTGGTTGCCATGATCATGTCCTCACTGACTCTCAACTTTCCTGTCAAGTGTCGTGACTCCTGATCACAATCCTATTGAGGTGCTACCTCATGCCTCTCACTGCTAGTGTCAACAATGGAATCCCCAACAACACTCCTCAAAAGATAAGGCACTGAACTGCTCATTGTCCACTGTGCTATTGAGTCCTATATGCCACTGCACACCATCATCAACTGCTACCCCCATCTGAATCACACTGTATCCCATATGAACAGCTGTATGCTCCCGTGCGCTCACTCTGTTAATGTTATCTGCACCTAGATCCCATACAGATGTGTCTAGACATGAGATATGGTCATCTCGACCAATAAGGAGTGCATCCTCATCACTGTAGATCGGTCATGGAAGTGAGTATCCCAACAAGTTGTCGGTCTCCACAACCTGATCTACTGATAGACTCCCCAAAAGAGGTGACTCGCCCTCCTCATATTGATAGGTATGCAAATAGTCAACTGGCTCCAAGTCATGCCTCTCCTCCTGGGTCTGTAGATCCATATGTCCTTTGTGTTCCAATACGACACAAGGCTCCTCTACCACCTCCAGAATGTCATTGATATTCTCCTGTGCCATGTCTAACATAAATGTCTGAGAAGGTAAGGACTGTGTCACGCTCATCTCCATGGGAAGAATAGTATCCCCTACGCATGACCTCATACTAGGTGCTAACACATCTGAATCCTCACAAGTGTCACCACTATGCTGAGGTGTTGAGTCCTCAACATTGTTTGATAGGGAAGCTAAGGAACATGCGTTATCATCCTGTCCATCCAACTGTCCAACAAATGTGCAAGAGTCCTGTGACTGCTCTAATGAGGCATCTAAGGCCTCATCCTCATACTCATCCTCCTCATCACTGTCATAGTGCACCTCAGTGTAATGCACTTTCCCTTTACCCCTGCATCTGTGATCTGGCTCCCAAGGCACTTTGCAAGTGTAGCAAAGTTCCCTGCTCCTAATGGGTGTAGGTTCAATCTATGCTTCCTTCCATCTACTAGCTCATAGTGATGTATCTATTTCCTTTTCTTCTTTGGCTCTATTTTCTTTTGCTATGTTGAACCTGTTATCCATCAAGTTGCACTAGGATGGATTTCCAGCCAACCGCCAAAGATTGAACAATTCCTTGTTCAAAATTTAGAGTTTAAAAGTTCAACCGGTAAATAAGACCAACCTTTTTCACATTTTCCATACCCTCCGGGGAATTGTAATAAGAGATGTTGCATGATGAACTTTGTAAAAGGTATTAGCCACCTTAGACTTAGGCATGAGTTGTTACTCTGGAGTGTTTTTTTATTTGTTAATTATATTTTGCCGTCGAAAAACAATTTATAATTTCTGAGTTTTTTCACTCAATTTCTCCAAAGTTGGAGTATATACTCATGGTTAGGCCTTAGCATGGATCTAAGCCTAGTGTCTAATGTATATTACCATGCTAAACATCCTCCTAAAGTTTTATGGAAATGTGCCAAGTCCCCCTTAGGATTTTTTAATTTTTTCAGTTAATTAAATTTTTTCCATAAAACGGAAATTTTTAATTAAAAAATAAAGTTGTATTAAAAAAGTGGTACTAGGAGTCTTCCTATGCCTTGGGGGTGCTCATTTTTGGACCTAGAGCACCCACATTACCTAACTATTCACTTTGGTGAGTGAAATTAGTGATTTTAATCACTAAAAAGTTAAATTTCCTCACAAAACCCAAAAAAAACATAAAAAATCAGGAAAAATCAGCAAGTGGTATTTCCTGGGAAACATGTCGGAAACATGTTTTTGACATGTTGGAGTGAAATAAAGCCTAAAAGGCTATGTGGCAACTAGAGGAAGGTTCCTATTGGTTCAGGACTCAAGCCAAGAGATAGCAAAGTATATTTGGTAAGATCTCCAAGAGAGGGTGAGCCCCCCTTTGGGAGAGGTGGCGCACTCCAAGAGGAGGCTGCCTACCTCTTGAGAGGTGGCGCCCCTCTTTACCTACTTGCTGTCCATGTGTAAAGCTAAGAGGAGTGTAGAGAGAGATGGCACCTCCATCTCTCACACTTGGCATGGTTTTCCCTTCCAAGTGGTGCGCCCTCCCTCCCTGAGAAGTGTGCCCCTCCTCTCTATTTAAGCAAGCATCCTTCCCATTGCAAAGAGGTTAGAGTTTTGTGAAGGATTGCTATATCATTGTATCATTGTATCATTTTGAATTGGAATAAAGAAGGCTTTTGAGGCAAATTTGGTGTGGATCCATGTGTGGTTGCTCATTGTGATGTGCAAATTTATGAGGTGACATTGTTTTATTTCATTTGTTTATGCAAATTTGTTGAAGTTGGCCTTTGTAGGAGTACTATTACTCATGAAAGATAGGAGTATTAATCTTGTTTGATTTCTTATTCCTATTGATTATTTATGTAGAGATTTTAATGTGCATTTTATGTTTTGCTTAACTAATGTGCCATTGAGTTTTCTTTGTAGGTAATACCAAGATCTAACAAGTTTCTTGCAAGTGTTGTGAAGCTTTAGACTCTCATTTTGGAGGATTGGAGGAGCTTGCTTGCTTCTACCTTCTCTCCAAATTCTTGAAGGAAAATAGCCCCTCTTTCCATACCAAGAAGACTCCATTTTGCCCAAGCATTCCAAGGGTTTAAACTTTAAAGGGCATTTCTTTTCATCTCTTTCTCAAACAAAATCTAAAAAATTTCTTTTGAGTTCTTTTAAATAATTTCAAAGTAAAGTTTCAGTTTAAAGAAATATCATATGTTATCTTTCCTTTGCATAGTAAAGGCAAGTAGATTAGATTTCTCTATCTAGCTTGCAATCTACTTTTAGTTTCAAATTTCTTGAAAATTTTAAAGGCTAAAGGCAGTTTCAATTTGTAAAGAGTTTTAAAGTAATATCTTTACATCTGTGTGATCTTACTTTCTGTTTTGGAACAAGTAATATCAGAAAGAAAATGCCTCTTCTTCCTTGTTTTACTTAGCTATTTGACTCATTATTTAGTGTATTTTACTTAGCTAAATTTTTATAATTTTATGTACATGTACTAACACTTTTTTGCAGGGTCTTCCAATCACTTTTTCGGCATCTTTGCCCAAATTAACTTGCTGTTTTTTGCAGGTTTAACGAAAGAACAAAGGGAATTGCTGCCCAATTTTGGAATTTTTGAAGCCTCAAGAGCCCCTTGAAGCACCCTATACTTGTATAAATTTTGGAAAAAGATTGTAAATCATTTTTTTTGATCCATTTATAAGGATCCCAAGTCTCTAAAAGAGACCATTGTAACTGATATAATAAAATCAGTGAACCAAAGGAGACCTCACTTTTCGTTTCTCCCCGGGGGGCGTGGTGTTGTGTTTTTTGGGACTTTGTGTCTTTAGTTTTCTTTAGTTGTTCCTTTTTGATATAAGTTCTCAAACAAACTCACATCAATCATAAGGTTAAAATAAATCTTCACATAGATTATATTTCATTTTGGAAAGTAATATTGTAATTACTAAGTTAGATTTACTTTATGCAATTTCAAAGTTGGCAATAAACTATCTCCTCAGCTCCTCGAAATAGGATGGTTAGTGAAGACTAGTAATTAGAAAACATTTACTTTCAACAATTTAATTTCTTGTTTAAAATAAACATTTTCCCTTAGCTCCCAATGCGGTTCTTGACCCTTCTAGTTGCGAACTTGCCTCGATATTTTGGGAGTAAGTTTTATACACGCTGGGCTGATCAGTGGTGATAGATTAATAGGGAAATCTCAAAAAAGACTTATTGCTTGGCTTTAAGAACAACCTAAGGGGAGTGTGCGAAGTTTCACTGAATACCTCGGGCTTGTTCCCCTCAGTGTTGGACATCCGACACCTCTAGTGGGCTTGTTGGTGGAACCATTGGGTTTTGACAAGTTCTCAACAAATCTTTGAGCTAAAGGGATAACCTTTCGAGAGGCCAAATCTAGTTTAGTACAAACACTTTACTTTGCTTGCAATAAAATTTATCTTCTTAACCTACCATCAATAAATCTAATAAAATACGCGATCTACATTGCCCACGATACTTTTAAGGCACTGGTCTCATTTCTATATTTACAAAGCCATTTGCTTCAAGCACTTTACTTTCAGTCATTTACTTTGAAGCAATATTTAATTTACTTACATCTATTGTTATCTCAAGTATCCTTTTATGCAAGTATCTTTATGTATCTCGTGGTGATTAATGGATCTATGTATGCTTTAGAATGAATTTGCTTTATATATTGGTTAATGCAATAAACTCCTAGAATACTAGTTGCTTAGATTTCAGTTTAAGCCTTAGATTATTTTATTAGGGACTACCCCCCGTGGCTTCGCTAGGAGTTGGCCTAGAGAGAGGAATTGAGGATTAGGTGACAACACCTTAACTCTCAGTTGCCCTAAAGGACACACAGAGTAGATTGGAGATTTCTTCCATGTCTCTCAGGTGTGTATAAGGCGACAACAAAACCAATAATTGATTTTTTCCATCTTTCTGACCCAATGTGTAACCTCATCTTTGCTCCACCTAGGATTTTTGATGGATACAAACTGTTGGAATGTCACTTGAGCCCTGGATGTCTCACTAAGGGATTGATATTCCTCATTACAATATATGATCTCTTTTGCAAAATCCACAAACTCCATCTCTCCTCTAGAACATCAATGTATATCAGCGCTGACGAAGGAAATTTGCTCTGATACCATTGTAATGTTCCCAAACATATTTGCTTGGAACATTGAGGTTTTTATGTGTTTTTTGGTTGTGGTGTTTCATCAAACACTTTGTAGATTTGTCTTCTTGAGTTGCGCTAGGGTTTAATATTATGGTTTGATTGTGTGTTTGCAACAAATAAAGGATGTAGATATAGCAATGGCATATAATCAACAAGATGCAATACAAGTAACATAAGAAATAGCCACAAATACCTCAGATTTGAGTTTTATTTATGATAATTGCTGTTCTCATACAAAATGGAGTAGATCTAGAACACATATAATAGAATAGAGTGTGTGACTAATGATGCCTCCAAGATACAAGATAGAGATGAAGATCTAGGCTTCCAAAAGCCTCTCCAAGTTGAATACCAAGTAACACTGAAGTCCAACTGTACCCTCTGTTGTAGGTGATGCCCTCTCCCTCACAATATGCACTTTCTGGCTGAAATAGACGAAGGAAAGTACGAACTCCTCTCTGATGGCCTTGTTATCGCACAATTTGTACTTTGATAGAAGGAAAGGTTAAAGAAGAGCAAATTGGCGTAACTGGAGACTAATCCTATCACTGTCACCTCAATAGGATGTCTCTTTCTATTTAGGGTGGTAGGCCCAGGGGAGACGTCCCCAGTGACCTGGGGGTTTGAGAAGGCAAGGTCAAAATGGCTAGATAAGGATCCCCTCTCACAAGTCACCACCGATCAGAAAGTCTTGGTTTTATAACCAATGAAATGATAATGTATCAAAGTGTACCTGCCCGGAACAAAGCAACAAGAAACTACATATATTTGCAAGTACACTTGCTGGTTAGCACTTCATAAAACCATAGACTTTCTTGATAAAAGCAATTTGCTGAATATGATGAAGTAAACAGAAAATTATAACAACAATCTTTATAGAGCAACACTTCACATTAAATGTCTTGAAATAGCTTCAAAATGACTAAGAATCATTAACCATTGAAATCATAATACTAGCATCTGATAGAAGCAAACAAGACAAGGTAATAATTAGCCTTTTCAATTGCTTTTATGAGCTTTTAATGCTGCATCTAATGGCTGTAGCTTACTTTAGTAACAACAACAATATTGTTAGAAGGTTAGGCTATTCTAGGGTTAGGAATAGTTAGTAGGAAGCTCAAAAATAGGTTTTGAAGGTTGTTTTGATCAATTACTCAAAAGAGGACTTAGACTAGTGCTTTCAGGGCAAATGGAGTCAATAAATGCAACAACAAATGTTGAAGAAAAATGATAATAGAAGAGTTAAAGACAAGAGAGATTGATAGATTAGAGTGTTGGTAACCCAAGGCTCCAATTATCAAACCCTAAGGGGAAACTAGTTACTAAGGTGTAGGTAACCCTAGGCCTTAGTAGATTTCCTCCCTCTCTAACTCAATGATGAAACAAAATCGACTAAGATGAAGCAATAGATACTAAGGTGTTGCAATGGCAAGGCCTTAGCTCATGCTTCAAGAAAAATGGCCTTTTGACAAGATCTAGTAGGTGAAAGCTTTTGAAGCTAGGACAATAACATGWGCTAGTCTTCCTAGGGTTTAATCAAGCAATTTCATAATCTTGAATGTAAATGCAAGATAAATAAAACTATAACCATTCAATTAAGAAGAATTGCAGAAAATTCACTTACATACATCAAGAATTCATCAAGAACAACCCTAGTTGAACACATCCACCAAGAACTTTGCCAAAATAATCCAAAATAAGCCTCCTTCAACAAGTGTGCTTAAAATTTCAGCCAATAAACCCTAAGAGGGTGCAAATTTCAATCCTCACAAGTGTGAGTGAAAGATGATAAAAAATAAGAGTGATTTTCCCCTTATTTATACAATTACAAAGACCAGAATTAGGTCAAAAAGGCCGACATGGCATGTTACACATAATATCCAATTTTTACATTAAATGTCATAATTAAACCTTAAAATAAACTGTAAAGGTGACATCATGCCCTTTTTGGTCAACGTTGGCCTCCTGGAGCAAAACGTTAGGCCTCCATGGGCCTCAGGAACCTACCACACGTGCCACTTGGCACACAATTGCCTCCAAAACATCCAAAACGCTAGGTGACATCATGGGCCTTCCAAGGCCTACATCATGGTGGAAAGGGCACAACCCCCTGGGTCCAGGCCTGCCAGGCTGCCCCTGGTGAAACGTCATCCTCTCTCTCTGGTGCAATCTCCTGATCTATTTCTGCCCTCGGCTGGGGTCTCAACATCCATCAGGTGGGATTTTAGCCCTATGGAGGTCCGAACTAATCATCTCCCCATATGTACCTGTCCATCGGGTGTGGCCCTGCAACATCAACAAATACGCCCTCCATGGGCTCATAAGTCACAAGGATCGTAGCAATGTCAATCGCATCTAATCATCAAGTTATTTAAACATGTGCATGAAACCCCCTTTAGCCGGACAAGTGCTCAAAGACGTTATGCTAATCTGCAAGCCAAGTTTGGAGGGGACGCTAGGATGTCCTATTGGGCTAATGCTCATTGGATGTGGGATGTTCCCGGGAGAAGTCAAATCCAGGCCATGTGAGTGGATGAGGTGGTAAGGGATGTCTGGGCAATGGGTGTAGTGATAGCAGGGAAATGTATGGCTTACCTGTGGGTGCCTCTGAAGAGGGTGAGCTACACCTTGTCATGGATGGAAATGTTTCCAATCTCATTCATGCCTTTTATCTTTTATTCTTATTGCTTTTTCTTTCAAGAGGCTAGTTAGGGGACACTGCCTTGGCGTGGTGACCGGTGGTGGCAATGTTACCCACAAGCATTTCACGGAAATGAGAAGGCTAGCTCGTGATGAGACCCCCTTTCTCTTGGCTATGCCACCAAGAGCCAGTACCCTGGCATGGTGACTAGCTCTTGGTAGTGTCATACCGCTACATGCCCATGGACCTAATAGGCCGGCTCGTGATGAGACCCCCTATCCTCCAACTAGGTCTTGATTTATTATTTTTTATGGGTCCCTCTGTTTCTTGCTAAGAAGCTTTTTATTGCTTTCTCAGGGATCCCTGGGTGAAGCATCTCAAGGTTTCATTTTTTTGGCTTTTGTCTTTTTCCAGCTACTTTTACCCTCTGGGCCTTTAGACCCTTCTTCCCACAAGGCAAGGTACAACCCTTAGATATTTGGCCAATCCAATGCCAGGACCAGTGTAATGGGGTAGATGAGCGGGAAAAAGATGAAAGGTGGTAAGTATGGTGGGAGAAGACGATGACCTCTCATGAATCCCCCGAGTGGCAACTCAAACCCTATGGGAACCAGCTTACTAGGGCATCCTGTCATTCCCCCAAGGTGTGGTCAAGTGGAAAGGCATAAGGTCCAAGCACACGTTAGAAGCAAAAAGAATTAAATTCACATATCCAAAGGTTTTAACTTTTGAGGATCAAAGTGACACATACCATGATACCCGGACTCATTACCTCATGGAGAAAGACCCATTTCTGCTACAGGACCATGCCTATGTGATGGATGCTGCTGCTGCTGAAAAAGTGGAGGCGCTGAAGAAGAAAAGGATGGGCCCTCCAGGGCCATGCTCAGGTCGATCTGGCTCTCGGTACTCCATGTCTAGGACCTGTGGGCCTTGAGACATAATCTCCTTAGTTATCTCTAGGCTAGGGGATAACATGCCTCAAACCTCTGCAAAACTCCGTGAGAAGATAGATCTGGTGACGGCAAGAAGATATGAGTAGTCTTTGAGCGGTAGCTCAACTGGAAGACCTCCAAACAACAATGTCTCTAAGAACAGATGCACCCTCACTAGTTGAAGCAAGCCAATAATTCAGCCTCCAAGAATATGGCCTCTAAGTCACTGAAACCAATTGCCAAAAGGTAGATCGGGGATTAGGAAACCCCTATGCCAAAGATATAGGCTATTGGGAAAGGTATTCCCCTCCAGAACACAAGATCCCAAATGGACATTGCGCCTTCCTCAAGAGAAAACTCGTCCTCCTGAATGGTAGAGTGAATGGGTTGAAGAAACCACTCAATCATTGAAACAAAAAGGCACCCTGGTGATAGCTAACACCTTTGAAGTGAGATCTCTCTCAGATCTAGTATCTGCAACCCTCCACAAACTCCTCTCTCAAGAACAATGCGCCCTAGCTCTGCAACAACACTCCAAAACGACGCCCTGCTTCCTCCATTGCTCCTGTAACTGAATAGTAACTGATGTAGATTGGTGAGGGAGGGATATTTCACCTCCGTGACCAAGCTTGGATCAGGAAAGGTGGAATCTTTCATCACCGAGCTGATCTCTAGGGTTTGTTCAGTCAAAACCCTTAAAACCCCCAAGTATCATGGGATCTCTAGCAAGAAGCCAGACATCAAAATGATAATCAACATAATGAGAGAATAGAGGCCCCTATCTCTCTTTTATCCCCCCTCTTCACCTTTTCCCTCCAAGTGACTTTTACTTTATTTTTATTATTCTTTAATTAAATCACTTTATTAATTAATTAACCTTTTTGCCTCTAAAAAGTGATTTATTCATCCCTATGGCTTCTCCAACCACAGAAAGTCGCTTCGCATCATCTAATCCTATAGTGCTCTCCCTTTCGATTTCAATGAGCTATTACACTAAGAGGTTTCTCCAAGTATTATGCCCAATATGACCTTCTTAGTGAAATTAATTAAAATATGACCCATAATAACTCAAAATTATGAAAATCGTCGGAATGCAACGAAACCAAAGCCAAGCTGTGCGAAATGCATCCTGATGATGAAATATGATGAACGATGCAAGTCCGGCTCAATAAAACCCCTCAAAACTCCTGAACTCGCTGTCACACCCATCTGGCTACTGTGGTAGGCATACCACTCTGTAACATCATAATGTCCAAAAATGGGGACATTACAGGAGGTGAGGAGAGCAAGTAAGAAAGGAGGACCGAGGACGGGGCAAAAGGGAAATAAGGAAGATTTCAGGTACTTTGAACCAAGGGAAGGTAGTCTTGAGTTATAGGAAGTGTTTCAAGTGCCAAAAGATTGGCCATTATGCATTTCAATGTCTTGAGGAAAAGAAGGCTAAGGGCAAACAACAACAACAAAAGGAGTCTTGAAGGAGAGTAGAAGCTTTATATAATGTGTTAGAGTGGAGTTTTCTACCCCATGAGGGTTTCTCCATTATAGATCTGGTCTTGATCTTTATGTGATGATGTGCAATATGTATGGAGCCTTCACTTTCCTCGTGGCCTCAATGTTTTAACTTTTAACATGGCATCAAAGTAGGTGTTTTCTACCCCATGTATCTTCATGGAAATATGCATGACATGAGTGATGGCTAGGGCTGCTCTATCATTTATGTAACTTGATTATGGTGAACATATTTCTGTGTCTGGTTGAAGTATCGTCAAACATTTTGCTTACAGTTAAAGAGGTGAATTGTTATGCTTTTGGTTGAAGTCTGGTCTAACCTCTGAGTATTTGGTTTGGTCCTTGCACTATTCTTTCTGGAATTGTATTGCAAAAGAATTCTATGTTCAGAAGATGTTGCCTGCTGCGCCCACATGCTTGACTACAGTCTGGTTAACACTTGTGGTAGCTTGCTCACTTGACAATACTGCCATGTTAAATTTCTCTGTCGAGCTCCACATTCTTGCCCAATTGCTTGTCCTCCATTAGCTATACATGAGTTGCTCTCTAAATTAACCAGGATTGGAGTTTCAGTGTGTTATCCCCCATTCCTAGGGATAACTAAGGAGATGATGTCTTGAGACCCTTAGGTTGCAGACATGGAGTACCGAGAGGTAGATGAGCAGGCAGGGGCCCCTATCATATGACACATCACCATCCGATCGATGGTAGCAACATCCACCATACCCGGCTTGGCCCACAGAGGACAACAGGTCTTGCTTCATGAGGTAACAAGTCTGGTATTGTGGTAAGTGTCATTTCAATATTTGAAACATTTAAACATGTTGCAAAGGATCCTTCCTTGACTTTGAAAACATTTGCTTGGAAATTATGTCTTTTGCCTTATTTGACCTTGGTGAGTGTCATGGTTTCCTAGTAAGTGTCCAACCTTAGGGAGAGGGTTGCTATCGAGGGGTCTCCTTGAAGGGTCATCGTACCATTCCCGCTCATACTTGCCACCTTCCATCACTTCTTCCCCTCCGTCTACCCACCTTTTAGGTTTTCGGGCTTATTGACCCAAGAAGGGCATGTGCCTCATTTCATGGGAAAAAGGGGCCATTAGGCTCGGAGGTGTCCTAGCAAAAAAAATCATGCAATAAAGGTTGCCCTGGGATCTCGAGAGCAATGAAACGTTTCTCAAAAAAGTAAGGGACCCATAAAATAAATAATTAATTAATCAATAACACTTTCCAAGGTAGAGCGTTTGTGGGCTGTGCATTTCCTTTTTAGTGCCCCTTATTGTCTTCAACTTGGAAAAGCATGCAAACCAAGGTAGAGCATATGTGGGCTATGCATTTCATTTTTAGTGCCCCTTATTGTCTTCAACTTGGTGACACATGCAAAATAAATCACTTATAAAAGGCTTGGAAAAATGTGCCTTAAAAACATAAAAGAGGAAAAGGATGTGGCTAGCCCTCAACAAAGGTGCCCATAAATGAGACAATACAAGCCCTTGTATGTCATGAAACCCCATATCTAGAAGTCTAACCCCATCCACCTCACATTCACTACATGATTTAGAAAGGTTTCTCCTTGGGAACATCCCCTACTTGAGGAATTGGTTCACCAAATAGGGCACTATGACACCCCTCCCATATCTAAATTTGACAAGTTGTATAAGATCTTTGAGCATTTGTTTATTTTGAAAAGGGGGGATTTGATGCACATGTTTGGGTGGTTCTTTTATTAGATATGGCTTACTTGGCATGATATTGTGACTTGTGGACCCTTGGAGGGCGTACTTGTTTGTCTTTGCAGGACCTTGACAGGTGAAAGTTTGATCATGAAGACACAAGGTCACTTGGACCTTCATTTGGGGCATGAACCCCACTGGTTGGATGATGCACCCCTTTCTCTTGGACACATGGGGACAAGCTAGATGATGAATGTTGCCTTTGGAGGCATGAGAGGACACCTTGGAGAAGGAAACTAGCCCCCCTTTGCTCAACGTTTGGCCTTGGAGGCTCAAAACGTCATTTCCTATAATATGATGTCATACTTAGAGGGCTAGGGTTTGGTGATGTTGGACGATTTGATGATGACTTGGCACATCTAGTTGAAGGAAGACCCTTGCACATGAAGATATGGCCTTTGGAGGCCCAACGTATCCCTAAAGAACCCCAATGTCTTGCTCATTATGCCAAAACGTCACCCCTAAGGGGTATGACATCATCATTTGGGGTTTTACTTTATGTAATATTTGAATTTTAAGATGTAAATGGACAAAAAGAGGAGGTCGGCCTCCCTAATTTCATGTTGACTTTTTGAATTATGGACAAAGGGTTTTAGGTGACCTCATATATATAGAGGTCATCCCTTTGTCATTTTAGACTTAATTCACTTGAGAATTACATAAGTGTCGGCTGAAATTTTTGCCCTACTTGGGCAAATTGCATATCTCTCTCTCTTGTGCTATTTGGATGCTTGTTACTTGTCTATTGGAAGGAAGGTTAGCGCTATCTCTTGGATGCTTTGTTCTTGCTTTGTGGTGGAATATTCTTGGTGTAGAAGGGTTTTACTTGCTATCTATTGGAATTGGTAAGGAATTTTCTGCATATTGTTGTTATTTCTTCTTGTTTCATGGTTATTCTTGCCTAAACCCTTGGAGGAGTATAAGGGCATACATACTCCACCAAGATCTATCATTTTTGTCATTGAATAAGCTATTGCTAAGGTTGCTAGGAGGAGTAAAAAGGCTTACACCCTCCTAAATTTACATTGCTAGATTTGTTTGCTCTAGGGAGTAAAAAGGCTTACACCCCTAGAGAAGTAACAAACCTATCTCTCACACAAGAGACTCCATAACCCAATTGATAAGACACTAATCTAATTTGCATTGGAGATATAAAATCATTGCATTGGTATACGTGAAAAGTTGAGATTTTGCAATTGTGTAAGTTGGAAGTTATTCTTCATGCTTAAGACTTACTTGTGCCCTAGGGGCGTCTTGATTGTCCAACTAATTCTTCTTGCTGCTACAAATTAATGCTACATCCATTAGGGTTGCAACAAACTACTCTCTCTTCCTCTTTTACTACTCTTTCCATCGCTGAAAATTGCAAGTGATTAATGCTAATTATTCTTCTTGTCAAGGGCTTTCATCGAGGTGCTTTGCTTGTGAATTTCAATGGCTAGAACTTGCTGCTGTAGCAAAAGTTTATTACAGCCACAAGGCTGCCCTAATATACAGCTGATAATATCTTTTTGCAGCCCTATTTTGCCATCAAAACTTGAGTTTAAGTATTGGAATATTCTCTACATGTTTAGGGCTTGATCATCCAATAATTATTTGATGTTTTTGATGGTTAATTCTAACTTATTCTATGCTGTTGTAAATATGATATATG
Organism: Picea glauca; assembly: GCA_000966675.3. Lineage (NCBI taxonomy): Eukaryota > Viridiplantae > Streptophyta > Pinopsida > Pinales > Pinaceae > Picea > Picea glauca. Next base: position 228,445 of record JZKD02S0819379.1, on the reverse strand, counting down.
CTGCAGTTCTGGGACAACAAGCTTATCTTGCTGATTCCCCATTGATTAGAGGCTTGGTTTATCATCATTTGTCTTGTTCCGGGTAGGGCTAACACTGTTTGCAGGTGCACAACACTTGGCAACCATTTACCCTTCCACAAGACTCTTCTTCAAGCCCTTTCTTCATCTCCAAGCTTGACCTATAGGGGAGCCATTGATCATTCTCTCACTTTCCATCTCAATCCCCCTAGAGTCACCGGGATTCCCCCCTTGTGGTGACTTATCATCACTAAAGCAAGGGGAGTGTCTATCTGAGCTGACAGTGGGTAGGTACTCCCATGGTTGTCACACTCCCGTGGATTGGGTTGGGCTTTTCCCAATCTACAGATTGTGTGATAACACAGTGTCTTTTGCACTCTGACTAAGGAGACGTGGAACTTTTTGTTGCTGTCTTTGAACATTATTTGCTCCTGTTCGTGCTCTCGTTGAGCACAATTTAAGCTCAATCCCTTGTCTGTGGTGCAGTCCTTGCTCAGGCCTATTGGTATTGCAACCCATATCACCTTTTTGCAGCCTGCACATTTAGAGATTGCGGTCTGTCTTGGGAGCCTCACCAAGCCTGTATCACCTTTCTGCAACTTGCACATCAAAGGTCGTAGTCTCTCTTGTGACCCTCACCAACCCTGTAACACGACCACCTTTCTGCATGTTTCCTTCGGCTCACACAGGTTTCATCCTACTATTGAGAGCTCTCGGCACACATAGAATTTCTTATGGCGTGATCTCGTACAGCTCGGGGCATATAAAAGAGGTGACCTTATACAACATGTGCCTTTCAACTTGAGCCAACTTGTCTTGATGGGTATTTTCTGCACTCAAGCCGACCTTGAGCACAAATACAAAGCCCGATTTTTGGCCTATTTTCACTCATTTCGACACATTTTACAACGGTTTTTCTGCAAAATCTAGGCACATTTTAGAGGCATTTCTTGGTGATTCTATGTGACTGATTGTTCTACAACAGACTTGCTTCTTCAACATTTCAATCTGTTTTTATCTAGGGAAAACCACACGAGGAAACCCAATGGATGATTTCTCACATTCATGAAAGGCATCCCCGGTAAACCCATTGGTGTAGGCTAGTGTGTTCACCTTGGGGGATTCAAACTGGGCACTTGCTAGCACGGAATGAGCCAAATTCCTAGCAACATTGGTGACAACCGGTTGAACTAACCCCTTGGGCTATATTTCAATATGATCTACGTATAGAGGTTTTTGTTTGTTGGAGTTGATTATTGTTAAATGAGTCCTTTTGGAGGGTTACTCATTTTCCTACAGACTGAATTTTTTTCCATAAGTTTAAATTTTGCAAGGAAAAGCTTTATAATCACTGGGTCCCTCGCACTTCATGTGCCTTGCCCAAATAATTTTCAATCTTTTCTCCACCATATTGCAGAATCTTCTATAGTTTCTAACATGGATGCTCTTGATCAACTTGGTAACGAAGTTGTTTTGCAAGCTATTGATGCCAATCGACAAAATACCATTGCTCAACTTTGAGATCAGTTAGTTGAATTTTTTTGTATCCCTACCCACCTAAACATAAGGGAGGATGTTGGGATGCAATTTTTACTTGATCAAATATCCCTTATGCCAACTTTCCTTATTTGTGTCCGCAAGTCAGTCTTAAGTGAGGATGTTGGGAATATGTTGGTGAATCTTGACTTAGTGGCATTAATTGTCATAATGATCTATCATTAATGTGGAGGTTAGAAAGTGGCCTTAGTGGTCCCTTAATTATGGTGGTGATAATTCTTCTTAGCAAGATCTAAAGGATCCTTGACCAAATCTTTTTGGGCTTGATTTATCCAATGTCAAAGTTGTGGTTCATTAGCTTGTCGAATTTGTACAGTAATTCGCCCTTGCCCCCGAGAAACTTGGTCTAGTTGATAACATGATTCCACTAGAATTCAAGCTTGTTTGGACCATCTTAATGCAAACTTGCATAAGGCCACATTTACTAGCAAGTCTCGTCGATTCATTTTTGTCTATAGTTCTATTGTAGGTTCATATCATCTTCCTATTTGCATTGTTGTCCTCCGTGGATAGCTATTGTTGTATCCACCTTTCCCTATAAACTTAATGTTTCACTTATGAAGTCTTCATAATGTAATTAAAACCATTACTCAAGTATGGAATCTTGACTCTAGATTGATTGTCACCTTAGGTTGTGTAAGACCTTCATTTCTAAGTTATGACATTTGTGTTGGCAAGGGTAAATGTTTTTATTGATCTGTGTGGAGCTATGAACTCTAGCTCTGCATTATCAAGGTATAGCCCACTTTAACATGAGCGTCGTCAAACTTAATCGACTCATACGCATGAGTTGGGCTATATGCTTGTCAATGTTTGACCCTGAGTCGTTCTTATGGCAAGGCCTTGTCTTAGCCATTAGTCGATGGGCCAAAGTCATGATACATAATTAAAACTGACATGTAAATATTTCAATTATTATATTTTGTAATGACATCCCAACTTTTGAAGATGAGAGTTGAAGGCTAAGGCCTTATTGAAGAGGGATGTATTATTTTGAGTACATAAAGTTTTTCCTAGGTTGTAGATATTATTTTTAAGTCATTTGGGTGAAACAAAAAGTTAGAAAAGGATGGAAATAGAAATACAAGTGGACTTGATTGCCCACGGACAAAGAAAGGGGGTTTATGGTATGAAAAGTAGAGAAAAAAAAATATAAAGGAGAGAGAAAGTACCCCTGGGGAAAAAGAAACACCTCACCTTCGTGCATGCAAACCTTCACCTACCCCCTTTCCTTCTATATAAACCCCATTTTGAGTTTTTGAGGGGGGTTACATGCCTATACACATGAGTGCCAAGTAGGGAAAAACTTGCATATATGTTTCATGGATAAGTTCTTTTGGATTTTCCACAGTGGAAGTTGTTAGTGTCCTATAATAGGTTGATCGAATTTTATCTCGAGTCCAATGTCCGTTAGATTTTAAAGTCATTCCTAGGTCTTTAAAAAAGACTGGCATTCTCTTCTAGGTGAAAGTAATTTGATAAGTCAGTAGATTTTAAGATTAAGTAGGATCTTATAATAAAGTTTGAGTCAATGTCAAATAGGTTAGATTGTCTTTGGTGTCCATTTTGTTCTAAAGGGGTACGGGTTGTCATCTCACTAAAAGATCATGATGAGGGTTCATGAGAGTCAGTCATGGGTAGTTAGAGTCAGGTCTTGTCAAGTGCAAAGCATCTCATATGAACAGACCCACTTATGGTATGTGACATCATCAAAACAGTTGAGTGCTGCACATGTTGTTGTGCAACGTCCTGACGCTGCGCAAGTACTGTAGGTGTCATTTTTATAGTACGATGGGTACATCACAAACTTATTCAGAGTTCGAAACCATGTTTTTACGTGTCAAGATATCAGTGAGTGACTTCCAGATGTCATGCATAGGTCAAACAAGTAAAAAATGGTATTGTACAAAACTTACGTAGCGATCTGGTATTGTACAAAACTTACGTAGCGATCTCAGGCTACGCTAGTGTTGTAAGCATATAGAGGTTGAAAGGAGGTTAGGTAATGATTGGTAAATGATATAGTAGTGGTTTCCAGCCTCCAGAACCTTGTAGCCACCACCTAAATGATTTGTTTTGAAGAAATCAAACACGCTACGCAAAGTCTGCAGGGCACGCTACGCAAATGGCAGTTTAGTGGTAAACTTCAAGATCATTTTTTGACTAACTGGAGAGGAGTTTGGAAAAACCCAGAGATGTTTTTGTCAAGCATGAACTAAATAACAAAAACCTCTCTCAATTTTTACACATGTGTCACAGTTTGGGAGATTTGAATGAATCTTTACAGCCGTTTTTTCCATATTTCAACATTTATTGTTTTCTTGTTTTAGTCATCATCTTTGGGCGTAGATTCTGAGAAGTTGCAGAGGAATTTTTGAAAACCAAAAGAGGTTTTTGTCAAGCACGAACCCAATAACAAAAACCTCTCTCAGTTTTTACACATGTGTCATTATTGGGAAGATATGAAATGATCTTTGGGGCCTATTTTCTAGAAATTCGCCAAGCCAGATTTGCTGGTAGAGTTCTAGAATCTTTTGAAATTCGACTTGATGGACCTCCAACTCAACAAGGTTGATCCGAAATTGATATGGACATTGAAGCTTGGATATTCTCCTATCATATCCCATGTTTTTCTCTTCAGTTGGCACAATTTTAGTTGGTCAAAAATCAAACCCTAGATATTAGGATATGAGTAGATTTTTGGGAAATATTCTTTCTTAAGCTATTCTAACAACTCTCTATCTTTGGAAAAAGATGGATTTCGACTTCTATAGCCTAGGGAGTTAGTTTGCATATATATTTGAGCATTTTGAATGTGCAAAGGGTTGGCAGAAGCATAAAGGACAACTTTGCATTGAACATTGTATAGATTTTTTTGAATTTGATACTAGTGCAGATGTCCAGAGTTTTTTCATACCAAAGATTCTAGTGGTGATGACCTGAAGTCTGTGTGCCTTTCCATGTATGTTCTTCAAGTTTCTTTATCTTTCATTTGCTGATACCTATATGTTTAAATTGGATATCAAATGGTCTGAAATTCATCTTAAATGGTGCTTTAGATTCTAGCAATTTGAACACTGTCTTTCTTTCTTAACTCATCATAATTCATCTTAATGGTGATCTGAATGTTGTTATATGTTTTCTTCTTTCTTCCATTCTATAATATCAATTTAAAAAACTGAAAGATCATTGCCTACCTAGCCTTTGCTTCCTTGAGAGTTCTACCTACCAGACACTGTTTTCATTTGCTTTCAAAGAATTGACTCGATTGCCCGACATGTTCCTTTCCTTCTTGCCAACAAACCTTTAAAACCCCCTTCACCTATTAAAAAACCTAGTCACTGATCCTCAAAGAAAATCCATCTTTAGAGACCAAGTGACAAGAGAGATCCCTCTCTAAACTGAAAGGCTAGTTTCAATTCTAAAGTGATTCTATGGTTACCTTTGTGAGTTGCTTCCTCAACCTAGGCAATTTACTTAGTGCTAACATAAGTAATTATTAGATCGACATTTCAAATCCTCACCTAGATTCATCTTCAGGACAAATCATCAAGGATAAGAGTTGCACATATTTGAAATAAATACAAATGATGCGAGAGATATTGAAAGACAAACTTGTTGGCTGACTAAAACCCTAACAGTAGTGCTTGAGAGTTTGATTAGTTTGATTTAGGGTTAGGTATTATAATATTTGTAAACCCAATCTTTATGAAAAATAATTATAATAAACTATATATAGTATACCTAAAATTCTTTATATAATATATTAATTAGTACTACATATATATTATGCATTAAACCTGTTATCTCACAAGTTGTAGGTTGGGAAAAACTAGACCCAACCACCAAGTGGCGACAACTTAAGGGATACTATACCCAATGTCACCTCGATATAGGTCCCACGCTTCAAGGGTGACTAGGTCACTCCTGGGAGGCGATCTCGGTGACCCTAGGGGGAAAGGTGTTAGAATATAGAAGATGGTGTGCTCGTTTTACCATTGACGATACCCTCGTCACCCAACCATAGGCCGAAGCCTCCCTCCGAGCACCTTAACCTTGACTGAGAATTCCTCCAGAAGAAAACCCTAGGCTAGATAGCCAAACAAAGGGTAGCGCACCTTTCCCTAAGGATAGTGCATCACAAAAAGCTGATCAGATAGTCCAAACCCTAGCCAAGAGATATTCAAGCCAATATTGAGAACTAGCTGCTGCTGCAGCTGCAGCTGCAACTCTCCTTCACATGTGCGCACCAATTGGGAACTGCAGTGCGCACCAAACTGGGAACTGCAATTCTAAGATGTTGTCAAATGAGAACTGGCGCCCTGTATTTATAGTGGTTCTGCCAGTTTTGCTGGGGCTGACTTCTCCTTCTGGATAAGTGTCTGTTCAGTATATTATTATTATTTCTGGCCGACTTCTTCTCTTGGAGGTTCATAAGTAATAACCTAATATAAATTATCCTCTTGAGCTGACAAGGCTTCTAGGGTTATTAGCCAACTCATTAGGGTTTTCTCTTGCTTTCCGGAGCCTCCTATTCTCGTCAGGTTCACACGTGGAGGTAAATACCTCTCGCAGCTACCATAATATTAACACTCCCTCCTAGCTAGAGAGGTATTTACAGGTAATGGACTTGAGCACAAAACATACCATTTACCCGGTAGCATCAATATAGTCATCTGGACTATTTCATGACTAGATCATGAGCATCACCATCACCATCAGTTGCATCATCTCTCGAAACCATACTTCATCTGAGTAATTAGACGTGATGCTGGATAAGTCACTTTCACCATAGAGTGATACAAGGAGAGTAAATGCTCTGAACTATTTTCCGTCTGGAAAATCTCTGTTCTTCTCCAATAAGCTGTTGATAGTCTTCAAGGCAATTAGAACAAAAATAGAACACAACTGTGTCTATCCATAGTAGTACATAACTACAATCCAGTGGTTCACTACCACACCAAGTAACACACAAGTATTTGATCAGCAACGTAAGGTTGCGAACAATGGAACATGTTATCGCATGGTTTGTAGGAAAGGTTAAAAGAGCTTGAGTCAATGGTAGAAACCGGCGTAACAGGAGCTTCCCCACCCACTGTCACCTCGATGGGGGGCTCTTTCTATTTAGGAGGGCTAGACCAAGGGAGACGTCCCTAAAGTAATCTAGGTTTGAGAAGGGCTAAGGATAATGGATCAAGACAATAGGTTCCCTTCCACAGATTACAGCCAAGTATGAGATAGTCAAAAAGGTCT
>JZKD02S0819379.1:206830-221607 GCA_000966675.3 Picea glauca | reverse complement strand
TAGTGGTTCTGCCAGTTTTGCTGGGGCTGACTTCTCCTTCTGGATACGTGTCTGTTCAGTATATTATTATTATTTCTGGCTGACTTCTTCTCTTGGAGGCTAATAATCTAATATAAATTATCTTCTTGAGCCGACAAAGCTTCTAGGGTTATTAGCCAACTCATTAGGGTTTTCTCTTAGTTTCCGGAGCCTCCTATTCTCGTTAGGTTCACACGTGGAGGTAAATACCTCCCGTAGCTACCATAATATTAACAAAAGGGGTGTGCAAAATGGAGATGAAAAGAGTGAAGCCCCTAAAGGTCAATATTCTAGATGGAAACAAAAGGTTGATAATGAGTCTTAGGTTGTCTTGAGGTTGCCAGAGCCTTGGATGAATTGCCGAGAAACTTGTACCTGCCCAAGACACAATGAAAACTAGTATGCAGTATAATGTGTTAGTTGGATCAAGAAGTTAGGCTTGTTGTCCCTAATTTGCAGCAATGAATGACAATATATATCAGCAGTAAAATAAGTACTAAAGCTGCTAGAAAGATTGCTCAAACTCAAAAGAAATATGCTTGAAACAAGGTAGATAACACTAGAGAATTTCACGATCTATAGCATGAAACTTTAGCAATGAATTATGGCTGCTATAAAAGATGTATGCAGAAGTGTTTTGCAGCCTTATGGCTGTAGAAAACTTGACAGCAATAAATTCAGCCACTAAAACTTGCAAAGAAACCACTAAAAAATTGTATTAAAGCAAGTAGAATAAATTGACAAATTCTTAGCAACTTTTGACGGTGAAAACACAAGTTGTGAGTGACTTCAGGTTAGGGTTTCTGCAGTGAAATTACCAGCCTTATGGCTGTAGCAAACCAAGACTTATTGCAGAAAACTTATCTAAGTAAATCAGCTCCTAGTTAGCTCACTAAGTACGCCTAGGTTGAAATATTGTAACTACAAAGAGTATTCTATGTATTATTGAGTTATTATTAATTAGATCAATCCCCTTTTGTGGATTGATCATGTCGGGCTTTGTAAATGACCAAATCCCCTTTTGTGGATTGGTCAAACCCTAATTATATCATGCAAATTAAGAAGTCGGCCCCCAGGCCTAATTAAAGTGGTTTTAGCCACTAAGTGAAGAAGTCGGCCCTGCCCAGTGAAGAGACACCTCCCTAGGGCCTGCCAACCAGTATAAATAAGAGAGGCTAGCGCCTCATTCATTCACTCACTCAGCTCACTCATCTGGTGCGCAAGTTTGAAGGAAGCTGCAGTTGCCAGTTGTTGGAAGAAGGAAGAGAGAGGCGCATTGCTCAGTGTTGGATATTCTTTAGTGTTTTGGTTTATTGTCTTGGCATTGTATTGGCTGTCTATATTAAGGAAGTTTTTGTTGGGTTTTCTCCCCCATGAGGGTTACCCAGGATAAATGCTATGTATCTTGTGATTGTGTTTCTCTCAGTACTCCTACATATGCTATTATTGTCTAGTAAATTGAAAAGAAACTTAATAGCTGCTCTAAAATTAACAAAGGTCAGGGAAGATTTTTAGGCCTAGTCTAGGGTTAGTTTAGGATCTATTTAGGGTTAGTAGGCTAGGGTTAGAGCAACCCTAATCGCTGTAGGTTAGTTTTACTACAACAACAAGAAATTGTGGTTGAAAGGGGACGCCTCAATGAGGCAAGGGAGCTCAAGGCTAGGGGAACAAAACTCAAGTGAGAGAAGACCAATACTTGAAACTTTCACATTTTCCAGTGCAACAATTTATATCTCCAATGCAAGATTAGTGCCTTTAGTTATGGGTTAATGGGGTCTTAAAGAAAGAGCTAGGACTACTAAACCCTTGGGGGTGTAAATCTTCTTACTTCCCAAGGTAAGTGACCTATCTAGGGTTTGAAATTAAGGGGTGTAAATCCTCTTACTTCCTCAACAAAACCCCTTGAAAATAACTTTATCGGCTTGATAATTATGGTGGAAACTAGGATAGGGGTGTATATCCTTATAATCCCTATCTAGCCTTAGCCAAAACAACCTTAACTTGAATTACCAATGACAATAACAAAGTAATGAACCATACCAATCCAAGAAAAGTCTTAAACATGCCAATGTAAACTACCACAATAAGCTAGAAGTGACCTCCAAGAGATAGCGCATCATCATCATTATCACCATAACCAAAGAAGCCATTCCATAACACAAGAGACAAGAAGAACTCCAAGTGTAGTGAAAATTTATGTCCAAGTACTTCTCACAAGAGGGAGAGTTATGTTCAAATGAGATCTTATGATCCCTTATTTATACAAAATGTCACTAAGATAGTTTGTCCACATAGCCTAGGTTAAAACACAAGACTAGGGGTCAACAACCCTAATCTTGCCCCTTTTTACAAAGTAATATTAAACAATTCACTTAAATTTTTATTTTACACAAAAAGAAACCCTAATTTAGAAAGACATCACCCCTTTAGGGGACGTTTTGCCACTAGGAGCAAGTCGTTGGTGATGGAGGAGTGTAGGAAGGCTTCCCAAAGCCACATGTCAAGCATCCAAGTCACTTCCTTCATGGTCAAAGCCTCAAACTCCTCAAAACGTACTTGTGCCAATGCATATCAACCTCACCATCAAACCCTAGCCCCATGGATGACGTCATGCTCCTAAAGATGATGTTTTTCCTCTCCTAGGAAAAACGTTTGGTAAGTAGGGGCTAGGTTATGTCATCCAAGTCATCTTCTAGGTCTCCGAAGTTTCATCTCTCATCCGACATGCAGGCACTTGGCAGTCACTTGTGGGCTTCAAGCCCCATGGAGTCCCAAGCTAGGCTTGTTCCTCCAAAACTATCCACCAACTAGGTCCTGAAAAGACAAACAAGCACGCCCTCCAAGGGTCTCAAGTCAATACCATGATAAGTAAATCAAGTCAATAAATGAGCCACCTAAGCATGTGCATCAAAGATTACCCTGTCAAACAATTAAGTGCTCAAAGACATTATGCGACTTGCCAAGCTTGGATATGGGAGGGTTGACGAGGTGTCCTATTAGGTAGATCTTGCCCTAGGTCAAGGAGTGTTTCCAAGAGATCCTTCTCTAAGCCATGTAAAGTGGGTGAAGTGGGGGTCAAGACTTAATGGGCATGGGGTTCATGACATACAAGGGGTTGTAGTGTCTCATTCATGGGTGACTTTGTAGAGTGTGTGTGGCACCTTCATTTGCAATGCAATTTTTCCAAGCCCAACATTTTGCCATTCTTTGTTTCTTTCATATTTTAAGGACAAGTTGAAGGCCACTGTCCTAGCGTGGTGTCCAGATAATGACAGTGTCACTCACAAATACCTAGTGGAAATGAGAAGGCTGGCTCGTGATGAGACCCCCTTTTTCTCATCCATGCAACTGAGAGCCATTACCCTGGCTTGGTGACCAGATGATGGTAATGTCATACCACTAGATATCCATGAACATGATAGGCCAACTCGTGATGAGACCTCCTATCCTCGAACTAACCCTTTAAGCATTCTTACATTATTCTTGTGGGTCCCCTTTTTCTTATAGATAAGCGTTTTCATTGCTTTCTAGGGGAGATCCCTGGGCAAAGCATTTGGAAGGTTTATATATAGGCTTTTAACTTTTACCCAACATCAATCCCTCTGGGCCTTCAGCCCCTTCTTCCCATAGAATGAGGGGCAACCCCTTATTGGGTCAATACACCCTAAAATCTCAAGAGATAAGGAAATGGGGGGAAATAGTGATGGAAAGTGGTAAGTATGGTTGGGAACGGTACGATGGCTCTTCAAGGGAGTTCCTAGTAGCAAACCCATCCCCAAGGAAGACCACTTACTAGGGCACAATGTCAACCACCAAGGTGAAGCAGGGAAAAAGGCATAATGTCCAAGCATATATCATGAAATCTAAAGCACTCTAAGATACAACATACTCAAATGCCTCAAATATTGAAATGACACTTACCATAATACCTGACTTGTACCTCATGGAGAAAGGCCCATTGCCTCTCTGAAGCTAGTTGGTGTGGTGGATGCCATCTGAAAATCTATGACCTCTGTGGTGGTGAGAAGGGTCTCCATCTGTGCAAAAGGATACTGCTAGCTATGTAATTTCTCGACACTCCATATTTTCAACCTGAGGGCCTCGAGACATAATCTCCTTAGTTATCCCACAAAATGGGGATAAAAACACCCTAATATGATATACTAAACTATGGTATACCCTAGGATAATTATATAGTATAATCTATATAAATCTTAATTAGATAGTACTAATTAATATAATATATATATATATATATATATGATATACTAAATTATATATAATGAAGCTATAAATTAAACTTTAGAAGTACAAACCCTATAATATATATATGTTATAGCACATTAATTAATTGAAGTAAACTATATATAATTGTCTAAGGTACAATAAGGGCTACAGACTATAATAATCTTATGCTTATGTAAATTATGTACTTGAATAAATAATATTATATTCTAATAAGTTCTAAGTAATATAACCTAAAGGCTAACATTCATCAGGGGAACCAAAGGAGAAAGAAACATCAAACTTGGTTGCTACAAACCTGATCATCTAGGGTCCCTTACTTGGTTTATCGCAGGGGGCCAACTTCTATTAATCTCTAGTCCACCGTCTTTGTTCATGTTGTTGGGGTGCTTGATTATTTCAAGGGCCTCTCTGAAGTGTTGTTTATGATAGTGGTCTTCTTTTGCGAGGATTTTGGTGTCCTCAAGGCATATATGATGCTTGGTTTTAAGAGAATGTTCTGCCAAAGCTGAGGTTCGAATACACTCGTTCCTAATGTCTGCTTCATGTTCTTTGATCCTTACTTGAAATGATTGTCTGGTCTCTCCAATGTAGCACTTCCCACAGGAACAAACGACTTTGTAGACGCCCTTCTCCTGACAATGGTCAATGGAGTCCTTAACAGACCTCATTCTCTGCCTAATAGTTATTAGAGGCTTGAAAGAAGTTGTGATTTCTTTTCTTTTTAGGACTTTGCAATCTTATTTGTGACTCCCCTGATGTAGGGGGGTATGCCTTTGCATTGGAGGCTTGATCATTCTGAGAGTGATACCTTCTTTCTTTCTTTTCCATCGCCTTCTTGATGTCTTTATCTTTGTAGCCCATGCTTTTGAAGACCCTGTTTAGGTGGTCTATCTCTTGATCAAGATGTTCTTTGTCTGAGATTCTTGTTGCCCTCATAGCTAGGGTATTGAGAACTCCCATCTCCTGGGAAGGGTGGTGGTGAGAATCTGCGTGAAGGTAGCTGTCGGTGTGAGTTTTTGTAATGTCCCTTTTCAAATGACTACACGGTGGATGAAAGATTAGCCTATACACTCTCCCCGTAGGCTATAATCAGTGGGAAAGGGGAGACTATGGAGATTAATTGATGTCACTAGCTTATTAAAGCTAAATTATAAAGGTGACATTAGTTAATTAAAATAAAAAGCTTATAAAGTGACTTTTCGATTAATTGAGAAAATAACCTTAGAGTCACTTTAATAATTTAAGTGATTCTCATGAGAGGCGTATAAAAGGAAATGAGGGGGCCTCTCTCTCTCGGGATTGGTTTCAGTGGGGAGATCCCACTCTAGCCAATATTGTTACAGGAATTCTTCTATGAGGGCGATATTCTATTAGAATCTTGGAGTGTTATTCAAGGAGAAACCTTTGTATTTTCCCTTGGTACACATTTTATTTGCAGGGCGAATTATTGCTAGAGGGGCTGTATTCAGAGGTCAAGATCTTCGTTTTTGGAGTTGGATTGAGCGTTTATCTCTTGAGGTCGAGTTGTACTCATCTTGGGCGAATTTTGGAAAAGGGTTTGAGTGCCATCCATTCAGAAAATCGATTTATTAGTGGCTGGGCGAAATTATTATAGCAGGGCGTGTTATCTCTCCCATTGGTGGGACTTCTTGTGAGATCTTCACATTTTTTGGGCGCCCACCTTGATAGCTATCTTGCTGAGGATCCTTGCTGCAGATTTCCAGTGTATTTGTGCCATTATAGCCTACATAACAGCTGCAATATCATAGTGATCAGATCTGGAAATTGCCTTGGTATTCAACTCATATATTATATAAATAAGTCAAGGGTTGGAGGTACTTCTGTGTGTTTCTTGTCTAATCCTTTGGTATTCCTATGCCTTTTCTTGGTGCTTTTATAATGTATACTGTTGTTCAAACTTCAAAGCAATTAAACACTTCAGAAATTCATATAAACCAAAGCTACAGCAGTTACATGCAAAGTGTTTGTCAAAAGTTAAAACACTTCATTGGAAGTCACGATTTGGGTGAGATCTTCTTCATTTTGGACTGCCAGTTCGTGGGCACTCTTAGGGGGTGATCTTTGGTGCAGATGTGTCTACCAGAGCCATAACAACCATAAAACTCAGCAGCAAATATATTGTATACAGTGCTGGGTTTTACCTTGGCATTCATCCTATAATATTTAAATAAGCCAAGGCATTTCAGAGGTACTTTTGTTATAATTTCTTGAGCATTTCTTTGGTGTTCATTTCTATGTTATTCTCAGCATTTCCATGATGTATGTTGCTGTTATAAACAAATAAACCATTCAGAAATACATAAAAATGCAAGCTACAGCCATGAGAGCCTAACTGTTTGACGAAATGTTACTACCAAACTGCTGTCATAAACAACCAGCTTCTTAACTATTATTACAGCCATCTACTTGGGAGCCATAAGGGAGTATAAACCAATCTATATGCCACTCTCAAACATTAGGAAACCTTTCATTAAAGTTGGGACAGCAATTTGACATCATTTGGTATGAGCAATTGGTCGAACTTTCAAGTGTTTGACGAAATTCCCAAGTGAAAGGAAATAGATTTCTTCATCAATTTAATTGGGAATCTTACAGTGGTATCAGAGCATGATCCTCTGCAGCTGTGAGGTTTGAAGGGCAGCATTGACAGCAGATGAAGGAAAAATGGCAAATCAGTTGGAACAATAGGTGTTTGAGGTAGGAATGAAGCTACAGTCTCTCCCTCACTTCAAAAATACTCTTCTTAAAATTCTCAAGCAAACAACAAAGATTTTATCTAAGGTGGATCAATCTCCTTCACAGGTTATGTTGGATGCAATACACCCATTAAGGGAAGCTTTAGTTATGCCAAAGTTGTTGAGACACCAGGATGGAGATGTGTCACTTATGGTGGCCACATGCATTAGTGAGATCACCAGGATCTCAGCACAAGATGCTCCTTATAAGGATGATGTGATGAGGGACGGCTTTGAGCTTATTATTTCCACTTTCCGAGGTTTGGGTGATATACATAGTTCCTTGTTTGGAAGGAGGCTAACCCATAGTCCCTTGTTTTTAATCTTGTTGTCTACCTTTTCTTTTTTTTCTTAACCTAGATTTTCGACTGTTTCAGAGATGCTCTAGGAACTTCTTATCGCCTTTGTCAAATGTTCTTCCTAGTTCCATTGACCTATTTTGGTCAGTTGTGGACATCAATACAATTTATTTCTTTTGTTTTTCTAAAAAAGTGAGTTTGAAGTTATAACTAATCATAAGTTATTGTTTTATTTGCCACTAGCTCATGATTAATCACTAATATAAAGAATCACTATTTTTTTGATGTATAAAGTTTAAACCAAAAATAACCTATAAAGATGGAAATGGAAACATCGTTGCAGATGCCTTCTATAAAGACTATGCAGTATCCTTGATACAAGGAAACCTAAAAGGTGAAATAAAGAACAAGAAGAAGATAAAAACTGCCAAGAAATTATAACATTAATAGAACAGGGAAATTTCATACCTACATACCAGTGATAAGACAACACCACATGACATATGATCAGAGGTGGCCCATGCCCATAGTCAAGTCTTTTCAGAAGTTCCCTGTAAACTTTGACTCACTGCAATTGTCAACATTTTCGAACCTTAATGAACATGATGACCCAAAGTTCTTTGTTAAGATCATATATATGATAAGCATAAGTTCCAAGCTATGTTACTGGATCTGTCTGTGGAAGACCCAAGAACAGCATTTCCATGGATCTACATCCAGCAGGATCCGTCCCAGATCTGCTTGGGGCCCTGAAACCCTAATTTTTGCCTATATAATTGCCCCTCACTCCCACTCTAAAATTACAAAAATCTGATTTTCTCACAGCCGTTTGCATTTCAGAGTTTGTGAGATTGATTTGGAGCAAAATATATTTGGAGATCTGATTTTTCTATGTTTCTGGGTCATGATTTTTCTAGATGATATATATATAATTTTTTATTTGTGTGTTTTCCCAATATCTGGATCCTGACTTTTCAAAAAATCCAGAGGTTCCATATCCATATCCGGATCTGTAACTATTTCCATGCAACTTAGGTTCAAAGTTTATTTGCATACAAGTATGTGGATAGCAAACTTCTTTGGTCTGCTGATTCTGTAGTTGTCCATCTCTGGTGTTTCTATTGCCCAACTAATCCAATTAACGAATATCTAACCCGATGGAAGTATCTCTATATCAACTATTCGCAAACTTCAAAGTAACAAGCTTAAAATCAGATATGTTACACACAACTATTAGATAACTACTATTCTCCCTTAGCTGGCGAGACGTGTCTCTAGAATTATCTGCATTTTGGGCCAGTGATATCTGAAGATGAGATCATCCTACATGTAATGACAACCAATTGCATGATTGATATGTTGCTTCATTAAAACTGATCTAAGATATAAAATAAATGATCATACTCTTTAAGACTTTGTAATGGTGTTTTACCAAAAAGAAACAAGCTTTGTAATGGTGTTTTGCCCCCCACCCAAAAAAGCTTTGCAATGGTGCAGAAAAATACACTTGATTAAATATCCTGTCCCTTTGGTTTTGTTACGTTAATAAGTTGGGTTGCTGTTAGTGTTCTGGGTGGTAATTTTGATGCAGTCTTCATTTTGAATGGTACACAATTTTTTAGGAGGTCTACAAGTTGGAGGTGGGGTTAATCCAGAGAATGCTTGCAAATATCTGGATTCTGGAGCAAGTCACGTGATAGTTACCTCGGTATGTTAACGGAAATTTTTTTTCCACTCTTTGCAAACATTTTACGCATTTTATAAATACCCTTTTAGAGAAGAATATATTTAAGCTTGGGAGCTCCTTTGTGCTTGTATATTTGACAGAATGTAAAGATGGTTAAGCCATGTTGTATGCACATGTATGCATGTGTGTAGGGAGAAACCGTTGGAGAACTAATTGAAAATTTGTACTTGTAGCAGATAATTACTACAGCACTCTTTTTCATTTTTGAAATTGGTAAACATTAGAGTCTATTTTATTAAAAACTTGGATTAACTTGCTTTTCTGAAATATAGAAAATAAACACTTTCATTATCTTTTTGAAGTCTATGCGGTTGAAATAACAAGGTTTCATACCAGAGGTTGAGGATGCACATTCTATTTATATAGTATACAGTATAGCAGGTGTTGTGTGTGTCAGTGAACGAGTTGGAAGACAGACTTTATAGTGGGTATCTTCCAGAATGATTGAAAAATGAAATTGTGATCTGGCTTATGTCTATCATAGCAATTGGAAATTCCAAGTACCCTTGCAGATGGTTTCTTCTTGAACTTTTGTTTTATGTGTCAAGGTGAGACTTGTGGTTAGGAATGTGGAACATGAATGATCTCAATCGAGGTAAGATTGATTGCAATCAAGGGGGAGTTTCAATTGCAATCGAGAAACTTCTATGGGGTATGGGCAAAGGATGATGTCAATAACACGATTGAATGAAAGGCTTGATTATATGTAATGAACTAAGAGTTAGCTAATCAAATTGTGGGTAGCTATCTGATTGGGTAGGATGTATGAAGTGATGATCATGAACAAAGTTGTTGCGAAAACATCTGCAAGAAGAGTGTTTTGGAAAGTAGCTGCAGATATGGCTTTGTAATATATATTGAGGTTTTAAAATAGTTATGTGATGTGTATGCATTTTCTTGATCATTGTCTTTTTGTTTCGATCAATTAGACATGTATGACTTGGTTTATGGTTGATTTTCATATCTAATGCAGAATTTCTACTGTACTTGTAAATTGGTTTCAATGCGTCAAACTTGAACTTGTATAGTTTGATAAGGGTTGTATTGAGTAAAATCAATTAATAGTGATCTGAAGATTACTCATTTGCCTTCAAATGACCTTGGTAAGCACCAAAGGTAAGGACAAATTGTTGGTCATGGTTGTAATGGATGATCCTTGGTTGTGTTGAAACTTGAGAATGGCTCAATAACCTAGAGCAAGGTTACCGAGAGTGCCCCCCCTGCTCTCAAGCTCCAGAACGTGCTTCAGGGCGCTCTCGGATGCTCCTTGCCAATTCGGGAGCACCATGCTCCCAGAGCCTGGGAGTGTGCTCCCAAGGCGCTACCTGAACGCTCCCTAATGGTAATGTTAAATTCTTAAAGTAAAAGTTGACATTAACTTTTACTTAAATTTTTAACATTACCATTAATTGTTTTAGGATGTTTGAGAGTGGTTCCAACCTCATCGGACTTCATATGGAGAAAGTAGAATTTCACATGCCATTCAAAATTCAGTAGACTTAACGGTTTTCAAGATTTCTAGATTGATGGGATTGCAACGTTTTCACTGGATTCTATCACATATGAGGGTATGTGATTGGAATTTAATCAAGAGCACCAAGCCCTTTATGTACCCCAATGTTGGTGGTGTTGATTGTTAAATTCCTTTGTCATGGCCTTAGAAAAAATGTACCCTTCACTCAAACCAAAATCATTGGTTAGGCATGTTAAGCTTTTTCTACCATATTTTAAGGCTAGGATTAGGTAGTTTCATCAAAATTGGGTGGTGTCGACTGATGTCCCTAGAGGCTCAAGGTAGAAGCAAAGGCTAGACAAGAGGCAAAGGATGAAGGATGATACTAATGATGTGGATCCCAATATAAGCGATGTGGAACATTGCTTGTCATTTAAATGTTCTTTCTTTTTTATTCATAATGCTTTCTTTCAAAGTTTCAATATAATCATTAATATACTATGGATGGGATTTCTAACTTCATAATAATGTAGTATTCATCTACAAGTAGCACAAATGTGCTTGTTTTCATATATTCTGTAGCTAATTTGTCTTTCAACATGTTTTTTTTTGAATATATATATATATATATATATATCCAGGATGCTTCGCTCCCAACGATTTTTGGAAAATGACACTCCTGGCGTTCCCGCTCCCTAAAATGCTCCCGCACTGCTCTGCTCCGTGCTCTGACAACCTTGACCTAGAGTCCTCTCATCATTCCCAAGAAGAGTATGCTGATCCTCAATGAATTGTGAAATTAAGGGAATAGGCAACATAATAAGGAGTGTGCAAATACAAGATCGATAAGGCTGAAATATTCCATTTCAATGTTAATATGGGAAAGGTGAAAAACTTATATCTAAAGTGTTAACCATTTGGAGCACAAGATTAACTGAGTTGGAGGTACTTGGATGTAGAACAATGTCTCAATCAAGTTGTCTTCATCATGGAGTGGACACTGTATCTCCATCTACTCCACTTCAACTTGGTTCGAGTATTGAATCCATTGGGGAGGGGAAGAATCAATTGACAAACTATAACAATTGAGAGCATGATAGAAAAATGGCAAAAGAAGACATCATGGATGGACACACAAGCCTTGAAAGTAGAATGAGAAGAAAAATGAATCTTAATATGACCCCAAGGGGGGAATATATGGGGCTAAGTGTATATGATATGAACCCAAGGGGGGCATATATAGGGTTAAATGTATATGTAACAAGGTAAATGTATATGTAATAGTGGTTGGCCTAATAAAGGGGCCACATGTGCAATGTGTAAATAGTTATATATAGAGATCATGTAGTCATTATTGAAGAGTATGTGATTTGGATGTAGGAATGTATTGGGGTACATGGAGGAGGTTCTATTCTTTAAGAAGTTATTGTGTTACTCATGTCTCTTATCTATCTTGGAGTTGTTCTGCATGCTCACATATTGTGTACATTGTGTATACTCTAGTCTATTGTGCTATCTTAAGCATTTGGTTCATAACATTTGGTATCAAAGCATACGATCCCAAGGTTTGGCTCCTTCAAATGAGTCATCTTGGCATTTTTGCTATAACTTTTTTTTTTGGGAAGTTTTAGACAATAAAATTTTTGGGATCTTGAGGAGACATAGCACAATACTTGTGGTAAAATTTTTAGGTTCTGGTTCACTATACTTTCAGAAATATAGGTTGTGGAAATTAGGATTTTGACTAGTCCTAAAACTAGTCTCAAATAGGTGTTCTTGGTCAAACAATCATAACTTTTTTGTGGGACATCTTAGACAACAAAATTTTCAAGAACATGAGGAGACATATCTTAGAACCTGTAGTAAAAATTTTAGATTCTGATTCACTATAGTTTTTAAGTTACAGGTTGTGGAAGTTAGGGTTTTTGACTAGTCCTAAAACTTGTCTCAAACATATGTTCCAAGTAAAACAATCATATCTAATTCTAGAAAGATCTAAATTGAGTGCCACCAATTTCATTGGAAAGAAGACAGATCATAGTTTTTCAGGTCCAAATTTCAGAAGCATATTCGAAAAATTGTTTTTTAGGTCCAAATTTCAGAAGCATATTCGAAAAATTGGACATGTGGCATGCTGTACAAGTTCTCTCTCTAGAAAGGGCTAAAAATCAACAAGTTTTGGGAAAGTTACCATAGCTTTCACTTGGCACATCAAAATTTGGTCAAATCTGTGGCATTGCAAAGAAGACATGTCAGGATACTACAGGCCAAAGTTTCAGACTCAAAAGTGCCAAATTTTAGAGATATATCAAGAGAAAGGTGGGCTAGCAAGATAGTCTCCAAATCAAGGTTTTAAAAGCTATGTTAATTTAAAATTATCGTAAATTTTGATTGGGATGTCCGATTAAGGTGATTCAAAAGTTGTTGGAAAGAGAAAACATAGGAGAATATAATAGGAAAATGATCATAACTATTTGAGATAATTATTGATAATATATTGGGATTTTAAATTGAGGGTTTGGGTTAGACCTCAATTAGGTATCAATGGCAGTACCTAAGTTTAGTGGAGATGAAGATAAAGATGAAATCAATCCCATGGAATGGTTGAGGATGATAAAGAAAACTAATTTGACTCCTTATCAGGCAAGTAATTATTTTGATAGTGAAGCTTGGAAGTGGTGGATGAGTATTGATAAAGATACTACACAAAACATCCCATGGGAAGTATTTGAAAAATTGTTCTAAAAAAATGGATCAAGGACTCAAAAAAAGAAACGATGCATACAATTGAAGATGAATTCAATGAAGCTAAAGAAAAAATTTCCAAATTATAGAAAGATAAGGAGGAATTAAAAGAGGAGCTTACGAATAAGGATGATCAATTGTGTAAGTTGCAATCACTTAATGAATCACTCATTAAGGAGATTAAGAACTTAAGGCAAGGAAAAATGAGCAAATGCAAGAAGGATAAAGAAATATGTATATTACAAAACCATAACAAAAAACTATTGAATGAGGTCAAAAGATTGAAAGAAGAGAAGAAGCATTTTCAAAATCAAAAGAAAACAAGGATCTTGGATGAAGAGACTACCAAAAGACTTGAAGAGGAAATTTGCAATAAGATTGAAGAATCCCTACACACAGATGAGGTAAAATTAGAAATGCTATGTAGAATTGAAGAAGGAAGATATAAATTGATGGAAAATATCACCATTCAACTTCAAAAAGAGAAGGGAGACTTCAAAAAGAGAAGGAAGACTTCAAAAAGGCCACGAGAAAATATTTAAAGAAGTGGAGCTTCAACTTGACAATCTTAAAGTCAAATATGATGGAATTATCTCAAAAGTAGGTAGTATTAAAGACCAAGCACAAATGTTAGAGGATGCCATTGTCTTTGGAAAGAAGATTGATGATATGGGTGTGTGGAGTGAAGAAAAACCATCAAATGTGAAACCATATTGACACCCTCATTACCAGGAAAAATGTCAAGGAAGACAAGAAGATCGATATCAACATTATCAAGGAAGAAGAGGGAATACTCATCAATATTCATGGAACAAGGCATCACAAAGCCATTATTCAATAGGATATTATCAAAGACCAACAACTACTATAAATTTGAGAAATTACAACAAAAATACATGGAATCAAAGAAAAGAAAATTATGCAACTACCAACCATCAAGGATTAAGATAAAAAAGAATTGAGTTTGCATGGATGGATCATCATTAATGGAAAGAAGAAAGTAGGAACATAAGAAAACCATATTACTTGGTTTCATCACATGTAAATACTAAAGCCTTTAACTGCAAAGCTTTGAGTACAAATCTTTTTGAAGGAGGGTATTAGGATATGACCCCAAGGGGGACATATATGGGGTTAAATGTATATGATATGACCTCAATGGGAGCATATATAGGGTTAGATGTATAGGTAATGTGGTAAATGTATATGTAATATTGGTTGGCCTAATAAAGGGGCCACATGTGCAATGCGTGAATAGGTATATATATAGATCATGGAGTCATTATTGAAGAATGTGTATGCTGTAATGTATTGGGGTATTAAGAGGAGGTTCTCCTATTCTTTAAGAAGTTATTGTGTAACTCATCTCTCTTATCTATCTTGGAGTTGTGCTCCATGCTCACATATTGTGTACATTGTGTGTACTCTAGTTTATTGTGCTATCTTAAGCATTTGGTTCACAACAAATCTTCTATATTGGAATGCAAAAGGCACAAATTTTGAAGATACTT
>JZKD02S0819379.1:148690-158840 GCA_000966675.3 Picea glauca | reverse complement strand
CATGATTAGCCTTGTAGGCTTGTAGTATCTAGATGCCTCATGATGATCATCTCATGAGATATATTTATTTTTGTTTTGATGTGATTTTGTATTATCCTATTAGGAATTATGACTCGGGACAAATATTATATTTCAGTATCGATGTTTGATGTACCACTTGACATCTTATACTTCTTATATTCCAGTTTTATTTTCATATTTATATGACAATGTGTTTGTTTGATGTTGATGTTGCTTTAAAAGTTTAAAAAATTGAAAAAAAAAATATTTTTGTATTTTTTAAAGTTTCCCATAATTTTTGATATTGTCGATAATTTCAATTTTGGACCCATGGCGCTAAATTCCCGATAACGATAAATGCAACTTTGATGACGAACCTAGAGGCTAGAACCATGGGACTTGTCAAGGAAAGAGCCAAAATCCATAGTGCTCTAGGACAATTTACAAGTGATTGGACCGAATATGTGGTATCAATTGCATTAAATGGTTGGACAAAGGTTAAAGGTAGGCCATTGATAAATGTTCTTAGTGTGTCTGCTAGTGGTGCAGTCTTCCTTTCAGCCCATGACTACTTGGATCATTACAAGACTAGTATGAATATTACAGTGCCTTTAATTAAAACCATTCAAGAGATTGAGTTGTACACTGTCATTCAAGTCATTACTGATAATGTTGCTAAATGTAAGGCAGAAGGAGCAATCATTGAGGGATATGTATCCTAACATATTTTGGTCGGGTTTTTTGGTACACACATTGAAGCTCTTGATGCATGATATTATTAGGTTGAAAGAGCATGATTATAAATGGTTTGGTGCGTTGTATAAGAGGGGGAAGAGTATGATAAAATTTGTTACCAATCATAGCCATGCTCCCCACATTTTCCGCAATCACCCTACATTGAGGCTACTTATGATCGTGAAGACCAAATTTGCTAGCTATTACCTCACCTTCTAGCACCTTTTGAAGGTAAGAGAGGCATTGGCCAATATGGTCTCAAGTGATTCATGGCAGAGTTTGAAAGATAGTGCTGCATTCTCACGTCTAATAGACATGAATTTTAGGAGGTGGAGGACACCATTATTGATGGTCAGTTTTGGGCATAAGTTAGGTATGTTCTGCAGTTCACCAAGTCCATCTATAATATGATTTGGTTTGTAGATAAAGATTAGTTGGTGATTGGGGAGGTGTTTGACGAAATGGATGGCATGCTAGGCTAGATCAAAGACATTGTTGAGAAGAGAAATGCAATCTTGTATGATCATATTTATAAACATGTGGTCAATAGGTGGGATACTTTGAGTTTTCAATCCTTTCCTTAGCATATGTCATTACAGCCAAATATTATTCTCCATCTTCGTTTTCCCAGCTTAGCACTTTGGGGTGGGTTTAGAAGAAAACCACACACAGATCTGGAGGTACAGAGTGGGTATAAGCTTGCATTAGACAATTTGGTCCCCGAGGATGAGGAGTGTGCTCAAGTATGAAGCGAATTGAGCAATCACATCAATGAACATCTTTGCTAATCTGGATGCAACTAAGGATCGAGATAGGTTGCATCCTATCAAATGGTGGAACATGTATGGCACCTCTACCACACATTTGAATAAATTGGCAGTGAGGGTGCTTTCATAGGTTGTGAACATTGCTTCTGCAGAGAGGTGGTGTAGCATCCATAGCTTCATCCAGAACGTGAAGAGAAATAGCTTGAATGTAGACTAGGCAAAAAGCTTGGTTTATGTGCACTACAACTTAAGGTTGTTGGCCCATTGTTGTGAGGTGGTGAAGAATGATAGAACATATACAACTTGGGGCAACGATCCAGATGAGGCTAATTTGAAAGATGGAGCCATAGCTTTAGAGCGCTTGGAGTTTGAACTTTTGGCTGATGCCACTCATGACGATGATCATGTAGTAGAGATGCCACCCCCATCCACCACCATAGTTGGCACTAGCAGGTTTCCAAATGTAGCAGTGCTAGGTTCATAACCTCCTGCATTGTGTGGGGGCCATCTAGCCCATGGTCATATTCCATGATGACCCCCACCTACTCCTAGTCCGATTGTTCCTAGATCGTGGGAAAATAATTTATAAGTTTCTCATGGCAAGGGGAAAGAGAGGTGGAGAGTAGAGTTGTTTGTCGTTTTCACTTTAGAATCTAGTTTCTAGAACTGACAGTCCTTTGTCTTTATTATGGCTTATTTTGTAAACATTATATGACAATTGAAGTCTGAAATTTGAACTGTTGATTGCATATTATAACTCTTTGGTCATGGATATGATGCTCTGTTTTATTTCATTGTTGATGTTATCTGTTACAGTTTGATTATGACAAATGTCATCTGTTGGAACTTGAAGGTTGATCTTATGGTTGATCATTTGATGACAGTGTTATAGCTTATAAGTACTAGATGATTGATAATAGATATTATATGTGTACTAAATGGTTGATACTTCAATGATTATTATTAACCCAGTAGTTAAATCTATGTTTTCATATTTTGTACAACTAATTCAACATTCTGCATGTTTTTTTTGAATATATATGCATCAAAATATATTAAAATATATATTATATAAAAAATGCTCTCGTAATGTTCGACTCCCGGAAGATTTTCAAAACTGGTGCTTCATGCTCCCTCTTCACTCCCTCTTTGCTCCTGCTCCCAACAGCGTAGCTCTGTACTCTCCATTAACCTTTCTTTGCCATACTCGGCTTCCAATTGCATTCTGCCTATCTCCTCCATCTCCTCATCTCTGGAGTTTGCTATTATGACTATTTCTTCTTGAGAGCTCGTCCTGCTCTATTCCTCTAAGATGTGCTCATCCTCTATCAGGTTTCCTGTTATTTTGTCTACCACGTCCTCTGTTCTCCTCTTTTTGTGTTCTGCCATTGCCTTCTCTTTAGATTTGTTTCTGCTCGGTATCGTTTCCTTGTTTAGTTCCTGAGCTTCCTTTGCTGAGCGACTTGCCGAAGGCTGGTGTTCTGGGTTTCTCTCCTCTTGGGTAGACTGTTGGTTGTTGTTCTCTTTGTCCATATTATTCATCTGCAAGGCTTCAAATTGATTGGAAGCCTTTGGCTGTTCCTACGCTCCCTTTTTAACAGTTTTTTGATTTTTCGTTTCCCTGGGACTTGAGTGTAACCTACTTCGTCCTTCCCTGCCTCTTCTGAGCTTTTAACTGGTTCTTTATTTAGGGAGCAGTCTCGAAATATGTGGCCATGCTGATCACATTTCCTACATCTAAAAGGGATGTGCTCATAATGTAGGGTCTGTTCCCAGATTTTATCTTTATAAGTTATTTTAATGGATTTGGGAAGGGCAGTAGATACATTTATATAGAGACATACTCGAGCATAGGCAGTTGGTTGTTGTTCTCTTTGTCAATATTATCCATCTGCAAAGCTTCAAATTGATTGAAAACCTTTGACTGTTCCTGGGCTCCTTGCTAAACAGTTTTGGTGATTTTTCGTTTCCCTCGGACTTGAGTGAAACCTTTTTTGTCCTTCCCTGCCTCTTCTGAGCTTTTAACTGCTTCTTTATTTAGGGGGCAGTCTTGAAATATGTGGCCATGCTGATGGCATTTCCTACATCTAAAAGGGATGTGCTCATAATGTAAGGTCTGTTCCCAGATTTTATGTTTTTAAGTCATTTTAATGGATTCGGGAAGGGCAGTAGATACGTTTATATAGACACATACTCGAGCATAGGAAGTATATTTACCTTTCCTAGTGACTTGAAATTTTAACATAGGTCTCGAGGGAATTACCAACTCCAGCCAGGGTTTCCTCTTCCTAGAAATCTCGTGGTAGAGAATACAATCAGATACAGACTAATGTGTGAGAGAGAGAATACATTCAAATCCAGACTAATGTGTGAGAGAAGTCATCCTGTTATGGGAAAAATCTTTCCGTCCACTATTGTAGATGCAGGCTTCAAGAATTGAAGAGATATAGTCCATTTTCAAAGATGGCTTCTCTATCCTTCATGTTTGTAAAGATTGCTGTGAAGAAGCCTTTCGCTTCCAGCTGTAGTTGATAGCCCCCTTCACCTTCCAGCGCGATGAGATCCACCATTTGGGAGTTGCTTCAGATGGCCACAGTCCAATTAATATGCAGATGATAGCGTGGTCTTGCATGTACTGGATATATGTCCCTATTTTTGAGAGGTCACCTCATATATAGGTTTCTCTACAGATTTTTCTATGACCCTTGAGGGTTTTCAAGATTACTTGCTTTCGGTTGGATGGATTCCTGGTTGTTAGTGTTTCCCGAACTCTCTCCTGTGACCACCACCTTATAGGTCAGGTGATTGTTAGAGGGATGGGAATCTATCAGATCCGGGCAGCCATGGCTTGCTTAGCTGCCCAGGAGGCTGGCCCTAGCTGCTGAAACCTGCTACCTAACTCCAAACCCTAAGCCGTTAGTTCCGTGTTCTTGTTCACCAGAAGATAGTGATCGTTGTGCTTATGTGCCATTCTCAAGTTTTCTATTGCTTTTACAGAAAAAAAGATATTTGGATTTACTTCATTTCTTGCACATAAATGACAGTTCTATTGAT
Source organism: Picea glauca (assembly GCA_000966675.3). Lineage (NCBI taxonomy): Eukaryota > Viridiplantae > Streptophyta > Pinopsida > Pinales > Pinaceae > Picea > Picea glauca. The sequence goes on along the minus strand of JZKD02S0819379.1, from coordinate 154,284 downwards.
CAAGTATTTCTGCCTTTTGATCAACACTTCATTGATTATTTAATGTTTGCTACCATGCAGTGTATAAGGAGATGGATGTTTGTTGTTTGATGGAAAGAATATCTACGAGTATAAAAACTACTGAATATAAGGAGCTTCTCTTTAGAATGATATACTTTTATCTTTTGTGTATTTGATTGGACTCTATTTTTTAATTTTCAATTGTGTTCCATGAGATGGTGGGCATTTTCATGCATGAAAATTTGAATCAAGAATTTGGCTGGACTCTTCCCTTAACCTGCTTTTGTTCACTTAAGTTAAAATTAGAATGCCCGTCTTTTAGCACTTTTTAATGTGCCATTTTGTACGTGTTCCTAGTAGATGAGGAGAGGGATTGGATGTCAACTAGATTCCTCAAATCTTGACAGTAAATTAGAATTTTCATTATCGAAAGGTCAATTTTGTTGAAGTTTACACACTAATAAATTTGTCTTGATTTGGTAATTTGATTTTATTTTGGCAGGATGGAAAGTATATTATTGTGACAGATAGATGGCAGAAGTTCAGTGACATAGCGCTAAATGCGGAGACATTAGATACTCTTTCAATGTATGCTGATGAATACTTAGTACATGGAGTTGATGTTGAAGGAAAACGGTAACTTCTGTATAATTTGCTTCTGATTTCCAAATTATTGGTAAATTGAAGCTTTAAGCCNCATGATTAGCCTTGTAGGCTTGTAGTATCTAGATGCCTCATGATGATCATCTCATGAGATATATTTATTTTTGTTTTGATGTGATTTTGTATTATCCTATTAGGAATTATGACTCGGGACAAATATTATATTTCAGTATCGATGTTTGATGTACCACTTGACATCTTATACTTCTTATATTCCAGTTTTATTTTCATATTTATATGACAATGTGTTTGTTTGATGTTGATGTTGCTTTAAAAGTTTAAAAAATTGAAAAAAAAAATATTTTTGTATTTTTTAAAGTTTCCCATAATTTTTGATATTGTCGATAATTTCAATTTTGGACCCATGGCGCTAAATTCCCGATAACGATAAATGCAACTTTGATGACGAACCTAGAGGCTAGAACCATGGGACTTGTCAAGGAAAGAGCCAAAATCCATAGTGCTCTAGGACAATTTACAAGTGATTGGACCGAATATGTGGTATCAATTGCATTAAATGGTTGGACAAAGGTTAAAGGTAGGCCATTGATAAATGTTCTTAGTGTGTCTGCTAGTGGTGCAGTCTTCCTTTCAGCCCATGACTACTTGGATCATTACAAGACTAGTATGAATATTACAGTGCCTTTAATTAAAACCATTCAAGAGATTGAGTTGTACACTGTCATTCAAGTCATTACTGATAATGTTGCTAAATGTAAGGCAGAAGGAGCAATCATTGAGGGATATGTATCCTAACATATTTTGGTCGGGTTTTTTGGTACACACATTGAAGCTCTTGATGCATGATATTATTAGGTTGAAAGAGCATGATTATAAATGGTTTGGTGCGTTGTATAAGAGGGGGAAGAGTATGATAAAATTTGTTACCAATCATAGCCATGCTCCCCACATTTTCCGCAATCACCCTACATTGAGGCTACTTATGATCGTGAAGACCAAATTTGCTAGCTATTACCTCACCTTCTAGCACCTTTTGAAGGTAAGAGAGGCATTGGCCAATATGGTCTCAAGTGATTCATGGCAGAGTTTGAAAGATAGTGCTGCATTCTCACGTCTAATAGACATGAATTTTAGGAGGTGGAGGACACCATTATTGATGGTCAGTTTTGGGCATAAGTTAGGTATGTTCTGCAGTTCACCAAGTCCATCTATAATATGATTTGGTTTGTAGATAAAGATTAGTTGGTGATTGGGGAGGTGTTTGACGAAATGGATGGCATGCTAGGCTAGATCAAAGACATTGTTGAGAAGAGAAATGCAATCTTGTATGATCATATTTATAAACATGTGGTCAATAGGTGGGATACTTTGAGTTTTCAATCCTTTCCTTAGCATATGTCATTACAGCCAAATATTATTCTCCATCTTCGTTTTCCCAGCTTAGCACTTTGGGGTGGGTTTAGAAGAAAACCACACACAGATCTGGAGGTACAGAGTGGGTATAAGCTTGCATTAGACAATTTGGTCCCCGAGGATGAGGAGTGTGCTCAAGTATGAAGCGAATTGAGCAATCACATCAATGAACATCTTTGCTAATCTGGATGCAACTAAGGATCGAGATAGGTTGCATCCTATCAAATGGTGGAACATGTATGGCACCTCTACCACACATTTGAATAAATTGGCAGTGAGGGTGCTTTCATAGGTTGTGAACATTGCTTCTGCAGAGAGGTGGTGTAGCATCCATAGCTTCATCCAGAACGTGAAGAGAAATAGCTTGAATGTAGACTAGGCAAAAAGCTTGGTTTATGTGCACTACAACTTAAGGTTGTTGGCCCATTGTTGTGAGGTGGTGAAGAATGATAGAACATATACAACTTGGGGCAACGATCCAGATGAGGCTAATTTGAAAGATGGAGCCATAGCTTTAGAGCGCTTGGAGTTTGAACTTTTGGCTGATGCCACTCATGACGATGATCATGTAGTAGAGATGCCACCCCCATCCACCACCATAGTTGGCACTAGCAGGTTTCCAAATGTAGCAGTGCTAGGTTCATAACCTCCTGCATTGTGTGGGGGCCATCTAGCCCATGGTCATATTCCATGATGACCCCCACCTACTCCTAGTCCGATTGTTCCTAGATCGTGGGAAAATAATTTATAAGTTTCTCATGGCAAGGGGAAAGAGAGGTGGAGAGTAGAGTTGTTTGTCGTTTTCACTTTAGAATCTAGTTTCTAGAACTGACAGTCCTTTGTCTTTATTATGGCTTATTTTGTAAACATTATATGACAATTGAAGTCTGAAATTTGAACTGTTGATTGCATATTATAACTCTTTGGTCATGGATATGATGCTCTGTTTTATTTCATTGTTGATGTTATCTGTTACAGTTTGATTATGACAAATGTCATCTGTTGGAACTTGAAGGTTGATCTTATGGTTGATCATTTGATGACAGTGTTATAGCTTATAAGTACTAGATGATTGATAATAGATATTATATGTGTACTAAATGGTTGATACTTCAATGATTATTATTAACCCAGTAGTTAAATCTATGTTTTCATATTTTGTACAACTAATTCAACATTCTGCATGTTTTTTTTGAATATATATGCATCAAAATATATTAAAATATATATTATATAAAAAATGCTCTCGTAATGTTCGACTCCCGGAAGATTTTCAAAACTGGTGCTTCATGCTCCCTCTTCACTCCCTCTTTGCTCCTGCTCCCAACAGCGTAGCTCTGTACTCTCCATTAACCTTTCTTTGCCATACTCGGCTTCCAATTGCATTCTGCCTATCTCCTCCATCTCCTCATCTCTGGAGTTTGCTATTATGACTATTTCTTCTTGAGAGCTCGTCCTGCTCTATTCCTCTAAGATGTGCTCATCCTCTATCAGGTTTCCTGTTATTTTGTCTACCACGTCCTCTGTTCTCCTCTTTTTGTGTTCTGCCATTGCCTTCTCTTTAGATTTGTTTCTGCTCGGTATCGTTTCCTTGTTTAGTTCCTGAGCTTCCTTTGCTGAGCGACTTGCCGAAGGCTGGTGTTCTGGGTTTCTCTCCCCTTGGGTAGACTGTTTGTTGTTGTTCTCTTTGTCCATATTATCCATCTGCAAGGCTTCAAATTGATTGGAAGCCTTTGGCTGTTCCTGGGCTCCTTTTTTAACAGTTTTGTGATTTTTCGTTTCCCTGGGACTTGAGTGTAACCTACTTCGTCCTTCCCTGCCTCTTCTGAGCTTTTAACTGTTATTTAGGGGGCAGTCTTGAAATATGTGGCCATGCTGATGGCATTTCCTACATCTAAAAGGGATGTGCTCATAATGCAAGGTCTGTTCCCAGATTTTATGTTTTTAAGTTATTTTAATGGATTTGGGAAGGGCAGTAGATACATTTATATAGACACATACTCGAGCATAGGAAGTATATTTACCTTTCCTAGTGACTTGAAATTTTAACATAGGTCTCGAGGGAATTACCAAGTCCAGCCAGGGTTTCCTCTTCCTAGAAATCTCGTGGTAGAGAATACAATCAGATACAGACTAATGTGTGAGAGAGAGAATACATTCAAATCCAGACTAATGTGTGAGAGAAGTCATCCTGTTATGGGAAAAATCTTTCCGTCCACTATTGTAGATGCAGGCTTCGAGAATTGAAGAGATATAGTCCATTTTCAAAGATGGCTTCTCTATCCTTCATGTTTGCAAAGATTGCTGTGAAGAAGCCTTTCGCTTCCAGCTGTAGGTTGATAGCCCCCTTCACCTTCCAGCGCGATGAGATCCACCATTTGGGAGTTGCTTCAGATGGCCACAGTCCAATTAATATGCAGATGATAGCGTTGTCTTGCATGTACTGGATATATGTCCCTATTTTTGAGAGGTCACCTCATATATAGGTTTCTCTACATATTTTTCTATGACCCTTGAGGGTTTTCAAGATTACTTGCTTTCGGTTGGATGGATTCCTGGTTGTTAGTGTTTCCCGAACTCTCTCCTGTGACCACCACCTTATAGATCAGGTGACTGTTAGAGGGATGGGAATCTATCAGATCCGGGCAGCCATGGCTTGCTTAGCTGCCCAGGAGGCTGGCCGTAGCTGCTGAAACCTGCTACCTAACTCCAAACCCTAAGCCGTTAGTTCCGTGTTCTTGTTCACCAGAAGATAGTGATCGTTGTGCTTATGTGCCATTCTCAACTTTTCTATTGCTTTTACAGAAAAAAGATATTTGGATTTACTGCATTTCTTGCACATAAATGACAGTTCTATTGATCATGTATTTCTGCCTTTTGATCAACACTTCCTTGATTATTTAATGTTTGCTACCATGCAGTGTATAAGGAGATGGATGTTTGTTGTTTGATGGAAAGAATATATACGAGTATAAAAACTACTGAATATAAGGAGCTTCTCTTTAGAATGATATACTTTTATCTTTTGTGTATTTGATTGGACTGTATTTTTTAATTTTCAATTGTGTTTCATGAGATGGTGGGCATTTTCATGCATGCAGATTTGAATCAAGAATTTGGCTGGACTCTTCCCTTAACCTGCTTTTGTTCACTTAAGTTAAAATTAGAATGCCCGTCTTTTAGCACTTTTTAATGTGCCATTTTGTACGTGTTCCTAGTAGATGAGGAGAGGGATTGGATGTCAACTAGATTCCTCAAATCTTGACAGTAAATTAGAATTTTCATTATCGAAAGGTCAATTTTGTTGAAGTTTACACACTAATAAATTTGTCTTGATTTGGTAATTTGATTTTATTTTGGCAGGATGGAAAGTATATTATTGTGACAGATAGATGGCAGAAGTTCAGTGACATAGCGCTAAATGCGGAGACATTAGATACTCTTTCAATGTATGCTGATGAATACTTAGTACATGGAGTTGATGTTGAAGGAAAACGGTAACTTCTGTATAATTTGCTTCTGATTTCCAAATTATTGGTAAATTGAAGCTTTAAGCC
>JZKD02S0819379.1:0-15225 GCA_000966675.3 Picea glauca | reverse complement strand
ACAAAAAATCCAACCATGTTAAGGGTTGGTGTGGCTCAGGCCGGGTGTGATCCCCGGGTGATTTTGATGGCTTAGATGCCCCTGAGTCGCGGTTTCTCAAGCCAAAGGTTAATCCCGCTACCAAGAAGGTCCGGACAAATTAACAAACAAAAAAATATAATATTATATTATTATATATGTTATAATTATTAATATATACTAATAATTATATAATATATTATTAGTATTAATTATAATATATAATAATTGGTATATATAACATATTATAATAATATTATTATAATCTTATTATATATATAATAACTATATAGTTATTATATATATTATAATAACTATAATATATAATAAGTTATTTATATATAAATTACATTATTTATTATTATATATAAACTAATATAATAATAAGTTCTTCAAAACTTTATAAATAATGTAATTTTTAATAAAATTTTATAAATTTACAAAAAATTTAAATATTATTAATAATATTATAAAATTAAATAAATATATTATAGTATTATATTATAATATAATATTATATTATAATATATAATATATTATAATATATAATATATTATCATACAATATAATATTATAAGTTAATAATGACAACTTGGAAAGGATCAAGTGTACTTTGCAATTTCAATTCCCTCCAAATTGCACAGTGCACACGCTCCTCGGTTCTTAATTCTATTTAAGCTCTATTTCTCCAACATTTTCTACAGAATTGAACTTGTTGGAGAACTTGAGGCAATGGGCATCAATATAGGAAGCTCAAACTTGTGAGCACCATCTTTGTCAAGGTAATGCTTCTAGATTTTCATTATACTTCTTCTCAATCATTTTTAACTGCTCACACTCCCTGGTGTTAGTTGCAACCTCAACAATGTGTGATTGTACACTGCCAGTTGTTCTGGGCAGCTGTACCAGTCATTAGGATTTGTTTTTGACTTCTTGATTTGGTGGTTTTGTTTTCTCTTTATATCTTTAGAATATCATCTAATACAATGGTGCTCTGCACTTTCCGTTCTAGATCTGTCTACTCTGTATTGTCTGCTTCGTTTATTATTTTGTCATGGTATCAAAGTGCAGGAGGTAAGACTCTTCACAGAGCTTGGAGAGCAGTCCGCAAAAAGGAGCGTTGGAGACATCACAGCGCGTGGAGGCCACATTGCAGAAGGAGATTCAAAGACGAAGCGTTTAAGAATCGTGGAATCCTTTCTTCAGGAGGAAAATGCAGAAGTAGCAGAGGAGAAGCTACAGCAGCCATTAGATCGGTCGCGGGAACAGATCTGGGCCATTAAATCAAGCCCAGATAGTACGAGGAGCGCACAGAAAAGTCGGACACATCTCGGTCGTTAGATCTGGGTACGAGCATCAGAAGTCGTCAGATCAAGGAAAGGTTAAGTCATGACTGTCAGATCTCAAAGAAGGCAGATCGACGACGAGGAGCCATTGCGGAGATCAAAGGGAAAATTAAAGTGTGTGCAGTTTCAAACTCCACAATCCATCAAGATTGTTGATCTCAATAGATCAACAGATCAATGGTGGACACCGACCCTGCAACAGACGAGCATCTTTGCATTGCGAAGATCGGGAGGAAAATTAAAGTGCGAGCAATTTCAAGCTGTGCAATCATCCGTGGTCGTCAATCTCGTACTTCGGAGGAATTAGAGCACAGGCGCTAAGGTTCACCAGTCGCCCGAAGCTCCAAAGAGCCGGAGTAAATCCAGGCCATTGATCACGCTGGACACGTGGAAACAATCCAGCAATTCGGCGATCTGATACTCCGGGAGAATTGAGAAGCAGTGATGTGAAAAGCCCCGAAGGTCGAAGACCGGAGTGGATCCTGACCACTCATTCCAGAAGACACGTGGACTACTAGGATCAAGCCTTCGTCACTCCGAAGATTATGTCACTCCGGAGATTTGGCACTTCGGAGGCTTGCGCGAGTCAGCAGACGGAAACTCCCAAAGGTCGGAGTTTCGGAAAGGATCTTGGTCGTTGGTTTGTCGAGCTCTAAGGGTCGTTGGATCTGTACTTGGTGGAAGGCTTCGAAGCCCGGAGTCGCAAAGTAATTGTGGGTCGTTGATCTCAGATCAACGAGGACCGTTGATCTTTGCTCTTGTTCGGGACTTCACCCATTCGATTATTCGAAGGAACTGAGTTTTTTTCACATATTGAAACACCTAGAGCCTGAAGCCCCGAAGCACTTGGTTTTCAACCCTTGTTCATATGAGGTTTTAATGTTAAAAAAAAAAATCGTTAAAAAGGAAGCCTCGGAGCTCTAACTCTGTAAGATCTTGTGCTTGGATAGTCAGATCCAGCAAGATCGATACCAGGAAACAAGAAATTTCCTGTAGATCTAATTTTTGAAAGGGGCTCGAGCTCAAACTTTGTTGGTGTGTTTGGACCCTCGAGGACCTAGTTTTATGCGCAGGAAACAGGAAGAGGACCTGTCGGTTTGCATCAAGCAATATCAGAGGTATTTTTTATCCCTGAGAAAGAGCACGAAAAGTACTAACAGTTTGTTTTTTGTTCTGATTTGTTTTACAAAAATGGCCACCTCTAACAATTTAGGACCAACACAAGGGCCAATTCTTCTTGGGAAGAACTATGAATTTTGGTCTCTCAGAATGAGATCCTTCTTACAAGCACATGAGTGTTGGGATCCAGTGGATCATGGCTATGTGGAACCAGATCCAGCAGATCTAGCTGCCATGAACAATCAAGAGAGAACTGCTCAGGCAGAACAGAGGAAAAGAGAGAAAAATGCCAAGTTTTGGATACAAAACTCAGTGGATGACTCGATTTTCTCAAAAATCATAGGTGTTGTTACCTCAAAACAGGCTCGGGACATTCTAAGTACAGCCTACCAGGGAAATGACAAGGTCAAAACAGTCAAGCTGCAAACCTTGAGGACACATTTTGAGACCTTAAAAATGACGGAGTCTGAAAATGTTGATCAATTTATCACCAGAGTCATGGGAATCGTAAACCAAATCAGGTTGATTGGTGAAGCCATCCCTGATCAAAGGATTGTTGAGAAAGTCCTCAGAAGTCTTCCAAAGAAATTTGAGATGGTTGTTACAGCCATCTTTGAATCCAAGGATCTGTCAAATTTTTCAACAGATGAACTCATGGGTTCTCTGTTGTCACATGAGACCAGACTACATCTAGAAGATGAGTCAATAGCCAATGCCTTTAAGACTCAATTCTCCTTCAGCAGAGGGAGAGGCAGAGGAAGATGCAGAGGTCACAGAAAAAGAGGGAGAAGTCAAAGAACCCATCACTCAAGTGAAGGTCACACACATCAAAATCAGCATCAGAATTTCCAGCCTCAAAGAGGCAGAGGGAGGAGATCAAATGACAAAGTGAGAATACAATGCTATTACTGCAAAAAGTATGGGAACAATGAATCTGAATGCAGGAAGAAGCAAGCAGATCAACACTCAGGAAGAGCCCATGTCTCAAATCGTGAACGAGACACCTCAGATGGGATGTTTCTCTCATTTCACAAAACTGAAGAACAACACAAGGACCTCTGCTTGTTGGACAGTGGATGCAGCAATCACATAACAGGTAACAAAGATTTACATTCTTGCATTGATTCTTCTATTTCATCTGATATTACACTTGGAGATGACTCTTTAGTCAAAGTTCAAGGCAAAGGAACTGTACCTATTCTCACTAAACAAGATGTAAAGAAAGACATAAACGATGTCTATCACATTCCAGATCTGAAACATAATTTGTTAAGTGTAGGACAACTAGTTGAAAATGGCTATAAGGTACTTTTTGAAGGAGCATCATGTAGGATATATGACAAACCTCCCAACAGAAAATTGATTTCTGAAATCCACATGACCAGGAATAGAATGTTTCCCCTGACCCTTAGAACTGCAAATCTGACCTTCTCTAGTTAAGGTCAGAATTATTTTACTTGTTTATTATAATTTGTGAGTAAAGGCAAAGTTTATCTTTCTTTTAATACCTCTGTGCAAATCATTGAAGACTCTTCTTCACTCTCCACAACTCCAACGGTTTAGGTTCTTATAATTATAGAGACTCCTAGGGTTTGAAAAACAATACTGAATAGGATATTAGGCCATGCCTTCTTCGAAATTCTATTTAGGCGGAAGAGTCTTCATCCACATTGAACTTCATTTATTTAAGATCATTATTCAAAATCTTTGGCTTTGGAATTTACAAAAATTCCTATTGTATCCTTCCATGGGGACTTGGTCGCTGTAGTCCACGCCTGGCCGAGAAACCACTGTTGTTTGTTGTCTTTCATGTACACATTTCAGTTCAAAAATTTGAACGTCTATATAATTCAGACAATGTTAAATATAATACCATTGTACCTAATATTCTCTCTATTTTGATAAATCAGAAAGTTGTCTGACAAACTGGATGTAGATTTGATTTTGTTTTCTTCCCTAAATTTAGAAAATAAAATCCAACACGACGTAGAATGATATGTTTGCTTATTATCTTTTATTAAAATGTGTTCAATTATTTAAAATAACAATAATTTTGTGGATATTATAAATTTGAAAGAAAAATTTAATTTTTTATAAAGTTTTATTAAAATTTTATAACTTTTTATGTTACCATTCTTTAAATTTTTAAGATTATAAATATTTGGAAGGATAACCTTTTATTTTTACATTTTTTTTGGATGGGTTTACTAAATGCACACTTGTCAATTGAAGTACAATTATTTTTTTAACTTTTCATCCTTGAAGGGTTGGATGATTATATGCCCTTCCAAATGAAATTAAGACCGACCCTTCAAATTTGATCATTGATTACTAGGTTATGTATCTCATGAGATGAATCATGGGAAATGAAAACAATAGATTTCTCCTTGTTTGCTTGATGGAAAATAGTCACAGTATCCTCAGAGCTCAATCCCCTAACTCACTTTTGCAAAATGAGGGTTAAATGACCAAAAATTTGGTTATAAGGTGATATTGATGCAGACAGAGCGATAATTTCCAACTTATCATGATAATTACCTTAATTATCGCGATAATTTCAATTTATCGCGAAAAATTCAAAATTTCAAATTATAACAATTATTACCAGCAATATTATTGCCAAGGTGGGTTTTGGCGATATTATCGTGATAATTCCGATAATATCGCAATACATGCAACACTGTTTGGCATACCCTGGGCTCATGTATCCTTACAAGGCATTGTTGATGGCATGTACCATCTCATGCCAATAGGGTGAGCAAAAAACATTGAATGGTATGCCACATGCATAGAGAATCCTATCACCTCACCCTTATTTTCATCACTTGGCGTAATCCCACAGAGATGCTTTCTCACACGTGTATATGAACCTGCATAAGTTGTGTTAAAATGGGAGCATGAAAATTTCATTGTTTTGCCTCCTTTCCCTCCCTTATGCCTTGTCACACTATTCCATAAGGGTGTTGAACTCTCTTTGGGTTTATTTCCATCATCATTGTCATCTTTAGCATCCCCTTCATCCCCTTCTATTTCTTCCTCCTCTCCCTGGTATGGGCCACCACCATATTGTACTTCTTCATCCTCATCATGGATATTTAGATTTACCATCAACACCATCATAAAAAAAAATAGAAGCATAATGATAAGCCAAATACCCATCATGCTTATTGAGAATAACCTACTACCTACAATAAAATGAGGGAGAATAAGGAATGGGAAAGGGTAGGAGAATAGAACATTCAAAATTTCAATATAGAAAATATACAAGTTAACAACACATGGAAGAAAACAAGCAAGAATGTGCTTAGAGCCTACCTCTTCAACTCTCCTATAATGGTTGAATGTAACTATGCCAAGGTTCAATCTCCCTTCCAAGCTCTCACAAATCTGTGCCTCAACAACTAGCAAGAATCCCACTAGAAACCCTAGCAAAGATGAGTGAAATGAGTGAAAAGAGTGATAGAATGAGAGCAAATGAAGTGAAAGAGTGTTTTAATCCATCAAGAAACCCTGCGGATGAGTTCTTTTCCCTTGTGCCATGCCCCCCACAGGCTAAAAACCAAAACAAAAAATTGCCTAGGCACTGAGAGCATTTTGTTTTCAGTTGGGAGCACTCGGGGAGCATTTTGAGGGATCAAGAGCAACTAGAAATCACCTTGGAAGCGCTTTTGGAGCAGCCAAGGAGTGTCGCTCTAGAATCGCTTCCCACAGAAGCAAAAAGTGCTCCAAAACCCCTGGGAGTGTGCTCCCAAAAATTGCTCAAGGGCGAGAGTTGCTTGGAAGGGCTCTCTAGAGGCACTTTTGCTTAGAGCACAATTCGAGAGCAAAGCAAAGGGGGGGTTGCTCCCGTGCAACATAACTACAGAGGCAAAACTACTATTACTACAACGAGAAATGAAATAGGAAAGAGGGAAAGCAAACAACAAAGGGAGTAAAATAGGGCAGCAACATGCTTTGGGCATTAAACCCAATATACTGAAGCACAGAAAAGAAATGTTGGAAGCAATAAGAAGAAAAACTAACTCGGTCAAGATCCAAGAAGAAGGAGGTCATATGTTAAATGTTGATCAAATGAAGGGCATTGAATGTACTACCCTATCCACAAACAAGTTTAAAGAAAGTACTCTCAAGGAATATCAAAGGGATCAATGCAAAGGGTAAATAGAATGTGATGAAGGAAAAAGTTCTAGCAAAAAAGTTGGTTGTGGTTTCATTCAAGAAACCAAGTGTTTGGAAGAAACTATAAAAGAAATAGTTAGGAAAATCAGCATAACATGGGAGGCAACGGCCTTGGACTCAAACGTCTTCTCCATAAGTTTGCCAATACTTTGGTACCCAAACTAGATCATGCTAAATGGTTTTAGGGCAACCAGAAGGTGGTTAGCTACCTTATATCGCGAGCTAGGATCAAGCGAATGAGAGACTATTACCAATGTTTATGGATGTTAGCTTTTGCGGGTGCTTCATGGGATGTGGGGTGCATGGAGTATGGATAGCCCTTGATTGATCCACGATGGACTTGCACATTGGAGATAGCTTACTCATTGGTTGATATACATCATATGGATGCTTGATTGACATGCTTCCTTGCAGTGTTGGAAACAGCTTGGTGACATTCTACATCCTAGCCACATGGAGCAGGTTGCTTGCTATAAGAATGCCCTACATTGGAGGAGTGTTTGGCATTCTTGAGGAGGGTGTTGAGCCCTAGATAACATTGGGTTGCTTGGATGCTTGCATTGTTGAAATATTGTAACTGCGAAGAATATTCTAATTATAATTGAGTTATTATTACATAGATCAAATCCACTTTTGTGGATTGATCATGTCGGGACTTGTATAAGACCAAATCCCCTCTTGTGGATTGGTCAAACCATATTCATATGGTGGTATTTGAGAAGTCGGCCCTAAGGTTTATTAAAGTGGTTTTAACCACTATTGGAAGAAGTCGACCCTACTTGGTGAAAAGACATAACCCTAGCGCTCCTCAGCTAGTATAAATAAGTGAGGATGGCACCTCATTCACTCACTCACTCAAGTCACTCATCTAGTGCGCAAGTTTTGAAGGAAGTTGCAGTTAAAAGAAGAAGAAGAAGAGAGAGGCGCAAGCTTAGTCTTGGATATTCTTGGTGATTTGGTCTTTAGTCTTGGCATTGTATTGGCAATCTATTATTGAGGAAGTTTTAGCTGGGTTTTCTCCCCCAGGAGGGTTTCCCAAGATAAAATGTTGTGTACCTTGTGATTGTGTTTCTTTCAGTGATCCTACTTGTGCTATTATTCTCTAGTAAATTGAAAAGAACTTAATAGCATCTCTAAATTTAACATGGTATCAGAGCTTAACTGAATAGAACACCTTTCACTGGGTATCCAAAAATGTCACTATTGTCGTACAAGAAAATTTGAGCTTTTTATTGGAAAGGAATTTCTGACTAAAAACCATCTAAAAAAGTGTGCCCTACCCTACCGCACCATTTCACAACTTGAGCGCACCTTTTCAGTGGCAAAAGCCTCTGGAAAGTCAAACCCTAGTTTTGACTGGTACCAGGAAACCAGAACTAGTACCAGTCCAAATTTGCACAAGTCAAATTTCAAGGGGTAAAACTTGAAATTTTTTAAAACAAACAACTCCATCCTACTCGCCTCAACCCAGCGGATCTCCTGGTAACTTCAGATTCATTTTCTGAGCACTTTCAATTTTTGGTCATTTTCCCAGCTCCAGGTCAAGATGTCTGCAAGCACCAAGCTTGTTGACAAGTTGGAAGGTGTGGAAAACTTTCGTGCCTGGAAATACAGAATTGGAATAATTCTTGAAGAGAATGACCTTGCAAAATTCATAAAAGAAACTGTACCAGAACCCGAAGAAGATGCAGCCAAATAAAGTACAAGAAGAATATGGTTAGGGCCAAAAGGATCATTGCAAACTCCATTAAAGATCACTTGATCCCTCAAGTGTCTTCTAAAGATACTCCAAAAGAGATGTTTGATGCCCTAACCAGAATGTATGAAGGAAATAACATCAACCGGAAGATGAACTTGAGAACCCAACTCAAGAATACAAAGATGCAGAAAGGAGAAACAGTGCATGATTATTTCTCTAGGGTTACTCATTTCAAAGAACAGTTAGAAGCAATTGGAGACAACCTGGATGAAGATGAACTAATCATGACAACTCTTAATGGTCTCACAAGACCCTGGGATGCCTTCGTCTAAACTATCTGTGCAAGAAAAGAGAAACTCCAATTTGACAGTCTATGGGAAGAATGTGTTCAAGAAGAAGCAAGAGTAGCCAACCGAGAAGTTGTACTATTAAGGAATGAAGACCAAGCCCTAGCTACTCATACTAAAGGAGGAAAGAAAAGGTCTCATTTCCAAAGGGAGACCCACCCTCATAATGAATCTCACTCTCCAAAGAAATTCATCCATAAACAATCTCACCCTCCAAGGAGATTCCAGAAATATCATAAGGGTCAAAAAGATTTCTCCTCTTATCAATGTTATCATTGTGATAAGATGGGACACATTGCTAAGAATTGTCCTTCTAGAAGGGAAGATTACAAGAAGAGAAATAACAAAAGACATCATGCGCATGCAGTTGAAGATGATGAGCCACCCAAGAAGGTGACTAAACAAGAAATTGAAGATTATGTTTTGTGATACCTAGAGAAGATACTTGGCTATTAAGTTCATGACAGGAACTCCGATAAGAATAAAGGAATTATCCTATGTACCAGAAGAAGGAGGTTTGTACTCATCCACTCAGATGTATGTGGTCCAATGCCATCAACCTCTCTAAGTGGGTATGTATATTATGTGTCATTTATTGATGATTATTCTCACAAGACTTGGGTTTATTTCTTGAAATCAAAACATGAAGTACTCGGAAAAGTTCAAGGAATTCAAAGCCTTGGTAGAAAATCTCTCCGAAAGAAAAATCAAGATACTCAGGTCAGATAATGGAGGCGAATACACCTCAAATGAATATGGAAGCTTTTGCAAAGATGCCGGGATTAAGAGGGAGCTCACCACTCCCTATAATCCTCAACAAAATGGTGTAGCAAAAAGAAAGAATAGAACAATTATGGAAGCAGCGAAGACTATGATTCACTATCAAGAACTTCCAATGCACTTATGGGTTGAAGCAACAAGAACAACAGTTTATGTCCAAAACAGATTATCTCATAGTGCACTTGGATTCAAAACCCCCGAAGAAATGTTCACTGGAAAGAAGCCAGAAGTAAGCAATCTAAAAATATTTGGTTGTCCAGTGTTTGTACACATTCCAAAAGAAAGAAGAACTAAGTTGGACCCTTCAGGAAAGAAGGGAATATTTGTTGGATATTGTGAT
Source organism: Picea glauca (assembly GCA_000966675.3). Lineage (NCBI taxonomy): Eukaryota > Viridiplantae > Streptophyta > Pinopsida > Pinales > Pinaceae > Picea > Picea glauca. The sequence continues at coordinate 5,397 of JZKD02S0819379.1, read as the reverse complement.
GTCTCTAAGGCCTTCAGAATTTACATACCAGGTTACCATCATATTGAGATCAGCAGAGATGTAACCTTTGATGAAGATGCAACACTCAAAAGATCAAGGAAATGCCAACTTGAAGAAGTATATGAAGAAAAACATGTAGCTCCCAGAGTTGCAGAACCAGTGAAGGAAGTTACAGTCACTCCCGATGATGAGATTCTAGAAGATCATTATATGATAGAATCTCAAGAACCTCCCAAGATGACGATATCTCACAAGAGAAAGCCAACTTGGGCAAGGGAACTTATTCAAGATGGAGAGAAGTATGGTGCCCTAGAAGGAACCATGAGATAAAGCAAGAAACCTAAGCCATTCTCCAGTTATATGGCCTTGATGTGTGATCTCATAGAAAAGGAACCTACTTGCTTTGAAGAAGCCATTCAGAAGAAAGAATCGGTGGATGCCATGACGAAAGAATACCAGTCCATTATAAAGAATGTTGTATGGGAAATAGTTTCCAGATCAAACAACAAAGATGTGGTATCTTCCAAATGGATTTACAAGATAAAACATGCTGCAAACGGAAGTATTGAAAAACATAAAGCAAGATTTGTAGCTCATGGCTTTTCTCAAAAGGAAGGTATTGATTATGAAGAGACGTTTGCTCCTCTAGCCAGATACACTTCTATCAGAACAATCATAGCTCTTGTAGCCAAGATGAAGTGGAAGTTACACCAGATGGATGTGAAAACAACCTTCTTAAATGGTGTTATTGAAGAAGTGTATATAGAACAACCCCAAAGGTTTGAAGTTGAAGATAGAAAGACTCATGTCTGCAGATTGAAGAAAGATCTGTACGGATTGAAGCAAACTCCTAGAGCTTGGTATGGCAGAATTGTTAGTTTCCTGACAAGCTTGGGCTTTACCAAGAGTAAAGTTGATTCTAACCTTTACTTCAAGGTTATGAATGATGAGCCAGTGATATTGCTACTATATGTAGATGATTTATTCTTGACAGGAGAAGAAAAGCTCATAATAGATTGTAAGAAGAAGCTCGTTGTAGAGTTTGAGATGAAAGACCTAGGCCCAATGCATTATTTCTTAGGTATTGAAGTTTGGCAGAGCCCAGAGAAGATATTCCTTAACCAAGGGAAGTATGCAGTTGAAATACTGAAGAGGTTTGACATGTTGGAATGTAAAGCCATGAACACACCCATGGAAACAAAGTTGAAGCTCCTCGTTGACACTTCGTCAGAATTGGTTGATGCTACACTTTATAGACAGATTATTGGTTCGTTGATGTATCTGACGAATACTAGGCCAGATATATGCTTTGTTGTGAACACCTTGAGTCAGTATCTGGTAGAGCCCAGACATGTTCACCTTGTAGTTGTGAAGCATGTGATGAGATACCTTAAGGGTATGTTGGATTATGGTCTTTGTTATACTGGAGATCATGACTTCAGACTGTATGGTTATATTGATTCAGATTGGGCTAGAAGTGTTTTTGATAGAAAGAGCACTTCAGGATGTTGTTTCAGTCTGGGGTCAACCATGACTACATGGTAGAGCAGGAAGCAATCCAGTATTGCTCTCAGCGCAGCAGAAGCGGAATACATTGCAGCATGTTCCACCAGTTGTGAATCCATATGGCTTCGAAAGTTGTTGACAGGTCTATTCGATCTAGAGATGGAAGCCACTGTGATTCTATGTGATAACCAAAGTTGCATAAAAATGATGGAGAACCCAATGTTCCATGATAAGTCGAAGCACATATAAATTCGGTATCACTACATTCGTGATATGGTGCAGAGAGGAGTTGTAAAGCTCCAATATGTTGGCACAGATGAGCAGGTTGCAGATGTGTTGACCAAGCCTCTATCTCGTGTAAAGTTTGAATACTTTCGAGACAAGCTTGGTATAGTCCGAAAGGACCTCCCTTGAAAGGGGGAGTGATGTTGATGATACTATGGTATTCTGACCAACAGCGGGTAGCTCAGTTAGGATTTTATATCCTAGGGGACTAATCATCCCTGGACAGATCCTGAAGGTCCGATAAGGACGGTCTGTCAGAGTACCTGTGCATGTATATGCCAGTTGTGGTCAGTAGTGGTAGCTCTGTTAGGATTTTATATCCTAGGGAATCTTATGCTTCCTGGGCAGATCCCGAAGGTCCGGTAAGGACAGTCTGTCAGAGTACCACAAATTGTTGTTGCTACACCTGCCTCATTCTGTTGCCATATGATGATGATGTTATCTCAACCTCGTGTTGATGATGTTGTTGTCCCAACCTTGTGCTGATGATGTTGTTATCTCAACCTCGTGTTGGTGATGTTGTTGTCTCAGCCTGATGCCGATGATGTTGTTGTCTCAGCCTCGTGTTGATGATGTTGTTTCAACCTCGTGTTGATGATGCTAATTGATTCACCCTCATGTTGTTGATGATGTTGTACCAGCCTTGTGTTGTTGATGATGATGTACTAGCCTCATGTTGATGAGACTGTTGTTCTAGCTTCATGCTATTGATGTTGATGTTTCAGCTTCATGTTGACAATGATGATGATGATGATGCTATTCCAGCTCCATGATGTGAATGATGATGATGATGCTATTCCAACTTCATGTTGTGAACAATGATGATGATGTTATTCCACCTCCATGTTGTGAACGATGATGATGATGTTATTCCAGCTACATGTTGTGACCGATGATGTTATTGATGATGAGAAAAAATTTCGATGATTTGTAGATATGCCAGTCAATGTTCCAGATGTTGATGATGTTGTTGCCCTCTCTCTCTCTCCTGATGATGTTGTATTGGATTATGTCAATAGAATACCCTTCTTGTTAAGGGGGAGTGTTGAAATATTGTAACTGCGAAGAATATTCTAATTATAATTGAGTTATTATTACATAGATCAAATCCCCTTTTGTGGATTGATCATGTCGGGTCTTGTATAAGACCAAATCCCCTCTTGTGGATTGGTCAAACCATATTCATATGGTGGTATTTGAGAAGTCGACCCCTAGGGTTTATTAAAGTGGTTTTAACCACTATTGGAAGAAGTCGGCCCTGCTTGGTGAAAAGACATAACCCTAGCGCTCCTCGGCTAGTATAAATAAGTGAGGATGGCACCTCATTCACTCACTCACTCAAGTCACTCATCTAGTGCGCAAGTTTTGAAGGAAGTTGCAGTTAAAAGAAGGAGAAGAGAGGGGCGTATGCTTAGTCTTGGATATTCTTGGTGATTTGGTCTTTAGTCTTGGCATTGTATTGGCAATCTATTATTGAGGAAGTTTTTGCTGGGTTTTCTCCCCCATGAGGGTTTCCCAGGATAAAATGTTGTGTACCCTGTGATTGTGTTTCTTTCAGTGATCCTACTTGTGCTATTATTTTCTAGTAAATTGAAAAGAACTTAATAGCAGCTCTAAATTTAACATGCATGGGGCTTGGAGTTGACTCGAGGACACCTAGGTTGCAACAGTGATCGTGTAAGTGGAGTGGACTCGGAGAAGCACATGGCCTAGGAGAGGCATTGGAGCATTGGACCCTTGGAGGAGTGTTGGACCTTGGATGAGGAGTGCCCTAGTCTTGGAGCCTTGCTTGTGTATCGTTATCATCCAGGAGCTTGACATGTGTCACTTGTAGGAGGAGCACTTCACATGTGTGGAACTACTTGCATCACGTAGGTTGCTTGTAGTGGACTAGGTCCACTTGACTTCTAGACTTCCCTTCACTTCTCATATAAATAAAGGAAGGAGACAGGCATTCTCATCATCATCATCATCGTACTCTCTTCTTTGTACTTGTCTTATAGGAGTAAGGCACTAGGGTTCATAAGGAAACAGAGGAGAATTTATGAAGAGGAAAGAGGACGGCTTTGTTGGGAGATTTCTCTTGTGAGATGCTAGGGTTTGATCTTGGGTACAAGACGTTGGAGATGATGATCTCATGATCATTAATGCTTGGAGATGTAAGAGTGCTAGTCTCTCCCTCTCTCTTGTTCATTATTCATTGTACTTTATCTCTCTTGTCTTGAGGCAATAGGGTTTCTTGAGCATTCTTGGAGTCCAAGGTTGGGGTTTCATCCCTAAAGAAGCGTTTTAGTTAGGGTTTGGTGATAAACACTAAGTTGTACTTGTTGAGGAGGAGGAGAAGAGGAGACACCTTGCATGAGGCCCAGGGGAACTTGCTAGTGTGACACTAGCTTGTTGTGATATCTTTGGTGGAGCTGGGATTTTCATGTTTTTCCTAGTTAAGGTTTTGGAGAGCTTGGAGGGTTCTACCAGCTTATCTTAAGATGAGAGTATGTACTGGAACTTTATTTTATATATATGTGTGTGTGTGTGTGTGTGTGTGTGTGTGTGTGTGAAGTTTTCAGCTGTCCAAAATTGTCTTATTGCACATTTGATTTTCAACCATCATTGTCTTCATGGTTTGGTAATTTCCAGCACTTATATGTCTTGTTGATTTGACATAAGTTGAGGCTGAAATTCTTAAGGATTTAACATTGATATTGAAGACAATAGGACAGAATTTGCTGCTGTAATTATTGCTCTCATAAAGTGAATTTCAGGTCTGGTTTATTCATGATAAGATTGCCCTATAGGGCTGAAACTTGTGGCATAAATTTTGGTATCTTTTCTCTTGGATTGCCTAGTGGAATGGGATTGTTTAGAAATGAAATATTGCTTGCTGCTTGGTATTGTTTTATTATATTTCAGATCAGTCCTAAGGCTGTAAATTCACAGGGACTAGATCAGGGAAACATCTAGGAAAGAGGTGAAATTTCTAAAGTTGCATTATAGTTTTAATTTTTGGATATATCTCCAATGGACCTGTTGACCGCCTATTCAGCACAGGGGTCAACTCATGTATCATGAAGTATTATCTATGTAGAAGACATAGATGGTTTTACTGGGTATCCTATACCCCAGCACTTAAATTTTTGTAAACGAAATGTCCGCACCCCTGCGTGGGTTTATAATGTAATAATGTCTGCATGGATCATAGTTAGGTCAGGTACCTTGGATGTTATCATCAGGGGAGTTCCTTTCATCGAGGGTTTTTTATCCTCAGGTTGTCGACCAGACAAGCTCCTGGCCGACTTCCCTTGAGTTTTTCCCTCTGCAGGCTTCCTCCAAAGTGGTGGAAGGCGCTCTGATGGTCTCATTCATTTGGTAACCTCTTAGGATTATTGTAAATGACCATGTTAGACAGTGTCTAAAGTTTCGCGGAATTTCGTCGAGTCTAGGATAGTTTTTTTTAATTAATTAAATTTTTAAAAAATTTAATTAATTAATTATTTTTTTGAGCTAAACATTGTAAAAACTTCGTCTTTGGGAAAAAGATAGGGGTATTTGTGCTCAAAATGAATGGAACAGCACTCCCTACACCCATGGACCAAGTTTCAGCTCAGT
>JZKD02S0819313.1:0-14456 GCA_000966675.3 Picea glauca | reverse complement strand
CTATCAGTGCATAAAAGAATGCACAAACAATTACTAAATATCAGGAGAGTTAGAGAATGAAGAGCACATTCTAGAAATGTCGTATGATCGATGGAAAGACTGAGAAGTCGACCAATGCATAGGAAAAGGTGAGAATTCTCATCAGTCGTCTGATCAAGAAATCGATCAAGTTGATCATCTCATATTAGAGACGTCGGTCATATGAGTGACCATGGGCTTGAGGATCGTTGGAGAATCGTGATCGTCGGATCTGCAAGCCAAATTAATGGAAAGGATGAATTGTGGAGAGTGAAAGAAGAATTAAAGTACTCTCCAGTTACAATCCTGCAATCGGTCTAGTTCGTCAGATCTCATAGCTCCAAAGATCTACGACTGTGGTGGATCCAAAAAATGATGAGATTAATCCAAATTAAATCGTGACCGTCGGATGTGCAATCACCAGATCAACGGTAGGGGTGAATTGTGGAGATCAAAAGGAGAATTAAATATCGTGCTCGTTCTAATTCCGCAATTAGTCAGGACTATCCAATCTTATAGCTTCAAAGATCAATGATTGTGGTTGACTCACCAACAACACACAACTTCCAATTGCGGAGTTTGGGTGACGAGTTAAATCACTCGTAAGTTGTGGTTCCGCAATCATCCTTGATCATGGATCTTCTTCGAGAAATCTTCACAACTGTTGGATCATTTTTGAGTGGAAGGATAGGATAAGTGGGGAAAAACGATTGAGATTTTGATTGACCAAATACCCATCAGTCGTCGGATCACTCTCGAGTGGAAGGATAGGATAAGCCAGAAGAGCAGCACCATATATAGATCGAGCCATCGATCTAAGGACATGATCGATGAACAAAGTTTAGTACAGGTCTAAAGTTGTGAGGAGGTTATGCTCCGGATAAATCTCACTTCAAGGACTCATTTTGAGATTCGAAATACCCGAAGCTCGGAAATCTGAAATGAATAAGGACCATCAGATTTGGAGGACATATGATGATCGTTGGATCAAGGTTGTTGGTTAGCAGACCACGTCAGCAAGGAAACGCAGTAAACCATGTCAGCAAGAATGCGTGGCAAGCCATGTCAGAAGACCACGTTAACACATACACATGGAATAATCAAATGATGACAAGCATCAAGAGGAAATTGGCTCGTCCATGTCTACAAGTGATGTAAGCAAGTTACGTCACTCCGGGAGAATTGATTCGGGAGTTTCACCACCAAGAAATGTTAAAATTCCAGAAGTCCCGAAGGACGAAGGTCCGAATTCGGTCTCAGTCGTCGATCTAAGATACATCGGGAGTTAGGACAACCATTAGACAAGGATATGAATGTGTCACATCAGGAGATCTACGTCAACAGACCACGTTAGCAGTCCACGTCAACAAGGACACATGGCACAATCAGATAATAACAAGTGTCAAGTTGATTCGACAATTCAAGTACGTGCAAATCACGAATCAGAGTGACATGTGGCAACTACTCGGCTTGTGACATGTCAGCAAGTGAAGTCAGCAAGTTACATCACTCCAGGAGTTTTTCTTTGGGAGTTTTACCACCAACACTTTCTCAAAGTCCCGAAGTCCTGAAGTGGACACGAGACGTTCGATCTGAAGATCACTTCGAGAGCATTCTCATCTGTCGATCTAATACAGTGGAAGGATAGTGTAAGCGGAAGTGTTAACCGACAACAAGCAGTCTCCATCGTTTATGACTTACTCAGTAGGTGATCACTCCGGAGGAAAGAAGGGGTTGAGACTCGAAATCTCCGAAGTCTGGAGGCCCGAAGGACATCTCGACCATCGATCTGATGTCGAGAGCACTCACAGTCATTGATCAAAACACAGTGTAAGGATAGCATAAGTATAATAGAAGAAGTCGTGGAGTAAATGGTGTCCATCCATCTTAACGCTTGATTAAGTCTTGGCCGTCAGATTAAGCCTTGTAAGAATCAAATCTGACGATTGATTTGTTTATGTGAAATTAACGTAAACCGTCTGATCTGTTCGGGAAATCTGATTCAGAAGTTTTGAAAGGTTTCAAACTCAAAAGTTCTGAAGGGAAAAGTTTCGAAGTTACAACTGCCATCCATCTCGTCAGAAGATTGAATTGTGACCGTTGATTGATAAGCGCTCGTCTCGCCTAATGTCTGGTCAACATCGTTGATCATATGAAATAAAAAATAAAGGAAAAAGATAATACAACACTTAAATAGATAAGCATGTGGTTCTAAACCTATGATCATATGGGTTGAAGGAAGCACCTCATACAGGTTTCATTCGACAATGATTTACACCAAAACAACACAGAGAATCGTTAAAAGATCAAATATGATTTGTTGGTGAAACAAGAATGCATCAGAAGCATGAGCGCAAACTAATGAGTTGATCCATGTATGTGATCAACTCATGAGGACAAATGAACCGATACACAGTCATGATTGAAAGAGAGTTAAATCATGAAAACATGAATAAAGAAATAAAAAGGAAAATGATATTAACTAAAGTTTAAAGATTATAATTTTAAATGAAAAGGTACAATGGTTCAAATATCAAAAGACACAATGATTCAAATTCACACCAGTTGGAAGACTATATAAACAAAAAGGATTTGTGAGAAGATTATAGTTGAATTTGTTGAAGTATATATATTTATATATAATGGATTGAATGAAAGTTCATTCTATCAAGTTGGTGCCTGTTTACAAGTTGCGTATTGTATGAGGATTGGATTCCTCACATCTCAGTTGGATCTGAGATCAACAAGATGGGACTTGTTATGAGGATTGGATTCCTCATTTCTCAGTTGGATCTGAGAACTACAAGTTGGGTCTTGTAACAGAGAGTTGGGTCTCTCATAGTTGTATGAAGATGATATTCAAAGATTGATTTTATGTATTCATTCAAGTTATTTAATAAATAAAATATTTATTCTTATATATATTGATGGAGAAAATGAAATAAATATTTGTTGTTCAGTTAATTTGTAAAAAAAGTGGAAAATTGTACAAAGTTTTGTGACATTGATTCAACCCCCCCTCTTAGTGTCAAGTACCCATTTCATCAAAGGTGTGGAAGATACTAGCATGTGGAGAAGAGTTGTGTGATTTGTAAGCATTGTAGTTGGTTATTATATACAACAATGCAACATTGACAGGTATAGGGAGCCTATAGTATGTCAACATATAAAATATGGAATCCTTATGCATAAAAGGAGGATGAAAGTCCTTAACCCCTAGAAATTGTAGATCATGATTGCAAAGGAGGAAGTTAAGGAATCTTGATATGGTTGAGGAAATGGGTGAACCATATTTATGGGAAAGTTATATGTGCGCCTGGAATAATTGCAGAATATGAACCAACAAATTATGTGTAAAGAATGAGAATAAAATAATGAAATTCCACTCACTTGAAATCTACTAATGATGGGATAAAGCACTATTCCATTGTGTGGATTGGTATTGATGAACAAAGTTGATCTTGGTGAAGAATCTTCCATGAAAAAGAGAAGGAATTACATAATTACATAAAGCTTAATGACCATTGGAGATAAGGCCATGAGATGCCATAATACAGATGCTTAAGTTGTTAGAAGATATTGAAACATTGAGTAAATGACTCCAACAACAAATATGAATTGTTGGATGAGATGAAAATGGACAATGTTGAGTGCAATCCAAGTATAAAAATGGATATTAAATCAAAGAGGAACATAAGAATTGTAGTGATTTCCATATGGAAGTATAAAGAAGGCGCATGAAATGGGAAGTACATTTGTTTTTAATATTGGTTGCAAAACATAATGGACTTTGAAAGGAGTCCATATAAATATGGAATGACATAAGTTACAACATTATAGTCTCTTGGAATATTTTTGGCAAATGAAGTTAAGTTTGAGCAAGATTGGCCAAGAAAGGAAGTAGCTACTAAGGTTGTAATACCAAAATGAGCTAGAGATGAAGAACGACTGAGTTGGGATTGGATGGAATTACTCAAGAGAATGGAGTAGAAAATTCCTTGATACAAACAAAATGCATACGTGATCAAAATAAAAACACATAATGCTTCCATAATCAAATAGGGTTAGAAGGCAATCCAAAACAACAAAGTAAATGGTAAAATGACAAATTGAGTTGTAGGATACTAAGGAACTTGTTGTAGCAATAATTAGAGAATAATACCAACAATGCAACCATACTAATATGAAAGTCCATGGAATGGATCGAATATATTGTGAAATCCATGTTGTGTAGAGGAACTAGAAGGGATACTTTCTTAACTCTTCTCTTGTTGTTCTATTTATATTTCTTGAAATTCAGAAAGTTGTTATTTGTAAATAGTTTTAAGGCATAAGAATGTTGGAAAATGCAAGAGAGAAAAATAGCTAGAATGCATATGCAATAGTTGGCATATTAATATATATTATGTGGTAGAGCGCATATAAATATGCTTGAGAATACGTGTGATATTAAATTTTGATTAAGATTAGTACATTGTTACATTTTTCCCCTGAAACAAAAAACACAACTTTTATTCTAGAGTATAAAAATTAAAATCCTTAGGAACAATTGCGCATCACCATACATAGGATGACTAAGAGAACCACACTTGCTTCTCTTCTACAATATAAAACCCAAAAAGATCATATAAAGGTTACAAAATATCCCAAGACTAATTTTTTTGAAACAAAACCATACTATCCAAGATTCAAAAGGAAAACAAACTGCATTTACTGAGAGAGGTCACCCTCCCATCAATGGATTCCTTCAAACATAACAATTTTTCAACCCAAGGCAGAGCCCCTTTGGATAAATGATCAACATCAAAATTAATTTCACTATAAATATGGTGATATGAAATATCTTGAAATGTAAAATAAACATATTTTAGAAGCATCCCAATATTATGAATGCCATGTGTGAGGCCATATTGTTTTTGGATATGAAAAGGCTATAGCACTGCACAATTGTCAAATGGTCTCCCTGCTTGTGTCGATGTCTTGGAGTGTAACTTTCTTATTAACACATAAGAGCATTGAGAGGGTGGATCCCTAGTGTTGTGTTCAAGCTAAAGAAGAATGTGTCTAGATGGTGAGAAAGTATCGGGGAGGTGGCTAGATGATGTTTTGAGGAATTAACTAAACCTTCCAACCACTACTACATATCGGCGGAAAAACTGACGCCGTACTCCAACAATTTTGATAAAATCAGTCGTACTGCCAGATTTTATTTGCTTTTTTTCATATTTTTTTAAGAAACTCCCCGACGTTCGTCGGTAATTTGATGATAGTGCCATAATTGTCGGTTATTCGACTATTAATTAACAACCGTTGTATATCCGATGCCCTAATATACCATCGAATCTCTGACGGCTGACCAAGTCAAATGTCCCCATATGAAAGCTTGAGAAAGTCGATATTTTTTTACCATCAAGAAACGTCTCTTTGGTCAACATCCGTTGGAAGTCCGACAACAAAGGGATATATAATTAGAAAAATTTGAAATAATAGAGACGTTCGACATGATTTCTATACAAGCGACAATTTGCAAATTAGGTTATATATAGGGGATATTTTTTGGTCAGAATATAATTTTTTATTTATTTTGTTACTTGCATTACAAATAATTATACTACTTTGGTTGTTTTTTGAAGATAATCATCACTAAACATTTGGTAAGGAAAAATATCACATAACATTCCTCTGGGAGGACAAGGAGATGTTCGAGCTGCATTGGAGGCTTTGAGTGATAAAAAATGTTATTTCCCTCGCAAAAAGTGCAAGGGCTATAATAGAAGGAGAATTTTAATAAAAACAACTAAAAAACATTGTACAGAGTATGGACACCTTGAAGGTGGGCATGAATATCGTCCCTTGGTAAGTTATTCATTATATGCCTTTATATTGAAGATTTGTTTTGTAAACATTTATATATTAAATGTAGAAGAAAAATAATAAATTATTTTTCTTTATGGATATATTATATGTACAAAAAAAAATTGAGAGTAAGTTAAGAATAGAAGAAGTAGACATAAGATGTATATTTTAATTAGGGTTTAGAGTAGGGTTTAGTCGTTAAGGGGTTTAAGGTTTAGGGGCAAGGGGTTAGGGTTTAATATTTTATTGGTTTAAGGGTTAATAAGGCCATTAAGGATCAATGGTTAATGTGTTAGGATTTAAGGTAGGTTTAGGGGGTTTAGGTCCTTATATGGGATTTAGTGATGCATACTCCCTCAACTCTCAACCACTAACCACTAAGCCACTATAACATTATGACCACTAATTATTAGCTGGGCCTAGGGAAGTTTCCATCCACTTATCATTTGTGGTCTCCAAGTAAAATCAAGAAAGAATATGCATAATGATGAAGACAAAATAAGAATATGTTTTTTTTGTTGGTTGTGACTATATATCTCACAAAGTGTCTCTCTTTCTACATGTCAATAAAAGTGTCTATTTTTGTCTGTGTTTACCTATATTATATTTTTCATTGTTTGTATCGTTTTAATATTTGTTATATATACACTAATATTACTTGATTGTTTGTAATTATAAAGGAATGACCCCCTTCTGCACTTCCTATGGAGGAAGATGTGGTTGTACAAGCATGAGACAAACAAAGTTCGTCATGCACAAATAATCCAAAATATTTGGAATATAGTAATCAAATCCATATGGACAAATATATATGTAATAAGAATGAATAGTAAGATATAACATGATTACAATTGAGAATGAGGGCTCATTTATATACCCACNAAAGAAGTTTAAATTGGTATTTAAATCAATTGGTATAATTCCTCAATTGATATTCCTATGAAATATAAAAAACGAATAAGAAGCAGATCAAAAATATCAATAAGATTCATACTCTTGTTCGATTTGACAAAGGAAAGTCAGCAAAAACTCAGGAGGAGTATTTTGATTATTGAATAAGAAAGTAATTAGATTAAGTTTTGAAAAATACTTGATCACTACAAAATTTGTATCAAGAAGACTACTTATTTAAACACAAAAATCCCAATAAACTGAGATACGAAGTTAGTAAATTAACAGGGGAAGAGATCTTGTCAGGAAGAGCTACCCTTTCAGAAACAAAGGGGAAGAGTAGTCAGAAGAAGAAAGAGATCATATTGACATGGGGATTCATTCAGTTATGGCAGGCAGAACATGATTCCAGGGCGAGTTACCCAAGTTCATATTCTAGTCAAAAGCATGGAGACAGACATATGTTGATTATAAGAGGAGCAACCCTTTGCCATTGATGTCAAAGGGGGAGAGAAAACTTCATAAGAGGAAAGCATTATCACAGGGGGATTTTTGTATATGAAGTTAGTGTGTTTCCCTCAATGACAAAGGGGGAGATTGTTGGACATATTGTCATTGATGTCAACAATTGATGTGATGATTTGTTGTTAATGATGAATTACCACAGCTAAGATTGTCATTGATGTCAACATCAGTTAGCTGAAAGAAATTAGTGATTATTGTTAATCACGATAGGATCAACAATGTTCCTATGAACAAATCTCATGAGAATTAGCGACTGACTATCAGTGCATAAAAGAAAGCACAAATAGTTACTAAAGCTTAGGAGAGTTAGTGAATGAAGATCACATTCTAGAAATGTCATCCGATCAATGGAAAGACTGAAAAGTCAAAAAATGTTCCTATGATCAAAGCTCATGAGAATTAGCGACTGACTATCAGTGCATAAAAGAATGCACAAACAATTACTAAATCTCAGGAGAGTTAGAGAATGAAGAGCACATTCTAGAAATGTCGTATGATCAATGGAAAGACTGAGAAGTCGACCAATGCATAGGAAAAGGTGAGAATCCTCATCAGTCGTCTGATCAAGAAATCGACCAAGTTGATCATCTCATATTAGAGACGTCGGTCATATGAGTGACCATGGGCTTGAGGATCGTTGGAGAATCGTGATCGTCGGATCTGCAAGCCAAATTAACGACAAGGATGAATTGTGGAGAGTGAAAGAAGAATTAAAGTACTCTCCAGTTACAATCCTGCAATCGGTCTAGTTCGTCAGATCTCATAGCTCCAAAAATCTACGACTGTGGTGGATCCAAAAAATGATGATATTAAGCCAGATTAAATCGTGACCGTCGGATGTGCAATCACCAGATCAATGGTAGGGGTGAATTGTGGAGATCAAAAGGAGAATTAAATATCGTGCTCGTTCTAATTCCACAATTAGTCAGGACTATCCAATCTTATAGCTTCGAAGATCAATGATTGTGGTTGACTCACCAACAACACACAACTTCCAATTACGGAGTTTGGGTGACGAGTTAAATCACTCGTAAGTTGTGGTTCCACAATCATCCTTGATCATGGATCTTCTTCGAGAAATCTTCACAACTGTTGGATCATTTTTGAGTGGAAGGATAAGATAAGTGGGGAAAAACGAATGAGATTTTGATTGACCAAATACCCATCAGTTGTCGGATCACTCTCGAGTGGAAGGATAGGATAAGCCAGAAGAGCAGCACCATATATAGATTGAGCCATCGATCTAAGGACATGATCGATGAACAAAGTTTAGTACAGGTCTAAAGTTGTGAGGAGGTTACGCTCCGGATAAATCTCACTTCAAGGACTCATTTTGAGATTCGAAATACCCGAAGCTCGGAAATCTGAAATGAATAAGGACCATCAGATTTGGAGGACATATGATGATCATTGGATCAAGGTTGTTGGTTAGCAGACCACGTCAGCAAGGAAACGCAGTAAACCATGTCAGTAAGAATGCGTGGCAAGCCATGTCAGAAGACCACGTTAACACATACACATGGAATAATCAAATGATGACAAGCATCAAGAGGAAATTGGCTCGTTCCATGTCTACAAGTGATGTAAGCAAGTTACATCACTCCGGGAGAATTGATTCGGGAGTTTCACCACCAATAAATGTTAAAATTCCAGAAGTCTCGAAGGACGAAGGTTCGAAGTCGGTCTCAGTCGTCGATCTAAGATACATCGGGAGTTAGGACAACCATTAGACAAGGATATGAATGTGTCACATCAGGAGATCTACGTTAACAGACCACATTAGCAGTCCACGTCAACAAGGACACATGGCACAATCAGATAATAACAACTGTCAAGTTGATTCGACAATTCAGGTACGTGCAAATCACGAATCAGAGTGACATGTGGCAACTACTCAGCTTGTGACATGTCAGCAAGTGAAGTAAGCAAGTTACATCACTCCAGAAGTTTTTCTTTGGGAGTTTTACCACCAACACTTTCTCAAAGTCTCGAAGTCCTGAAGTGGACACGAGACGTTCGATCTGAAGATCACTTCGAGAGCATTCTCATCTGTCGATCTAATACAGTGGAAGGATAGTGTAAGCGGAAGTGTTAACCGACAACAAGCAGTCTCCATCGTTTATGACTTACTCAGTAGGTGATCACTCCGGAGGAAAGAAGGGGTTGAGACTCGAAATCTCCGAAGTCTGGAGGCCCGAAGGACATCTCGACCATCGATCTGATGTCGAGAGCACTCACAGTCATTGATCAAAACACAGTGTAAGGATAGCATAAGTATAATAGAAGAAGTCGTGGAGTAAATGGTGTCCATCCATCTTAACGCTTGATTAAGTCTTGGCCGTCAGATTAAGCCTTGTAAGAATCAAATCTGACGATTGATTTGTTTATGTGAAATTAACGTAAACCGTCTGATCTGTTCGGGAAATCTGATTCAGAAGTTTTGAAAGGTTTCAAACTCAAAAGTTCTGAAGGGAAAAGTTTCGAAGTTACAACTGCCATCCATCTCGTCAGAAGATTGAATTGTGACCGTTGATTGATAAGCGCTCGTCTCGCCTAATGTCTGGTCAACATCGTTGATCATATGAAATAAAAAATAAAGGAAAAAGATAATACAACACTTAAATAGATAAGCATGTGGTTCTAAACCTATGATCATATGGGTTGAAGGAAGCACCTCATACAGGTTTCATTCGACAATGATTTACACCAAAACAACACAGAGAATCGTTAAAAGATCAAATATGATTTGTTGGTGAAACAAGAATGCATCAGAAGCATGAGCGCAAACTAATGAGTTGATCCATGTATGTGATCAACTCATGAGGACAAATGAACCGATACACAGTCATGATTGAAAGAGAGTTAAATCATGAAAACATGAATAAAGAAATAAAAAGGAAAATGATATTAACTAAAGTTTAAAGATTATAATTTTAAATGAAAAGGTACAATGGTTCAAATATCAAAAGACACAATGATTCAAATTCACACCAGTTGGAAGACTATATAAACAAAAAGGATTTGTGAGAAGATTATAGTTGAATTTGTTGAAGTATATATATTTATATATAATGGATTGAATGAAAGTTCATTCTATCAAGTTGGTGCCTGTTTACAAGTTGCGTATTGTATGAGGATTGGATTCCTCACATCTCAGTTGGATCTGAGATCAACAAGATGGGACTTGTTATGAGGATTGGATTCCTCATTTCTCAGTTGGATCTGAGAACTACAAGTTGGGTCTTGTAACAGAGAGTTGGGTCTCTCATAGTTGTATGAAGATGATATTCAAAGATTGATTTTATGTATTCATTCAAGTTATTTAATAAATAAAATATTTATTCTTATATATATTGATGGAGAAAATGAAATAAATATTTGTTGTTCAGTTAATTTGTAAAAAAAGTGGAAAATTGTACAAAGTTTTGTGACATTGATTCAACCCCCCCTCTTAGTGTCAAGTACCCATTTCATCAAAGGTGTGGAAGATACTAGCATGTGGAGAAGAGTTGTGTGATTTGTAAGCATTGTAGTTGGTTATTATATACAACAATGCAACATTGACAGGTATAGGGAGCCTATAGTATGTCAACATATAAAATATGGAATCCTTATGCATAAAAGGAGGATGAAAGTCCTTAACCCCTAGAAATTGTAGATCATGATTGCAAAGGAGGAAGTTAAGGAATCTTGATATGGTTGAGGAAATGGGTGAACCATATTTATGGGAAAGTTATATGTGCGCCTGGAATAATTGCAGAATATGAACCAACAAATTATGTGTAAAGAATGAGAATAAAATAATGAAATTCCACTCACTTGAAATCTACTAATGATGGGATAAAGCACTATTCCATTGTGTGGATTGGTATTGATGAACAAAGTTGATCTTGGTGAAGAATCTTCCATGAAAAAGAGAAGGAATTACATAATTACATAAAGCTTAATGACCATTGGAGATAAGGCCATGAGATGCCATAATACAGATGCTTAAGTTGTTAGAAGATATTGAAACATTGAGTAAATGACTCCAACAACAAATATGAATTGTTGGATGAGATGAAAATGGACAATGTTGAGTGCAATCCAAGTATAAAAATGGATATTAAATCAAAGAGGAACATAAGAATTGTAGTGATTTCCATATGGAAGTATAAAGAAGGCGCATGAAATGGGAAGTACATTTGTTTTTAATATTGGTTGCAAAACATAATGGACTTTGAAAGGAGTCCATATAAATATGGAATGACATAAGTTACAACATTATAGTCTCTTGGAATATTTTTGGCAAATGAAGTTAAGTTTGAGCAAGATTGGCCAAGAAAGGAAGTAGCTACTAAGGTTGTAATACCAAAATGAGCTAGAGATGAAGAACGACTGAGTTGGGATTGGATGGAATTACTCAAGAGAATGGAGTAGAAAATTCCTTGATACAAACAAAATGCATACGTGATCAAAATAAAAACACATAATGCTTCCATAATCAAATAGGGTTAGAAGGCAATCCAAAACAACAAAGTAAATGGTAAAATGACAAATTGAGTTGTAGGATACTAAGGAACTTGTTGTAGCAATAATTAGAGAATAATACCAACAATGCAACCATACTAATATGAAAGTCCATGGAATGGATCGAATATATTGTGAAATCCATGTTGTGTAGAGGAACTAGAAGGGATACTTTCTTAACTCTTCTCTTGTTGTTCTATTTATATTTCTTGAAATTCAGAAAGTTGTTATTTGTAAATAGTTTTAAGGCATAAGAATGTTGGAAAATGCAAGAGAGAAAAATAGCTAGAATGCATATGCAATAGTTGGCATATTAATATATATTATGTGGTAGAGCGCATATAAATATGCTTGAGAATACGTGTGATATTAAATTTTGATTAAGATTAGTACATTGTTACATTTTTCCCCTGAAACAAAAAACACAACTTTTATTCTAGAGTATAAAAATTAAAATCCTTAGGAACAATTGCGCATCACCATACATAGGATGACTAAGAGAACCACACTTGCTTCTCTTCTACAATATAAAACCCAAAAAGATCATATAAAGGTTACAAAATATCCCAAGACTAATTTTTTTGAAACAAAACCATACTATCCAAGATTCAAAAGGAAAACAAACTGCATTTACTGAGAGAGGTCACCCTCCCATCAATGGATTCCTTCAAACATAACAATTTTTCAACCCAAGGCAGAGCCCCTTTGGATAAATGATCAACATCAAAATTAATTTCACTATAAATATGGTGATATGAAATATCTTGAAATGTAAAATAAACATATTTTAGAAGCATCCCAATATTATGAATGCCATGTGTGAGGCCATATTGTTTTTGGATATGAAAAGGCTATAGCACTGCACAATTGTCAAATGGTCTCCCTGCTTGTGTCGATGTCTTGGAGTGTAACTTTCTTATTAACACATAAGAGCATTGAGAGGGTGGATCCCTAGTGTTGTGTTCAAGCTAAAGAAGAATGTGTCTAGATGGTGAGAAAGTATCGGGGAGGTGGCTAGATGATGTTTTGAGGAATTAACTAAACCTTCCAACCACTACTACATATCGGCGGAAAAACTGACGCCGTACTCCAACAATTTTGATAAAATCAGTCGTACTGCCAGATTTTATTTGCTTTTTTTCATATTTTTTTAAGAAACTCCCCGACGTTCGTCGGTAATTTGATGATAGTGCCATAATTGTCGGTTATTCGACTATTAATTAACAACCGTTGTATATCCGATGCCCTAATATACCATCGAATCTCTGACGGCTGACCAAGTCAAATGTCCCCATATGAAAGCTTGAGAAAGTCGATATTTTTTTACCATCAAGAAACGTCTCTTTGGTCAACATCCGTTGGAAGTCCGACAACAAAGGGATATATAATTAGAAAAATTTGAAATAATAGAGACGTTCGACATGATTTCTATACAAGCGACAATTTGCAAATTAGGTTATATATAGGGGATATTTTTTGGTCAGAATATAATTTTTTATTTATTTTGTTACTTGCATTACAAATAATTATACTACTTTGGTTGTTTTTTGAAGATAATCATCACTAAACATTTGGTAAGGAAAAATATCACATAACATTCCTCTGGGAGGACAAGGAGATGTTCGAGCTGCATTGGAGGCTTTGAGTGATAAAAAATGTTATTTCCCTCGCAAAAAGTGCAAGGGCTATAATAGAAGGAGAATTTTAATAAAAACAACTAAAAAACATTGTACAGAGTATGGACACCTTGAAGGTGGGCATGAATATCGTCCCTTGGTAAGTTATTCATTATATGCCTTTATATTGAAGATTTGTTTTGTAAACATTTATATATTAAATGTAGAAGAAAAATAATAAATTATTTTTCTTTATGGATATATTATATGTACAAAAAAAAATTGAGAGTAAGTTAAGAATAGAAGAAGTAGACATAAGATGTATATTTTAATTAGGGTTTAGAGTAGGGTTTAGTCGTTAAGGGGTTTAAGGTTTAGGGGCAAGGGGTTAGGGTTTAATATTTTATTGGTTTAAGGGTTAATAAGGCCATTAAGGATCAATGGTTAATGTGTTAGGATTTAAGGTAGGTTTAGGGGGTTTAGGTCCTTATATGGGATTTAGTGATGCATACTCCCTCAACTCTCAACCACTAACCACTAAGCCACTATAACATTATGACCACTAATTATTAGCTGGGCCTAGGGAAGTTTCCATCCACTTATCATTTGTGGTCTCCAAGTAAAATCAAGAAAGAATATGCATAATGATGAAGACAAAATAAGAATATGTTTTTTTTGTTGGTTGTGACTATATATCTCACAAAGTGTCTCTCTTTCTACATGTCAATAAAAGTGTCTATTTTTGTCTGTGTTTACCTATATTATATTTTTCATTGTTTGTATCGTTTTAATATTTGTTATATATACACTAATATTACTTGATTGTTTGTAATTATAAAGGAATGACCCCCTTCTGCACTTCCTATGGAGGAAGATGTGGTTGTACAAGCATGAGACAAACAAAGTTCGTCATGCACAAATAATCCAAAATATTTGGAATATAGTAATCAAATCCATATGGACAAATATATATGTAATAAGAATGAATAGTAAGATATAACATGATTACAATTGAGAATGAGGGCTCATTTATATACCCAC
>JZKD02S0819269.1:0-14456 GCA_000966675.3 Picea glauca | reverse complement strand
CGAGTCACCGAGGGTTCCATGAGGCATTTCAATGCCAGGAAAATTGGGATCATCCCGCAAACAAGGTGGTAGGTTTTTGACAAAGACATATGAGGGTTTGTCACACAGACCTTCTGAGTAGGGATACTCATTTGCGAGGAAACATTCAATCTCCGAGTCGGAATCTTCGCTGACCATGATAGGCTCAGGGTTGACAAGAATTTTGGGTTTATTTCTTGCCATGCGAGAGATCAATCGAGCGCTTTTCTTGCCTTTAGAATTAGCACAAGTTTTATCTTTAGGCTTTTTGGCTGCGGGTTTAGCAATTTCGACCTGTTTGGTCATAGATATGGGCAAGTTCATAGGTGAGTCGGGTAGAGGTTTGGGTAGCAAAACACTGTAAGGCACAGGGGGGATAGGCTTGCTTTCACTCACCACAGTTTTATCAACCTATGGTGGGCTTGAGTCTTCAAAGTTATTACTACTGAGAAAATCACTCCAACAGTCATGACGTAACCCCAACTCATAAACCATAATCATTTTAATTAACCCAAAATGGAAGAGGCTGGTATCGGCCTGGTTGCATTTGTACCTCTTAACCATATTAAACAGATTTCTATGAAAGTAGTGAGGCATATTAAGCTCGTAGCCTATAAAAAACATCAATAGACGAAGGTGATACAAGAGAACGAACCCGTACCTGCGCTCGCAAGTAATGAATTGCTAGATTTTCATTAGCAGGTCATGCCAACGTTGTTTTAACATATTTGCAGGAAATCCTTTGTCACAGAAGTCCACCATTCGATATTGGAAGAGCAATGTCCATGGGACATCTTCCACTTTGTAATTTTTCGACCACTTCTGTCTCGTAGCAGGCAGACTGGTAGCCGAGCTAAGAAATTGTTCATCAATTTCCAGTTGCACATCCCCAACCTTGGCTTGGCAGCCATCGAAGGTTAACACAAATTGTTGAGCCACGCTAGGGTTATAACCATCAAATTTTCTTATGAACGGGAGTCATCCAAACTTCTCCAGGTCACTATAAGCGCCATAGAACATGAGCAATGCTTGGCAACTGTTGGGCTCAGCCCTTATGACTAGAGCCATGGCTTATGTGCATAGTAGGGTTTCAATTGAACTATACCATACACAGGGTCGAAAATCGTTACGGCTAACAGCTGCAGCGCTCAAAGGGGAATGGATTAATTGTATGCGTGCGAAGGTGGTGGGATTACCACCGCCATGCAGGATAATAATGGCACAGTATAGTGTTGTTCCATCCACCATAATATCATTTAAACCATATGAACCGGCCAACCCGACACTTTGGGCAGTGGATAATTGTATCAACTTGCCATACCATATATTATATCAATGCATCATTGCATAACTTAAAACCATTCAATCAAAACCCAAAGTTAACCAACGCACCATTGTATAGCTGCAAGCTATTTCCATCAAACTCATAATATTACCAATGCGCTCATTTGCATAGTCAAATGTTTTGATTTGAAAATTTTAAAACATTGTAACAAAAGATCTTATAAAATTGATAAGTCAAGAGCTCATAACAATAAGGATCATATATAAAACCAAAATCAATCATGACCCTTATAGAATCCAATGTAACCAATAAATTTGCATGCTCAATGGCTTCTTAATCAAATAAAATCAAAATGCGCAATCAAAGTAAGAGTATATAAATGGACATAGGTTAAACAAATCACTCCAGCCACTTAATAACAAACCAAAGGTAAGTGCCTTTCAGAATATCAGTGAGAAGATGATAAAAGTCTAAATAACGAAGGAGGGGTTTTCACACTTTCAGTTGTGAAAACTAAATCGAAATCACATTGCAATTGTTGCAAGAAATGAAACAAATGTCTGGTTGCAACATGCGACGATGACTTGTCGTTTAGGAGACAATAGGTGTAGGCAGCTTATAGGGCAATTGAAAAAACTAAATTGGCTACCAACAAGTCCTGAATTGCGAAATCCTGAAATGTTAGTGTGGGGTTAAGTTAAGAGTTTTCAGAGTTTCGGCATATGGGGTATCTAGGTCCGAGTCCTCTTGTACTCACGAGTCCCAAAAAACCAACCTGCAAAATCCCTAAATGATAGCACATGGATGAATTAGGACCTTTCGGTGGTTTGATACCTAGGATACCATTCCTCTTGATAAATGCATGAATGAGATCCTTTCGAAGGATCTAAGGTACATTGCGACTGTTAATTTGGATGGAGGAACACAGGTGTTAATGCCTTGATCCTTTTTTAACCTTCACAAGTAACGAAGAGATCAGGACCRTCGATTCCAAGACCCATARGAGTGCATGGACTATCCAGCTGTAGAGTACACATGGAAGCCAGTAAGCATTTTGACATTGCRGAGACCATAGGGTAAGAACCCTTGTCCTCATKACTCATGAAATCCCAMCATACAAMATCTTGAAMTGACGGSGCATGGAMAAGTTAAGATGATTCAATGTTTCAACACTCAAGATACCTAGAGGCAAGTCCCTTGTACATGCCATTCCMGAAATCCTGATGGGTGAAATCYTGAAAGGACAATATGCGTGTATGTTAYGATATTTCGGCATTTTGGTAATTGGAATACTCAAGGGCATAATCCCTTGTACACACAAGACCCAAAACCCCGATTCACGAAAACCTGAAGTGATGGAATGTGGATGAGTTAGGACGTTTCAGTGTTTCAACACCCGGTATGTTCAAGGGCGAGTACCCTTGTACTCGCAAGTCTCAAAATCCTGACTTGTGAAGTCCCGAAATGGCTTAGCACGAATAGTATTTGATGTGTCGGTATTTCATCACCCAGGATACCTAACAGTAATATTTCTTGTGCTTTCCATTCCCAAAATCCCAACATGAGAAACCCCGAAATGAGCTGAGAAATGAATACCAGTTTCGGAGTTTCAGCTCCCGGGAAACCCCGGTGCGAGACCTCTTGTTGTCCCATGTCCTGAAATCCCGATGGAGGAAACCCTGAAATAGTGAATCATGTTTAGAGTTGGTTTTTCAGAGTTTTGGCTCTCGGGAAACCCAGCTACGAGACCTCTTGTCATCGCATGTCCCAAAATCCAGATGGAGGAAACCCCGAAATAGAAAAGCATGTTTAGAGTTGGTGTTTTCGGAGTTTCATCTCCTGGGAAACCCAGGTGCGAACCCTCCTGTCATCACATATCTCGAAATTACGGTATGAGAAATCCTAAAGGGTAGAGTACTCAGACTTAACCTGAGTTTCTTTTAATTTCGTTAAGCAGTTAGATCCATTTTTGGGTTTCGACCTGTTGAAAGGTAAGAGAACAGGGGATTACGTGCATCAACATTTCTCGAAACATGAAAGTCAATGAACCCCTCTCCGGTAAGGCCTGTGGTCATATTCATCGAGCATGTGGGTATCGATAAGGTATGGCAGGGTTAGTATCAGGCCTGTAGGGATTTGAGGAACTCGGTTCCTCAGAGAAAAGAAGAAAAAGGCCAAAAAATTTTGAATTTCGTAGTGAGTATGTGACAAATTGGTATCAGAGCATGGTTACAGCACTTGGCCTGCTTTGGCTCATGAACGATTTGTGCAGAGACTCTGTTCGAAGCTCTCCTAAGAGGAGTAGACCATTATATTAAACCCCTAGATCGAAAGGTCAAAGTTCAAAAATGAAAAACCCGATTTTGTATGAAATAAATATGAATTTATGCACGGGTTATGAATGTATATAAATTTTGACTAAAAAACAACGTTTGTCTTTTTCGCCCAAGCGGATGATCAACCACGGGAAATTATAGGCGCATAGAATGGTAACTCACCAAGAGATGGGAGAAAGCTCCCACAATAGAGATGAAGAGTTTGATGAAAAAAGAGAAGTAGAGACCCCTCCAGATCTAGCTGATATTGTGAGGAGTCTCATGGTCGAATTACAAAGCTGCAAGGCTAACAATGAGAGGATGATGAAAGAACAAGAGAAACAAGCAGAAATTACTGCATTTTTACTGTAGATCTTATCCAACCTACAATGAAAAATGCAGCATGAACGTGAAATACAAAGACATGGCCATATCAGTGGCCACACTGAGAGGAGAACCTCGAAAAAGGTCCACCCTAGAGGAAAAGGACTAGCGCTGAACGATTCCTCTAAGAAGGAAGTTGGATATTTGGAGGGCTCTTCTAGCAGTAGAACCAGTTCCTATCCCCGAAGAAAATGGAAGAAGAAAAAGCTTTCCAAGGGTCATAAATTCAAAGAATTCAGAAAAGCCAAACCACCCTCCTTCGATGGTGAAATAAAGAAGGGAGAGGAAGCAGAGGCCTGGCTGCGTGGACTAAAGAAGTATTTCAGAGTCCATGACTTCTCAAAAAATTTGAAGGCTCGAGTGGCCACCTTCAACTTGAACGGAAAGGCTTCCATTTGGCGGGAAGACCTTAAGAATGTGAAAGGATTTCTCGAAGAGGACCTGTCTTGGGAACAGTTTGAGAGATACTTTCATAAAAAGTATCTGTTGGAAAAATATTTCGACGAGAAAACTAAAGAATTTTATGAGCTCAAACTAGGGCAACTCACTATAGAGGAATATGTCAACAAATTCCTCGATTTCTTGAGGTATGTACCTTATATAAAAGTATAAAAGGAAAAGTTGCAATGGTTCATCAATGGACTACCCAAGGACTACTGAAACATAATTGAATTTGATGAGCCAAAGACCCTAGAAGGCACTATTTGAAAGGAAACATATTGCCATGAATAGTTTGGACATCGAGAAGAACCTCGTGAAGGATGGAAACAAAAGAATAGTTCAGTATTTTAGAAAAAGGGGATTAAATCAATAGGATTGAAGAAATATAAGAAGAATCGAAGGAGGAGCTTCCCAGCCCGGAGTGTACACCAGCATAACTTTCCCTCATTGGGCGGAAATAAAACTTCTGGATCTGTACCAGTGAAGACTAATAACCCAAAGAGAGAAAATTTGAAATATTGGGGCTATGAAGAAGAACATATCCTGAGAGTCTGTCCACACTGACAACAGAATAGTCGAAGAATTTATAACATCCAGGAAGCTAGTACTGTCAATGATGTGGCTAGGAATGTGCCACAAATTTATGCAGCCGTGGATAATAACCAAACTGACCATCAAGCTTCAGTGGTGGAAATAGAAGGTATGATTTCCAACCATCTAGTGTCTATTTTGATTGAACCTGGTTCAAATTTGAGTTATATATCCCCTAAGGATGTTGATAAGTGTAAACTACAGCCACACAAAAACACCAAGACATGGTTGGTATAGTTAGCCACTGGCACCAAAAGAAAGGCAACATAGGTCATACCAGCCTACCAATGATGTTGGGTGAATTCCCCACCCGATAAGCCCTTAACATGTTACCCCTGGGATCGTATGATCTGTTGATTAGTATGGACTGGAAAGCCACCCATAAGGCCAGATTGGAATGTTACCATAAAACCTTAGAATGTGTAGGTAAAGAAGGAAAAGGGATAACCCTTCAAGGGATATGAAAACCTGTCTCGGTGAGACAAATATCATCTCTGCAAATGAGAAAGTATTTCCAAAAAGGATGTCCCCTATATGCAATACAGGTGTTGAAAACAATTGATGGTGACAAACCAAACCTTGAAGACCACCCTACCTTGAGAGAATACAGAGATGTATTTTTGGAAGAGGTATCAGATCTACCTCCGAGAAGAGACATAGAATTATCGATAGAACTTTCACCAGGAGTGGTGTCGGTGTCTAGGACACCCTACTAGATGAGCACACGTGAGCTAGTTGAACTCAAATTACAATTGAGAGAAATGATGGATAAGGGTTATATCCAGCCCAACGTGTCTCCATGGGGAGCATCAGTCCTGTTTGTAAAAAAGAAGGATGGTACCCTTAGACTGTGTGTATATAATAGACAACTCAATAATGTAACCATAAAGAACAAGTACACCTTGCCCAGGATCGATGACCTGTTCGATCAATTGGGAGGTGTGTCTATTTTCTCAAAGATTGACTTGAGGTCAGGATACCATCAAGTCTGAATCAAGAGGGAAGACATCCATAAAACTGATTTTTGAACACGGTATGGTCACTATGAGTTTGTGGTAGTGCCATTTGGGTTAACCAATGCCCCTGCCACATTCATTTGCTTGATGAATAATGTACTCAGCAAATTCCTAGACAAATTTGTGCTGGTTTTTATTGACGATATACTAATTTATTCCAATAATAGAGAAGAGAATGAAGAGCATCTTAGGATTTTGCTGCAAGTGCTAAGAGACCATTAGCTCTATGCCAAATTCAATAAGTGTGAATTCTTCTAGAAGAAAATACATTACTTAGGCCATGTCTTATTGAAAGAAGGAGTAGCGATAGACCCTGGTAAGATCAGATCTATCATGGAATGGCCTACCCCAAAGGATGTTTCAGATATCAGATCCTTTATGGGATTAGCAGGATAATATAGGAGACTTATAAAAGGGTTCTCCAATATTGGTTGTCCAATCACTGCCCTGCAGTAAAAGGGGACAAAATTCGCATGGACAGAAAAATGTGAAGAGAGATTTCAAACCCTGAAACATCTACTGACCCACGCACCCGTGCTGAAGATCGCTGATCCCAAAGAAAATTTACTCATGTACACAGATGCCTGCAAGGAAGGGCTTGGAGGATTCCTTATGCAAGGAGGAAATGTGATCTTCTATGAATCCCAGAAATTAAATGAACATGAAGTCAACTATGTGACTCGTGATCTAGAACTAGCCGCCATAATACACGCCTTGAAAATGTGGAGGCATTACCTCCTGGGAAGGAAATTTGTACTTATGATAGATCATTGTGGATTGCAATATTTGTTTGACCAATTGAAGCTCAATGCTAGACAAGCTATATGGATGGCCCTCCTTAGCGAATTTGATTTCAAAATCAAACACATTAAAGGAAAATAAAATAGGGTGGTCGATGCCCTTAGCAAAAGAATGAAAACAATTCATCTGGTAGCGGTGAGCACCTATGAGATGGATGTCAAGGAAAGAGTCAGAAATGCACAATAGACAGATCCCTTCATCCATACTATGACCTTATACCTACAGTAAGGACTAGACGGGGTAAAATATGAAGGCTACCAAATGACCGAAGGAGGTCTGCTCACTTACAAAAAAATATTATATATTCCAAATTGTGATGACTTGAAGACGTTCATTATGGTTGAACTACATAAAATACCCTATACTTGTCATCCAGGATACCAAAAGATGATCACCACCACTAGGAAACAATTTTATTGGCCTAGATTGAAAAAAGACATAGCTGAGTACTTGGCCAAATGCATAGAGTGCCAACAGGTTAAAGACGAACATTGACATCCAGTAGGATTATTGTAACCTTTACCAATCCTAGAATGGAAATGGGAAACCCTCTCCATGGATTTCATCACTGGATTACCAACATGACCAAACAGAATGACATCGTTATGGTAGTGGTGGATAAATTGGGCAAGTCTGCTCATTTCATCCCCATCAAATCAATTTCCAAAGCAATAGATGTCGCCTAGGTATTCATGAAGGAGATATTTAGACTACACGGTATGCTGAAAGAGATCGTGTCTAACAAAGACATGAAATTTACTTCCAAATTTTGGAAATCACTAATGGCTGGTTTAGAGACCAAGTTATTGTTTAGCACCACCTATCACCCTCAAATGGACAGACAGACAAAAAGAGTGAACCAAATACTAGAAGACATGTTAAGAATGAATGTAATGCATAAACCCAAGAAGTGAGAAGACTACCTGCCACTGGTGGGATTCACCTACAACAACGACTACCAAGAATCCCTAAAGATGAGTCAGTTTAAAGTCCTTTATGGTAGGTCGTGGAACACTCCCTTCAGTTGGAGTAATCCCGTAAACATAATTTCTTTTGGACCTAACATATTGAAAGAAATGGAACAACAAGTAATTTAGATAAAACAAAACTTGAAGGTCGCTTAGAACCGACAGAAAAATTATGTCGACCAAAAGAGAACTCCAAGAGAGTTCAAGATAGGAGACGATGTATATCTCAGAGTTAGGCCCAGGAAGAGCTCCCTAAAAATGGGAGCTTGTGCCAAGTTGGCATCTTGGTATTGTGGACCCTTTGAGGTTCTAGATAGAGTGGGACCTATAGCCTATAGGATAGCACTTCCTCCCACCCTAAAAGAACATAATGTTTTCCATGTTTCATTATTCAAGAAATATGTACATGACGCTAACCATATAATTGTTTGGTCTGTGATCCAGGTGGAACCAGAGGGAGAATTTCTACCAGAACCTCAATGCATACTAGACAGAAAGGAAACCCCACTCCGGAACCAAACCATTGCACAGGTCAAGGTGCAGTGGAGACATTTTGGCCCAGATGAGGCTACATGGGAAATGGAGGATGCCATGAAACACGCATACCCAATTTTGTTTACATCTGTACAATCATGTCATGTCGATAGATAGAACATCGAGGATGATGTTCCTTTAAGGGGGAGGGAATTGTAACACCCTGTTTCCCCTAGTCTGTAAAAATAACTATACTGGCCAAGAACTATGGAAAACTCAAAAATGTGAATGTGTGATGTCAATGGACCTTGTGTAAAAGGTCGATGAATGTAAATAATGTTATGAATAAATGTTGTGGGACTGCTGAGAGGGGGATGTGCTGAAAAAGAGACCATGATGGCTGAAGAAAGGTGGTGGAAGGCACTTGGAATGGTGGCGTTAACTTCCACCGAAACCAATACCATATTTGGACTTCAGTGGACCGGAGAACTAAGAGCGGCTCACTGGACCAAAATAAATGACTCACAGGTTGGTAGGTAGAGGGATCCTCATGAGTAATGAGGGATGGGGGTGAACCACCCATCCATAGAAGCCTCAGGCCTGACCACCGCAAGGAATATTGTGCCACACACAACCACGCCAGAAAGAGAAAAGGAAGGAAAGAGGTGGGGGGGGCAGACGCTAGGGGAGGAGAAGAGAGAATAGGAATAAAACTCTGGAAAAAAAAATATACAGAGCAAGTGATAGCAGATAAGAAGGAGATTAAACTTCATTCTTGATCACTGACGAACAAATACTTAGTCTCACAACATCGTGGTCTCAGCTCGGAGGTGGCTAGTGGTAAATCCATTCAGAATCATTGAGCCTATGGTTGGGTGGAAACGAGCACCCCTCTCAGCAGTTTCATCAACACTGGTGTTTTTCTGATAAGTGTTATATCTTATAACTTGAATTTGAATATTCTGACATGTATGCTCACGGATTGTGAAATTATGAAAGTTTTCAATATAATACTGTCTGTATGGTGTTTTGATCAGAAATGGTGGATGCATGCTTTTGTTGGAAAGACCACGTATGGCTTATGTTTATATACATACATACATACATGCATACATACATACATACATATATATATATATATATATATATATATATATATAGATATAGATATAGATATATATATATCGAACTAATTCAGACTTCAAGTGTGTTCTCCGGAAACCTATTCCCTTATTCATCTCAAGTAATGCCCTGGATACATATTCCCACAGGGACACCCCTTTTTTGGATCATTGCCTTACCCTCCAGAAGACCTTTCGGTCTAGTCTTCAAACCTGGTGAAAATTGCCTGAGGACCCGAAGGAGGATGTTATAGTTAAGTCTTAAAATCTTGCACAAGGGAGAAGGGTCTTCATAGACTTTAACATTTCAGTACCCAGAATACCCAAGGGCGAGTTCCCTCGCACTCACAAGTCCCCAAGTCCCGACTTATGAAATCCCAAAATGTTAGCGTGGGGTTAAGTTAAGATTTTTCAGAGTTTCGACATCTAGGGTATCTAGGGGCGAGTCCTCTTGTACTCACGAGTCCTGAAACCCTGACCTGTGAAATCCTGAAATGATAGTGCATGGATGAATTAGGACCTTTTAGTGGTTCAATACCTAGGATACCCTTCCTCTTGCTAAATGCACGATTGAGATCCTTTCGGAGGATCTAAGGTATGTTGCGACTATTAATTTGGATGGAGGAACATAGGCGTTATTGCCTCAATCCTTTTTTAACCTTCGTAGGTAATGAAGAGATCAGGACCATCGATTCCAAGATCCACGGGAGTACATGGAACATTTAGCTGTAAAGTACACATGGCGTCCGGTAAGCGTTTCGGCACTTGGGAGACCAGAGGGTAAGAACCCTTGTCCTCACAACTCTCAAAATCCCGACATATGAAATCCCAAAATGACAGGGCGTAGACAAGTTAAGATGATTCAATGTTTAAGCACCCGAGATACCTAGAGGCAAGTCCCTTGTACAAGCCAGCCCCGAAATCTTGATGGGTGAAATACTGAAAGTACAATACGCGTGTATGTTACGATATTTCAGCATTTCGATAATTGGAATACTCAAGGACGTATTCCCTTGTATGTGCAAGACCTGAAACCCTGATTCATGAAAACCTCAAGTGACGACATGTGGATGAGTTAGGACATTTCGGTGTTTCATCACCTGGTATGTTCAAGGGTGAGTACCCTTGTACTCACAAGTCTCAAAATCCTGACTTACGAAGTCCCAAAATGGCTTAGCATGGATAGTATTTGGTGTGTCAGTATTTTGGAAACTGAGATACCTAATGGTAAGATTTCTTGTGCTCGCCAGTCCCGAAATCCTGACATGCGAAACCCTGAAATGAGCTTAGAAATGAATACCAGTTTCGAAGTTTCGTCTCCTGGGAAACCCCGGTGCGAGACCTCCTGTCGTCTCATGTCCTGAAATCCCGATGGAGGAAACCCCAAAATAGTGAAGCATGTTTAGAGTTGATGTTTTAAGATTTTTAGCTCCTGGGAAGCCCAGGTGTGAGACCTCTTGTCATCGCATGTCCTAAAATCTTGATGGAGGAAACCCCGAAATAGCGAAGCATGTTTAGATTTAGTGTTTTTAGAGTTTCAGCTCCTGTGAAACCCAGGTGCGAGACCTCCTGTCATCAAATATACCAAAATTATGGTATGTGAAATCCTGAAGGGTAGATTACATAGACTCAACCTGAGTTTTTCTTAATTTCGTTAAGCGGTCAGATCTATTTTTGGGTTTCGGCCCGTTGAAAGGTAAGAGAACAGGGGATTACGTGCATCTCCATTTCCTGAACCATGAAATCCGATGAACCCCTCTCTGGTAAGTCCTATGGTTATAACCGATGAGAATTTGGGTATAGATAAGGTATGGCAGGGTCAGTATCAGGCCTATAGGGATTTGGGGAACTCTGTTCCTCAGAGAGAATAAGGAAAAGGCCGAAATTTTTTGAATTTCATAGTGGGTATGTGACAGCTCCCTCCTACACCTATCCTCCATTCACATCCCCCCCGCGCCTATTCCCTTTCCATTGTCACATATATTCCTCTCATCTCTCGATAGGTGTATCATAATCTTGCTCCATGTCACCTCCACGATCATTTTTGTGTCCCCCTCCTGACCAATCACACTCATCTCCCTTTGCCACATCACCCCTCCCACATCTTTACACCTCATTTCTCGTGTACTGGTGCCCACACTTTCCCAGTCATCGCTCCAACAAATGTGTCACTCCACACAACCACCAATCATTTGATGTTCCATGTTGTTTCACACCATTCACCTTACCCTCTCACCCTCACCTTCTTCCACTTCCACCTACCATATTCCAGGTCAACATCCAACGGGGATCCCAGTGGCACAATTTCAGAGTGCATCCAACATGTTTTCCAGGTGATGAGTTGACTTAGGTCGTCCTGATCCCAATGAAGACAGTTAATGAAGGTGAGGAAGGTTGGTGAAACCTCATCTCACTCCTTAAATGGAAAACTAGAAGGACCATCAACAAGTTGTCTCTTCCCCATGTCCCTTTTGAAACATGATTGCGTCTGACAAAATCTCGCGTTTTACAGAATACTGGATGCATAGTCTACCAGAGAACATGAAGACATAAATACTTGAATGAAAATACTTGAGCACACCTCTTTTGTTAGTGGTGAATTGTTCTGAGCATATAGGGGCTATTTTGATATTTTTTCCAGGTTGATGGTTGAGCCATGATCCCGTATTGTAAACTTTTGATGAAGCTTCTGGTTTTCTATTTATGTAATAGGATTTGAGACTTATGGTTTAATATAAGTTAAATTATTTTCCATCTTGTTTACCTCTAATGATGGATTGTCCATGATTGAAATATTCACATGGATTTTTATGGTCGTATTGTAATGTAGGTTCGATTGTAGTTCTGTTGTAGCGTTTTGTTGACGGGCGAAATTGACCATCCGTCAACTGGGAGAGTCAATCCGGTCTGGGGTTGTATAAATAACCCAAGCCGTTTGGGATAACCCAACCTAATGGGTTTAGCGGGTCCATTAGCCGATCTAAGTCCTAATAAAACAAAAGAAAACTACTCTAAATCAACTAATCTAACTAAAAATAACTATTAAATTAAACTAATAAACAAATCTAAACTATTATATATACAATCTACTATCTAATACTATAATAACTCTATGAAGTTAAATATATAACTACTAACAGAATTAAATCTTAATCACAAATGTACAATATTTACAAGTTACAGATTTAAATTAAAATCTGCAAAACTCATTGATAATCTGTACTAAGACAGCGAAACTATTTTTTTTTTGATTTTATAATTTTTATGAAAAAGAAATAAACTGAAAAAATAACTAAGTTAAACAACTAAAATAATAACTCTAACTACAAATCTAAACTAATATATTTATCTAAGCTACTTATATTATATTAATTCATTAACTATTAAATAACAACTAACGCACTGACCTGAAGAAATTCTCAAGGTTTTGTCCTGTATGCAATGATTGTCTTAGCTGATCGAAGGGAGGAAACCCGTACCGAATTATCCACGAGCTCCTTGTAAAATAGAAGCTTCTGTGCTCTTCAAATATAATTACAGGACAAACAAGACATAAAAATTTACAGCAATCTTATGATTTATAAATCTTCACAGTTAGATAAATCTGCATGCAAAGATCTACACAAAATGATCCAATTAATGAAGAAGAGAAATCTGTAATTCATTAATTGAAACAAAGTAATTACTGTATTTTAAAAATAGGAGAGATCAGATACAGACAACATATAAATCAAATCACATCAACATGCAAAGAATTATGATAGCTAAAGTAGTCGATGATTAATTACCAACTGATATGCAAAAACTTGAAACAAAAGTTTGATATATTGAAAGCGAAAGCTGTTACAAGACATCAAATTTTGTCTCAGTCTGAATCATAAATCCATAGTCCGGTTCTCCCACAGTGAGGATGATGATTTTATTACAAAAAATTGACAAGTATTTAAAGACCTCCCACAGGGTAAAACATCTTTGTGGGAGTTATCAAAACAGTTTACACAAATCTGGGAAAATATCCCAAGTCTCTATTTCTAACTCAAACTAACAACTTAAAAATAAAAACTATATCACACAAACATCTCCTATATTGTCACAACATGCCCAAATTGATCATTGCAATTCATATGTACCTGAACAAGGACAAGAATAGACAATATTAGAAGATATTTTATTGATAAAACTGATAAAATTCTAATTTCTAAGACTAACTACAGAATCTTGCGATTTTGTAGCTGGTCTAAATTGAACACAGAATCATTTCAGAATCAATTCATATCTTAAAAAATATATTCAAACTATTGAAAAATATTTGATTGATAAAAGCATCATTCAAATCGACACTTGTATGCAAATTGAACAAACTTAATCGTATTCAACCAAATGATAACAGAGATGGATACACTATGTTTAATTCGTTATCACCAATTCAGGTCAATAGAATCTCTGATATAATTCGACATCAATGAAATCGTTTTCATAAACTAATTGAAATTGACACAAATAATTGCTTCAACCATCAACAAAATCATTGTCGAATCCAAACGAAATCAACAGGATCGTTCTTCAAACTGATAAAACTATATTAAACAAATACAAACGATCATGCTAATCATGGCACACAGGAACGAATCAAAATGGTTTGACAAAATCGTTATGAAAAGCCATATCAATTAGTATAGCCACACAATTTTTAGCAAATATATCTTCAACACAGGTCAAATGTAATCCAAATCCAAACGAGAATATCGATTCAATACAAAATAGAGCCATTCGTGGCTAATTGAAGTCAACATTGTTGTTTTGAGTGTATTAGATTACATCGTATTCATCAACCTAGTCACTAATAATGATGCATAACACATTTAAAGGATCATACCAATTCAAGCCCATGAAATCATTCCGAAATCAAATCATAAGAACTAAATCAGAGCTTATATAATCCAACCACAATGAAATCATACCAAATCAAAACATAGCCGTGCTCAAATTTTAGCACAAAAATCTCCTATACAGGTCAGATACAATCAAAATCAAAACGAAAA
>JZKD02S0819268.1:244050-254879 GCA_000966675.3 Picea glauca | reverse complement strand
TGCAGTAAATGCACATCGCTTCCATCCTCCACTTATTCAATTACTTAGTACACACCATCCAACCATCAATTAATCCATGCATCGAAACTAACATCCATTACTTGCCAAGTGTGCCACCCTATATCACATTAACCATTTCCAAACATACCACAACGCATATCAAATGTGCCTTCATATGACTCAATATATCGTATAGCCACTAACATCCACTAACATTGCTAGTTAGGACTAACATCAACCCTTTTAATTTTCCAATACATATAGTCTAGCATAGTATTGCATAGTTTAGTTTATTCCCCTTAGATTTTTCCATATTTCTTTTATCTTTTGTCATGACTAACAAGTGTTTTGGAAGGTGTAACATGTAATAGGTCATGGCACCAATAACATTGTAATAACAATTCACATAAGCCATCATGACATGGAATTGATATTTTAGAGTAACGAAACCCACACATAGCATGCATTATCCATCTGCCATTATGTCGCAAATAAAACTAAGATTTCATCATCAATCATGTAGAACCCTGTAAGCAGTGTCAAACAACAACATAAATATCAAATAAGAAACTCATATGATCCTCCAATCTACAAGGAGGTCCCACCTACTAGTATTATATATATATATCATTAGCTTATAATAATAGGCTTTTAGCAATACTTTGTGGGCAAAATCCTCGTTGCCATTTTAATCATCAACATTGTTATTTATAAGAAAGTTCTAGCCTTAGAATGCCCCATGTTCCTTTATTTTCCATATAATATTTATATTCTTACAATGTTTAGCATAATTTTGAAAGAATTTAGTGTTTTTGTTGCCTTTTGTCAACCAAATAGCCCAATTTTTCAATCTCCACTCCACTTCAATTTTGAAAGAATTTAGTGTTTTCGTTACCTTTTGTTAACCAAATAGCCCTACTTTTCAATCTCCACTCCAATTCTTGCTCTATAACTTTCCCTTTCTCTTAAAAGTTTTAGTTTTATGCTCTCTTTCTCTATAAAGATACCTCTTTTATTGCTTTCAAACAATAACATAATATGTACCTCAATTTTTGTTAACTCTTTTTGAGCTTCATTGGCCTTTTCTTTGTCCATTGGCCTTTTTTTATTTTTGAGTTGTTTCTCTTGAGTTTGTCTCAAACTTCCTCCAATTCTATGTAACCATATTTCTAAATCCTTATTCGAGCCATGTATGATTGAATTTAAAGGGTCTCTAAGGTTTATAGTCATGTTTTTTTCTTTGACGTAGAATAGAGAGGTGATTTGAAGACGATCCTTATCCTCTCCATGATTTCAACCTTCTAGCCTCCAAATTTTTCTCTTTTGCCAAAACCTTATCTAACCTTTTTGAAACCCCATTCATTCAACTTCTATAATTCTTTGATGTTGGAACCAACATATTAGATTCCACTTCACAAAGTCCTGGATCTTCATACATCTAAGAGAAATAATCAACTACAGTATCTTGTTTTGGATTGCTTGCCAATAATTTTCCATTGTTCATTGTTAAGTTTAGAACACCTCCTAAATTAACATGGATTTTTTTGGCCAAGCCTTGAAGTCTAAAATTAACCTAGAAGGATTTTATTTCTCCATATGGACTATTCACACCCTAAGGTTTTGAAGAGACTACACATGTGCCAAAAGTCAGCATTGTGTGCACACCCAAGAATATGCACCTCACGGTTCCAAGTTCAGCATCTGCACCATGAAAGGATATACTGTGCACACCAACCTAGTTTTGTATTACACACAAGGACTCAAAGAAACCACATGCAGGCTGGATCTTAGAAGATATTCAATGATTGTAACCATTTTTGTAATGAATTGATTGATCATGGTCGAGGTCATGGGTGAGCTGGTAAGGTTTTTATGATTTCCACGCTCCGTGGGAGATATGGGGGATGCATGAGAATATGAAAGGGTTGGGTTTTTGTTCATTAGTAGTGATTCTTTCAGTAGAGGATTGTATGTGAGTTGTAGAAAAGTTAGAGCTGCAGTTTGTCTTTGTGATAATGCTTATGTTTAGAGATATTATGTGCGTAAATAGGAGAGAGAAAGGAGATCTGAACGAATGACTCACCTTTGTTTTGTTGTGAATGCATCCTGAGAAAGCTTCATCCTTTGTGTATGGAAATGTATCTGAATGCCTTGAGTTTCATGAATAATGTCCAAAGCACATTTATCTTTGCATATGATGAGTCATGGTCTAAATGTACGTTTGTTCTGTATTACTTTTCACAATATCTTGTAGTACTTCTTATGCATTGCTCTACAAAATCTCCTACCCAAACATCCTTTAAACCTATGAAATCATCCACTTTTTCCCACAATTGCTTGACATAAGTGCATTTTATGACCAAAAGTGTTACAATCTCCTCATCTTCCCTACATAGAATACATATTCCAAGCCCCTATTTAGCTTGTTTTTATAGATTATCCCAAGTTAGTACATTATTCATTAATTTTATTTTATTTTAACAAAAACTGGAGAAATTATATTAACTATGTGGATGAATCCACTGGTGTTACAAAAAAAAGGTCCTCACATACTGTGTCGAGTTCCCTCTCAAGGAGAGTTGATTACAAAAGTAGGGATTGTCATATAGTAAGTAGCATCCCCCATGATTTTCAAAATTTATGTATGTTGAATTTCCTGGATATATTCGGCAAAAGGAGCCACTGATATATATTATTCGGAAAAACATACAAAGATTTCAGCTTAATTACCCTTTTCCAATTTTGTTTGTTGCATGTTCACCCTGAATTCTGGGAGGGGTTTGTTCAGGTCTAGAACTTGGTTGATTGAGTTCGATTGGACGTTCCTTGAGTAACCCTGTTGGTCTTCTGAGTTGGTCGGGGGAGCCTGAGAGTCATCTAGCTAATCCAATCTTTGTTGCAACATCTCAATGTTCAAGCGGTTGGTTTCAATTTGGCTGTGTTGGGCGTCACTTTCATATTGAATATTGCTTATCTGAAATCAGTGTTGGGATAAGGTCTCCAGCTCGAAGGCACGATTGGCACTCATTGCACACATTTGGACTCTTAGACTGCTGCAACCACCACAATCTACTTCCTAGTCATCCTATGGCCATCTTCCCGAGTCCTCCTGAGCTATAGTTGCTTGTTGCATTTCGTTGTTTCCTGAGGAGTGGCCAGACCTGAACGTCTCTTGAGGGTTCTGCATGGAGCAAAGAAGGAAATTTGAGCAGAAGGAGAGGCTAGCCTGCGAACACGAAGGGACGACTTGTAGGGGCATAGAAGATCATATAAAGAGCAAGAAGTTAGAGAACGACGTACAAAACAAAGGAACACAGTAGTTCTGAGGATTAGTAGGGTAAGAATTCAGGGGGCTGTGAAGAAGCGTGGGGCCAAACCAGGCTCTGAGGATGGGGGAGAAGGGAGTCTCGAAAGCCAGGAAGTAGGACTCAGAGCTAGGGAAAAGAGAGATCCAGGTTACTCTTAACAAAATCCTGGCATACCGTGAGGGTGGAGAGGAGGCTAGGATAAATAACATCTAGACCAAAGAAGACAAACGAGTGGATGGGAAATCCCACAGGAGCCATACATTGGACAAGGACGATGTCATGATTTCTGAAAAAGGAAATGGCGTACTTACCTGCGAGTTCGTGGGAGGATTCCTGCAAACTGTTCCATCTCATGCCATGGAAGGGAGGGTGGAGGTGATGCTGACAACGAATTAGGAGCTACTGCGTTGTGGGAGTTAAAATTCTCCTACCGCAATCACACACAAATGTGGGAGAGAGGTTGGATTTCCCACGCGAAACAGGGATTTCACACTTTCCGTGATGATGACGACCTCGTTGTCTTAGGTAGAGAGATCCACGTGTGGTGCATGCCACCTGGTGGGCCTGCATTTTCCCTGATCCATGTGGATGACTGCAAGCATCCACCTTATGTTCTTGGGGTTGCTTACCCATTCACTCGGTGGGCCCAATCTTAGCTGCGCGAATAAGCCCCCTTCCTTCTTATTTTGGGCGTGCAACATTCCTTCCTACCCATGTGCCCAGGAGTTTTGGTTGGACCCAAAGGGTAGCACCTTCTTGCGCTGGCCATCTTCTTATCCAAGACAATCATTAGTAAAGGGGTGCTAGGATTGAGACCCCGTCTATACTTAGGGCACCCAGCTTTTCCCCTATTGCTGCATTGGCCATCTTGTCGGCTTCACTGTTGTTTTCCCTTAGAATGTGGTAGAAGATGGTTCTGATATCTCGAGAGACCAATCTGGTTTTTTCCATGATTTTCTTTAGGCTTGGGTCTCTGGGGTTTGTTCCCCGTATCATCATTCTTATTATGGTTTTGGAGTCCCCTAGAACTACAAGCTCTCAGATTCCCTTGGTTTGGACTAGTTGTACTCCTTTTAAGAGGGCGTAAGCCTCGACTTTTTTGTTAGTTTCCATTCCCATATTCCAATGGTAGCTTGAGGCTTTTTTTCCTCCGGGATCAAAGAGTACCCCCCCAGTGCCTGCCTCCCCTGGGTTTCCCTTTCAAGCTCCATCAAAACAAAGGGTATGGAATTTTTTCTTTTGGATCCATAGTTCTATGTTGAGAGTGTTGTGAACTTGCCAGCTTGATCTATTTGTTGCATTGATGTGCTTAGAAGCCTTGAGATTGAAGCTTTCCATCCAGTCTTTTTCCTGGGCGGTCCAATTGGTTGGGTCCTCTATTTTTAGGGGTTTTGAATTTATGGATTCTGAGAGAAGCAACTTCATTTTAGCAGTTGTTGTTTGGGGAAGGGAGGCCTTCCCTTGAAAGATTTTTTTGTTTCTCGTTATCCAGATATGCCAGTAGATAAACTTTGGCATTGCCTGCTAAATGTGCTTCAGAGCTGGCTTGTCCTTGAAGGATTCTCGGTAGTACTTGTCCCAGTTTCCCATGATGGGATGGGGAGAAGAGGGTCATCTTATATTTCTAGCAAGATCCCCAAAGGCTAAGATCCAAATCTTTCTCGCAAAAGAGCAATCCCAAAATAAATGGTTGATGTTCTCTTGACTGTTTTAACAAAGAGGGCAGATGAAGGGGCCATGAAAGCCTCTTTTCATGAGGTTTTCCCCTGTTAAGATTTTATCATGCACTAGAGTCCAAGTGAAGAAGTTGATTTTGGGGAGGGAGTCTCGATTCCAGACATTATTCCATTTTGCTGAGGTTTGATAGTCTCTCATGATATCGAGGATATTGTTATAACCATCTTTGACCGAGAATCCTTTGTCCCCCCAACCCCTGTTATCTGGAAAGGTTTTTTGAATGGGGGTTCCCCTTTCAGAAGCATGGTTAGGTGATGAGCCTGTGCTATTAGATGTTGTGGGACATCCCCCAAGTTCCAGTCTCTCCAGCTGCCATTGTCATTCTAGGTTGAGATGTCGTATAGGGTGTGCTTGCTTGTGCCTAGCATCCAACATTTTAGCTCCATGAGATTTCCTTCGTGAGGGTTGAAAGTCACCCAGAAGATTTGGTCCTGCCATATTCTAATTGTTTTCCCATTGCCTAGGATCCAGGAAAGGTGTTCTTTGAAGAAAGGGGAAATGACCTTTATTAATTTCCATATTTGACATCTTGTTTGATGGGTTTGTGGATTGTCCATACTCCTTTTTATTTTACCCAGTCTGTACGTGTTGATGAGTGCCCGTTTCCACCATTCATTACCACCTGAAACTATCCTCCAAAGGAGTTTGGCTCCCATTGCAGAATTGGTGATTTCGGGGTCCCTAATTCCTAGACCCCCACTTTTTTTGGGCAGAGTGATTGTTTCCCAATTTACCAAGTGGAATTTTTTGTGGTTGGCTTTTCCCCCTTGCCACATGAATTTGCACATGATTTGGGCCATTTCTTTAAGTATTACCTTTGGGGATAGAAGGGTAGAGAATTGATACAGGGGGAGGGCTGAGAGAACAGATTTGATCAACAGTACCCTACCTGCTGGATTGAGCCACCGTGACCTCCATTTTTCCATCTTTTCCCTGATATTTTGGATGAAATGGTGCCAAAACTCTCCAGGGAGTGCTTTAATGAAAAGAGGAAGGCCCAAGTATTTGAAGGATTTCCAGTCTTGGGTAATGGCAAACCCCATGATTTGAGTTATTCCCACTCTAATAATTTCCGAGACATTCCAGGTATAAATTTGGCATTTTTATTTGTTTAGGAGACCTCCCGAAACTGTAAGGTAGGTATCCAGGACTTGGAGGATTCTTCTGGACAGGGTTTTGGAAGCTCCACTTAGGAGGATTGTGTCCTTTGCAAATTGAGAGTGGTTAATTCTTTTTACTCCTTGAGCGATTTTTATTCCAGGAATGTTGACATTTGCGCTTTCCCATTCGAGATTTATGTTTAGTGATTCGGCCATGATCACATAGATCAGGGGGGAAAGGGGGAAGCCTTGTCTTAGACCTTGGACACCTTGAAGAAGGGACCTAGTCTACCATTTATTAGGGGCGCTATCCAAGGAGAGGTGATACAGGAGCAGATCCAATCTATGAAGCTCTGACTGAAACCAAATTTTCTCAAAACCTTGAAGAGGAAGTTATGTTCCACTCTGTCAAAAGCGTTGGCCATGTCTAGTTTTATAGCCATGCCAGAGTCCCCTCGGGAGCTACTGGCATGGATTTCCTCTTGGACAAACAAAAATGAAGTTGTCCCAAATCTGGCGACCAACTACAAAGCCTCCTTGGTTTGGAAGGATTAGCGGGTTGAGGAGGGGGTTGAGTCTGTTTGCAATTATTTTGGACAAGACTTTATAGGAAATGTTGCACAAGGAGATGGGTCTGAAGCGATTAAGGGAGGAGGCTCCAGGTTCTTTTGGGAGGAGAGCCAAGAAAGAAGATTTAGTTTCTCCACCCAACTTTTTAGCCTTGTGAGCGAAACATACCATTCTTATGAAGTCTTTCTTGATGATATGCCAACATTTTTTTATAGAAATGCAAGGTGAAGCCATCAGGACCCAGAGCTTTGTCATCTTGGAATTGGTTCAATGCTCTGAGGATTTATGCTTCCTTGATGGGTCTATCAAGTTGGGTGTTTTCAACCTTAGTAATCTTTCGAGGAATATGCTAGAGAAAGGCTTAATAAAGGTGATCCTCGTCCTTGCCAGATGTGGTGTACAGATTTTGGAAATTGGAGGAGGCGTGCTGCTTGATTTGGGCGATATCCTTCATGATTTCACCCACAGGGGTTTTGAGTTCAGAAATTTGATTTGACCAGTTCCTGACTTTGGCTTGATTGTGGAAGAAGGAAGTATTTTTGTCTCCTGGTTTCAGCCATAGACTCCTAGATTTAAGTCGCCAAGAGTTTTCCTCTCCAGCTAGAGCTTGGAGGTACTCTTTGTGAAGTTTTTTCTCTTGGGTGAGGAGGTTCTGTTGAATCTCTATAGTTTCCATTTCTTCTTGAAGAGCCTCCAGCTGAGACTTTTTGTATTTTGCTTTGCTTTGTGTAGTGTTTTTATCCCATCTCTTTAAGAGGTCCTTAACTAGTTTGAGCTTTTTCTCCTGGATGTAATTTGGTGAGTCTGTGATCCACTGGTTCCATATCTTGGATATGGATTGAATGATCTCGGGTCTTTCCAGCTAGAGGGGGTTTAGTTTGAAGGGAATAGGACCCCAGTTATGTTGAAATTCGAAGGCTAGTCTCATGGGTTGGTGATCCAAGCTCCCCCAAGAAATTTTCGTTGAGCAAGGCTTTTCGGGGAGGGACAATAGTGAGTTGTTGATCAGAAATATATCCAATCTTGTGGCTATGTGTCCAGGCCCTGCTCTTCTGTTATTCCAAGTGTAGATTCCCTTGTTTGAGGGAACATCATAGAGATCCAGGTCTGAGATAAGGTCCTCCAATCATTCCTGAAATTGATCTCTTACCACCAAGCCTCCTCTTTTTTCCTTTGAGGCTCTGGTTGTGTTGAAGTCTCCTGCAATAATGAGGTTTTCGGGAGGATTGTCCTTGACAAGGTCTAGCAAGGATTGCCAACATTCAATTTTTTCATTATAGTTGTTTGGCATGTAAACATTGATGATGGAAAAAAGCATACCTGAGACTTTGTTGAGAAGATTTACCATAAGCCATAATTGGGTTTGCATTTGAACTTGTAGGTCGAAATATTCCATCTTCCATATAATTCTGATTCTGCCTGAAGCCCCTATGGAGCTCACTAAACCACCATCACATTTGTTCCATATTTTTTGCAAGTCTTTGAGGGTTTCCTACTCCCTCATTTTCATCTCCTAGAGCATGAGGATTGAAGGTTTTTTGCTTGTATCAATTTTTTGACTTCTTCTTTCTTGAGATTACTTCCTAATCCCGTACAATTCTAGGAGACGATTTTCATCATTTATCAGGATGTTTGGGTGCCCCCTCTCTTGAGGGATATGAAGTTGTTCCCTTATGTTGGGTTGCCTTGTTCTTCTCATTTTTTCCATCTTTCTTTAGAGTTTCCTCGATTGTTTTTTGTATGCCTAGTTCCTTTTCTCTATCTGTGTTCAATTCTCTTTTATTTCTGTGTGATTTCCTTTTAGGTCTCCTTTTGTTTAAATTTTGAGCTAATTCCAGGTCGGATTCACTTTCTAAGGATTCTTGTCTTGCTTCTTCTGACATTTATGGATTTTCCATATTTTGGGTGTGGAGAGATTTTGAGGATTCTCCACTTAGATCCGG
Source organism: Picea glauca (assembly GCA_000966675.3). Classification (NCBI taxonomy): domain Eukaryota; kingdom Viridiplantae; phylum Streptophyta; class Pinopsida; order Pinales; family Pinaceae; genus Picea; species Picea glauca. Next base: position 246,221 of record JZKD02S0819268.1, on the reverse strand, counting down.
GACTTCTTTTTCCTTTTCTGGGGCTTTATCATTTCCTTTTCTTTCCTCTTCTTGTACCTTTCCAATTTTTTCTTCCTGGGATTCCCTTACTTCTTAGAGGTAGCCATCTTGGTGGAGCTCTACATATCGATTGTATCTTGATTCTCCTTTTTGTGGGGATCCAAGACTTTTTTCTTTTGGATCAGGAGGTTTTTCCCTTTGGTTTTGAGTCAGAATAGGTTGGGTTTTCCCATTTGTTTTTTTCCTTTTTGGTTGTTGCCACTGATCTTGTTTGGGATCTTGGTCCTACATGTCTTTGGCCTGGGGACAAGATTTTGAAAAATGTCCATATTCGTGGCATATTTTACATTTGAAGGGAATTTGTTCATATTATACATGTTGAATGTAGGACCAACTATCCAAGTTCAGTTCTATTGCTTCTGGGAGACCTTTTTCCTGATCCACTTCTACACACAGTCTGGCATAGGCTTGAAGGCCTTCCTGGGGTTCGACACGATCGATGTACTTGCCGAGGGTGTTTCCTATTTTTCTAATGGTTTCATCGTTCCAACAATGGAGGGGGAGGAAGGGAAGCCTCACCCATACTAGGACTGTTGAGGGGATATCATTCTCTGGGCTAAAGTCTAGAGTCCATTTGTTCATGTACATTCCTCTGGGCCCCATGAAAATCAAATCTCTATCTTCTTCTTTTTCGAACAAAAAGGTGAAGAATCCCCTACCATAGAAGGTTGTCGACAATTGTCCCTTGATAAACTTGCACCAGTTTGCTTCCAACCAGATGTGCATGGCTTTTGGGGATGGCCACAGTCCTGTGAATTGGCCTATTAATCCTTGATCTACGAGTCTGAGTGCTAAAGGTCGCGTTGAAGGGGCGAATACAGTAACCTTGGGGATTCCAGCCGCCTTTTTGATGAATTGAGAGGGCGAGGGCTTGGGAACTTTAGCGTAAGATGAGATGAGGGCCTGGAAGGCCTGCAGATTTGGGGAAGGGGATCCCAGGGGCGAATCCCCTCCCTTAGAGGGGCCATTAATGCATGCACGCAGACATTGAAACCCTAGCACCATTTTTTTGCAGAGTCTCTGGCTTGTTGTTTTTGCCAAGAGCTCAATTATTAGGTTGTTATGATAGTAGAAACTAAAGGAATATATTGGTGCTACTTTATTCATTAAAATTAACCACAAGAAAATTTTAGAATTTTTAGAGTCTTTACCTTCCATAACAATTTCCACCACTAAGCTCTATTTTCAGGCTCATATAAAAAATTTGCTTAATAGCCCAACCTAACAAAGTAATATTCTAAAGTTTTATTTTTTGACCACATAACCACATCTTGCTCCTTAGTTATTCTAACATGGCTTCTGTGTAAATTCTCTAGAGAGACATTCCACATCATTGTTTTATCACCATCTAACCTTAAAGCTTTTGCCTTATTCTACCTTGTTGCCAAATATTAGTATTTACTATTAATCTCATCAATTACCTCACTAAATATATAAATTCTTATATTCTACACTAATTTTAACAACTAAGAGAAAGTATACCCTTATTACATGAATATGAACTTATTAAATTATCATATCTAAACCTAAAATATTACTAGCATACCCCCAAAGTGGGGGAAAGGGAACGCCGAAAAATATTGAGTAACATTTTTTATGATCATTATACTTAGTGAGAGAACAAATAGTGAAACAATGATAATATAGAGAAGTGAATGGTGTAATAAATTTTTCCAAGTATATAGCAAAAACAAAAGATATTACATGCATAAATTTTTTAATTCTATATATCATCTAAAGTTATTTGCTACCTAGGTATCAAAACATAATTTGTTATGAAAATGAAATAAAACAAAATGAAACTTTTATTATCATCACTAATTAATAGTAAATACAAAACCATGTGGTTGATGTTAATTTTACATTAATTGTTTGTAAGACAAAATATATATATCTTCTCAAAATAGGAAAGACCTAGATATTCGTACATTTTTTAATTCTATATATCATCTAAAGCTATGTGCTACCTAGATATCAAAACATAATTTGTTATGAAAAATAAATAAAACAAAATGAAACTTTTATTATCATCACTAATAAATAGTAAATACAAAACCATGTGGTTGATGTTAATTTTACATTAATTGTTTGTAAGACTATATATATATATA
>JZKD02S0819268.1:208032-223176 GCA_000966675.3 Picea glauca | reverse complement strand
GATCTCTGCAAAACTTCAGAGTGCTCTGGTTGTCACACCAGATGACGATCGACCGATGAAACTGAATGCCCAACTCAGTGAGAAAATGTTGTAGCCACATAGCCTGAATGCTTATGTTAACTACCCCTTTGTACTCTGCCTTGGATGAAGATAGAGCAATGGAAGCTTGCTTCTTGCTCGACCAACAAATAGGTCTGGAACCAAAACTGAGTGAGTAACCAGATGTGGACTTGCAATTAGTGTTATCGCCAGCCTAGTCAAAATTAATAAACCCGATGAGATATAATGTAGAGTTTGTTTCATAATGAATCATAAAAGTTATGGTGCCCTGTACGTATCGAAGGATATGCTTTGCATCCTTCCAATGTAGCTCATGCGGCTTCTGCATGAACCTAGAAACTGTGCCAACTGCATAGGAGAGGTCTGGTCTAGAGTGTGTAAGATACAATAAGCTACCCACTAGTTGTTTGTACAATGTGATGTCAACCAATGGAGTGTCCCCACCATCCTCAAGTTTGACTCATGATAGGAAAGGAGTCGGAGCAGTCTTGTAGTCTGTCATGTGAAATCTCTCAAGGAGATCTTGCGCATACTTGGCCTGAGACAGTTTGATGCCTGATGCATCCTGACTAATCTCAAGTCCAATGAATAAGTGTAGTGGACCCATGTCCATCATCAAAAACATGTCATGTAGAATCCTCTTGACTGCAACAATCGTTGAATTCGAGCAACCGGTGATCAACAAATCATCAACATACAGAATGAAGAGTAGAAGTGAATCAATCGTCCTGAGCATGTAGACATTTGGGTCTGATTTACAATGTACAAATTTCTGTGACAGAAGGTATAAGTCCATCTTGGCATACCATGCCCTTGGAGCTTTCTTGAGGCCATAAAGGGACTTCTTCAATCGACAGACTAAAGATGAGTCCTGCATAAATCCCTGGGGCTACTCCATATAGATCTCCTTAGAGAGATCATCATGAAGAAATGTGTTATTCACGTCCATCTGATGGACTTCCCATACCTTGGTTGCTGCAATGGAAAATGCCAACCGTATGGAATCCATCTTCGCTACTGGAGCAAAGGTCTACTCATAGTCAATAACATGCACCTGTTGAAATCCTTTGGAAACAAACCTGGCTTTGTATCTGCTAATCTGTCCATATGTTGCACTCTTGGTCTTGTAGACTCATCTGCATCTGACAAGTTTCTTTCCAAAAGGAAGGGGAACCAGATCCAAAGTCTGGTTCTCGAGAAGGGATTTGTACTCCTCCTACATGGAAGATTCCCAAAAGGGATTTCCAACGGCCTCGCCATAAGACTGTGGATCTAAAGACTAAACCAAGAAAAGATGCCTGGAGGGAAATGGTTCAGTGTAAGTGAGTGCAATAGGAAGCTCCTCGAAATCAGATCGAGTTCTCCTAGTATCGACTGGATCACCAACAAGATCCCCTACATCCTGAATAATAGTTTTTTCCCACTTGGGCCTCTGCTTTGGATCTGCATCTGCATCTAGATGCTCTGACTCTACATCTGACTGTACTGACTTTGTATCTGAATCATCTAAGTCCTATGAATCAGAACTCTCATCTGGAGAAGAGTAGGCATGTGCATGCTCATCATATCAAACAGGTGGAAGAATGAAGGTGTATGCATGTGACTGCTAAGGTACATGTGAGACACTTTCCTTGAATTGGAAACTTCGCTCAATGATGAGTCGGTCCAAGGAAAGATCAATAGGTCTATATCCCTTCACACTATCGAGGTATCCAACAAAAATACACTCAGTGATCTGTGGATCAAGTTTCTTCCTCTTTTCAAAGGGAATTTGAGCCCATGCACGTGAATCGAAAATACGAAAGTGAGTCACTTCTGGTTTGAGGCTGCTCCAAGCCTCGTAGAGGGTCTTATCCTTGATAGATCTATGGGGAGATCTGTTTTGGATGTATGTTGCACAATTAAGTGCTTCGGCCCATATTCTTTGTGGTAGTGACTTTGAATGCAACATGCAAGATGCCATCTCTTTTAGAGATATGTTTTTCCGCTCAACAACTCTGTTTTGCTGCGGAGTATAGGAAACTGTGTGTTGCAATTGAATCCCTGCCTCATGAAAAAGATTCTGGATCTCATGATTGACATACTCTCCCCCATTATCAGTTCGGAGGACTTTGATTTTCTTTCCGGACTATGTCTCAACCAGGGATTTGAAATCTTTGAGGTGTTGAAAGACCTCAGATTTTTTCCTGAGAAAGTAAATCCATGTGAAACGTGAGAAATCATTAACAAAAATGAGAACAAAACTCACTTTGCTGATAGATGGAAGCGGAAAAGGACCCATGAGGTCACTATGGATCAGATACAAAGGTGCATAAGCTCTCTGAGACTTTCCTTTGTTGAATTTGTCTTGAGGGTGTTTTCCAAGAACACATCCCTCACATACTCCCTTGGAGAAATGGATGTCTGGTAGACCATCAACCAATATTTGCTTGCTAAGATGTTGCATATATCTGGAATTCAAATTTCCAAAACTTTTGTCCCATACACTACTACTTTCATCAGCATGGGTAAGCAGTAAAGCAAAATATGGTTCAATAAATTCAGAAAATGTATACAATCTAGATTGATGATTTATCTCACCGATAGAAACCCTGGAGTTGGTTTGCATGTCATAGATGTCCACTGCATTTGGCATGAATATGAATTTCTTTCTGGTGTTGTAATTCGTCATCTGATACACAGAGAGAAGGTTGACGAGAAGTTTGGGAACGTGCAACACATTCTCGAAGATTTCGTTGGTGAGTTCAATCCTTTCTTTGTTGGTGAGTTTGACTGGAGAGTTGTCCCCCATCACAATAGGAGGAAATTTGCATGCATCCAATGAAGTATAGACTGCTTTTTTGGCAGCCATGTGATGTGATGCTCCTGAATCTACGATCCAAGCATTGAGAGAGGAGTTGATGGCAATCCAGGCATGGCTAGAATTTCCTTTCTTGGGATTCTCATATTTTGGCTTCTTCTTCTTGGCACCCTGGGGGATGTGATCTCCAAGGTTGTTTTACTGAAGTATTTGAGTCATTAGATCTATTTTTTTCTGCATGTGTGCGGATTCTAGATGGAATCTTTTATGGCAATATGAGCATTTCTCCCCTTTGCTTCCCTTCCCCCCTTTGGATCTGGAGGCTTCAGTGAACGGTTTTGTGTACCCTTCCTTCTTCGTATGTGCATGCGATTTCCTTTTTTCTTTATCTTTAGATTTCTCATATTGATGGTTTCCATATTGCACAGTAAGTGCATGCGCCTTTGGGCCTTTGATTTTGGCCATGTTGATGAGCTTGGTTTGCTCTTGTGTGAGGGATTCGATAAAGTCCTCAAGAGAAGGCATCTTCCAGGTGGCTCCAGAGGCAAATCTGACTGAAAGGAATGTAGACACAAACACAAATAATTTAGGACCAAGTTTGGAGAGAATGGTGAGAACCATTTTTTTCTCCTCCTTATGTTTATCAACCCTGCAAGCTTTGAGTTGCGACAATAAATCCTTGAATTTTGTAAAGAAATCTTGAATATTGTCGAAGCTTTTTGGATCCAATGTGAGCAATTCCACCTCCAGCATGTGTCCCCTCATCTCATCATGTTTTCCAAAGATCCCTTCCCAGGTGGTCCAAGCTTCATTGGGAGTCTTACAGGAAGATATGTGAAAAAGGAGATCGAGAGAAATAAGACTGCAAATTGTTTTGAATGCTTCATCCATTCGATTTAAATACTTGGATTTTTCTATGGTTGATGTCGGTTCTGTATCTGTATTCAATTTTAACCTGTACAATCCTCTGGTTCGGAGATGAATCATTATTCTCTCCTTCCATGCAAAGTAGTTGTAAGGTGTAAGAATGAATTCTTTTGGGAAATTCATCTTTTCGTTGTCTTCAATCTTTTGTACCTGCAAAAAAATTGGTGTAGTTTTTGCTTAGCAGTCCGTCAACTCTGATACCATGTAAATGTGTTGAACCTGCATAGAATATATCTATATAGAAAATACCACACACATTTGCAGAGAGAAATTGAGAAAGAAGAAGCAAGAGAGAAAGAATGGAAGAATTCACATTAACCGTAATGAATAATGAATAATTTACACATGATATACTTTGTATAACTCAATCAATGCGCGCTAGAGGAGAACCAATGCACCATAGTGGTGGTCTAGAGTGATCTGGACAAACACCAACAGTTACGGGAGTGAACTTCCACCTAGTCTAGTCTCTCAGGCAGTTACGGGAGTGAAGCACCACCTAGTTGCATTAACTAGTCAACTAGTCTTCAGTTAACTAACTGAAACAAAGTGTAGTGAGGAGTAGATCAAGGAATCAAGGGTAATTCTCCAGTCTGGTGATGAAACCAAGGCTACTTATCATTAGCATGGTGATGATCACAATGTTGCATGGTGACAAAACCAATGCAACATCTAGATTCAACTCAACTAGTCAAATTGAAGTGTCAATTGAAGAGAATATTCTCCAGGTGGAATAATCTCTCCTAAAATATAGGAGACTAGATAATGACTAATAATGACTAATAAACAAGGAAAAACCTTAGGAAAAAGAAATCATAGGTGTGTGTGAAGTAACTCCAACGCTATTTCCATGCACTATTGCTTGGGCACTATGGATAGCAAGAAATGAAATGATTTTCCATTTTAAGTGATAAAGTTATGCTTATGAAGGAATTGTGTAACCATAAATAGTAAACCTAGAGGTTTGTGGCCCAGGGGACACCCTATTCTTAATAGAAAATCCAATAATTTCTTTTAAATCCATTGTGGAGAAAGGAACAAATAACACTATTGAATTGCATGATCTATGCTTACTGCTCAAAATTGCATCAAAAAGAGGTATTGACAAATAACACTATTGAATTGTATGATCTATGATTCCAGCTCAAAATTTCATCAGAAAAAAGGTATTCCCAATCTTGAGATCTTGGGGGATTCCAAGCTCAATATTCACTTGGGAAAAGAGGATGCTTGTTGCTCAAAATTGCATCAAAAAGAGGTATTCCCAATCTTAAGATCTTGGGGGATTCCAAGCTCAATATTCACTTGGGAAAAGAGGAAAATAAGATGGAAAGAAAGTGGTATTCCCAATCTTCATATCTTGGGGGATTCCAAGCTATTAACTTGGGAAAAGAGGAAAAATAATATGGGAAACTATTGATCATCCCCATCATGGAAGGAATTGAAGTGGTAAGGAACACATTTGTAAATGTTACCTTCCACCATATGCAGATAAGCTCTTTAAAGAGGCTCCACTTCTACAAGAGGGTTTTTTATATGAAAATGAATCAAATGAGGAAGCAATTCTCTAAGAAAAGGTTCATCCCCTTATTCGTTATCAGTTGAATCAAGGAAAATCCTACATATATGATGAAGTTATGAATTCAAAAGTTGGCTCTAGGCTGGCTAGTTCTCCTTGTTGTTTTTAGGCCTTGCACTTTAAGCCATCAACCACTAGATCAGAGTAATATCAAATATATATAGGATGTCATTTCGTTAGGTTTTTATTTTCGTTGATGTTGAAGACACCTAATTACGTAAATTTTGATTTCTCCTTGAAATATCAAATATCAAATTTTCTTCTTTAAATAAAAACCTAGAAAAAATTATGTAATTTATCCAAATTCAGAATTTCTTACCATCTCTCTAGATTATCCATAATGATTTATGATTAGTTTTCAATTTCGTTGGGTTATTATTTTTGTTGATGTTGAAGACACCTAATTATATAAATTTTGATTTCTCCTTGAAATATCAAATATAAAATTTTGTTCTTAAATAAAAACCTAGAAAAAATATATAATTTATCCAAATTCATAATTTCTTACCATCTCGCTATATTATCCATAATGATTTATGTTGGACACACAAATGGATAAAGTGTGAAGCACATATTTTATTAAATATATGATACATATATATACAATGATTATGACCCTTTGGTTCGTCTTCCAAGGGTCTCTTGGACTCCAATGACCGTTAACTTACTTTATGTTTCATATTCTTTCTCCATATGGATTAGGTTTCCAACATTCCCCCCCTTAATCTGAAAGGGTATATGTGAGCCTAAGGTGAGAGTTGATATCTGAAAGTGGGCAACTCAAATCTCAAAGTGTGTCATTGCTGACAGCTGAATGTGCTCTCTGAATTTGGTGGTTTTGGGATGACCACAAACCGAATGGCTAGCAGAAGCGGATGTCTTCTATTAAATGGTGATGGTAGTTTAAGGAAGACCAAAAACTAATCTGGTGGTTTAAGGACGACCACAAACTTTGGAACCGTGCTCTAGGCTCAATGGTTCCCTGAACATTTCCTAAGTTAGCTAGAATATGGAAGTTTATTATGTCTTCTACTAATTGGAAGTGCTCTCGATGTTGAAAATTTAAAGATGACCATAAACTGTGATGTGGAAGAAGCTAAAAGTATTCTACCAAGTGGAGGTTTAAAGGAAACCACAAATTATTGTCTAGCAAAAGTTGTAGGTCTTCTACTAAGTGGTGGTTTAAGGAAAACCACAAAGCAATCACACTCACTTGTTACTGCTCGATTGATAATACTTCGAAACTGGAAGCCCAAATGTCATTCGTTGATGTTGTTCCCCCTGTCAGGTACAAAGTGAGAAGATGAAAATTGTTTCACTGTAAAACGCCTCAATACTCGAGACTGGATTCGTCGGTATAATTGACATATCTTCTTGACTGTTGATGACCATCGCCAAGAAGAAATCCACCCATAGTGTTTATTTACTCTTGCAGTTGTCTTGTGTTTAAAAGACCTATCTAAAGTGTGATTGTGTTGTCCACAATGTTCGCAAGGATGAAGATCGAAACACCGATCTTCCATGTGGCCAACTCACTGACAATGTTGGTATTTCTAAATCTACTCTTCAACTAGAGAAGGTGAATTTGAACTTTCTTGTAGCAGTCCAACACTCTGGAACTAGATTGGCTTGCTGTAATCAAGATTATGAAAGGTGACATCATTTTCATATCTGATACATATTATATGCTTGTTCTTCGTGATTTTTGCCCAAGGTCTGATGATCTGCTTAGAAAGAGGAAGTTGATATTTATCTCTACTTGAATTTGGAGCTAGCTCACTAAGTGGCTACTGCTCTGGTTGTTGGTTTGAATAGGAAACATCATCTTCATCATCTTTGAAAAGAGGGTTTTGAACAAGAACTAGTTCATAATGTTGTTACAGATTCTGTCACTCAAGTGCATCGTGAAGAAGACAAGTATGAGTTTGCAGCAGTGTTGCTTTGGCTTGTGTAACTTGCAAGCAGGTCACAACAGACTGCAAAGTGGTTTTGCCAATGGTGATTGTATTATCCACAGAAGAAAGGACTAGAGTGTTCAATAACTCTAATAGTTCCTCAACTCGATCCATATAGACAGAATTAGACATCACAGATTTTCTTGCAACTCCACCCTTGAACAATTAAACTCAAAAATGCAAACTCAAATGTGCAGACTTAGCAAATGAAGGGTGTCGGCTTCTATCAAAAATGCACCCAATAATGATCAAAGCAGAATAAATAGGTGTATACCAAATTCCTTGTCTTGAAAGGTTTGCCAATTCAAGGATTTATTGGATCCCTTGCTTTCCCAATGACCAAAGTTTAAATCCACAGCTTTCCCTTATGTAAAGAACATTGGTATTCAATACTCTTTGCCATCAATCAAGCTCCTTGCAAGCTATTCTAATTTGTTGTCAAAAACACCAAGTATGGTGCATATGGAGCTCAAAAGAACATACTCACCTATTTGGAAAATACTCATCATCACATGCTTTGAATACGACTGGAGTATATTATTAAAAGTTGGTTGAGAGCAACTCTACTAGTAGAATTCGTTATGATGCAATTCACCATTGCGATGTGGCATCCGATTCGATTGAAGATTGCAACAAAGATGATATATCCTTGTGTGTATTGTAATAGAGTTCATCCCAAGAATTGCACATACCAAGCAAGTTCCAAAACCTCAACAACGAGATCTTTAAGAACAATAGCAAGGTACAAAGGAGCACTGGCCTCTACACAGACCAACCAATCTGAAGTGAAAATGAGAAGCAATTTTATCTTATACTCTAATATGGAAATGAGGTCGATTGGAAATCCAAAGTTTGTTCTCTATTCGTCAAGTGAGCAGTCGGCATGATCATCATTCAGAAGCAGCGTTGTTATTCAAGCTTTCTTCTTGGTGAAAAAGTTATTCGACGACCCCTTTTCAATGCTCAGATCTGTACCCTCGCTCCAACGATAGGAAGAGTCATTTTTGGCGTTGGATGATGATAATCCGTTAGGGTTTTGTAGAGCTCAAATCGGCGGAGTCCGCGTGGAGATAACGTATTAAACCTCCAATCATCAAGACCCAAATAGTATCAAAATTACCAAAACAAATTGATAAGAAATATTTCTTGTTGACCAGTCGCATATCACAGTCGGATCATAGCAACAATTCAACCAAAAGGCAGAAAAAACATGGAAGCTACCATGCATCCATTCATTTTTCTATTAAAAATTGTGAACTACAATATGTTGATCATGGGAGGCCCGATGTGACATACCCGAACATCCTCGCGTGCTTTCATTCATAAAAATTGCATGCTTTGATTCAGTCGAACAATTAACAATTGAGCTCCATTAATTGGAGTCGTTCACCACCTGCAGTGATCCACACGAACCCCATGACCTCATGCACTAGATTCACAGTCCTCTTGCAGACTTCACATAGCGTAGATTTAAACAGAGGGGTCCTTTCTGGGTTTGAGATGGCAGTGGCATGGGTAAATGATTGTGAGCTTTGGATCCAATGTTAGAATCATACCAGGGATGAAATCATTGATAGCTATATTAAAACCCTTGCCCTGGTCGTTGGAAGTGAGAATGAAGATTTGTTTGATCAATAAGCCTGGCACTGGAAATGTAGAGAGACAAGGTCTTGACGGTGTTGAGAATGGAATTCGGGGTTAAAGAAACACCTGCCACGCTCAGGCGTGGGACGCTTTGAAACGGTCACCCACAAAATAACCGCTTAGGTCTAAGTTGACTAGCAAGAAGAGGAGCCCAGAGAATATTCAGAGAGGACAGGCCTGCACAAGGACGTTTCTGCACACAGGAGGAAAGGAAACGCAGAAATGTTATGAACAACTACCATAGGCCCGAAGAGCTATATTGCTCTGATACCGCTGTTGGACACACGAATGGATAAAGTGTGATTAGGCCCCACGAATGGATAAAGTGTGATTAGGCCCCTTTGGTTCATCTTCCAAGGGTCTCTTGGACTCCAATGACCGTTACACTTTACTTTTCATATTCCTTCTCCACATGGATTAGGTTTTCAACAATTTAAAATTAGTTTTCAACTAAATAGTTTCATAGAATGTAATTAACCACTAATTAATAATCACACTTAGCTAAATAATTTAATCTTGAGTAACTAATTGCTTAATTAATGGTCATTCATTATGAGAGGGAAATATGAGGACCGAAATATCTCTAGCATAAGTTCATCTTAACCTAGTAATAGAGATGGATTAAAGAGATATGCTTAATATGAATCTATGCTAATTCTTTTTACTATTAACATTACACACATGAAGCTACATATCTCTTCCTCCTAGGTTTTAAGAGGACTAGAACATCTAGCTTCTCTCAATGCAACCAACCAAATAAAATATTATAACTAGCACTGTAATCGCTAGAGCAATCAATTGTTTGAGAAATTGCATGCCATTTCAAAATGAACGGAAAATACATCTCAATTTTACAGGACATTAAGTCCTACATGAATATGCTCAGGTCAAGTCACATACAGAAAGAGTGAGACCTGTAGTCCATTGTAATTCATGATGTGTAGATATGCAAGACAAAGAATTTGATACTTGTTTCGTCATGTCATGTGATTTGTAGAACAAAGAATGCACTACCTGTAGTATTTGTTCAAGTGGGCACAAAGCATCAATTCCACTCTAATGTAAACAACCGTAGAGTAGTGCCACAAAAAAAATCAATGGCTACAATAAATTCTTATGGTAATGCCATTGCATAGCAATTTGCACTATACCTATTTTTCATGCCACATAACACTGAACAAGCAACCATACAAGTGGCAAAGAGGCATACATGAATCTGAGCATTGAGCATATCAAAGTCTGGATGTACATGAACTTGCAGAAGGACATCCCCTAGTTTGTTGTGTGTTATAGGAATTGCAAATTTGACACTTGTGGGCAACAATGTGAAAATTGACTTCAGAGGTTACTCCACAGTCATTGCATAGGATCCAAACCTGCTTAGAGGACCGATGAGAAAGGATGAGGCATTTTCTCTTACGCTACTAATGGGATTTAAAATGTTCCTACAAATCATACCACATGAACATCATGAATATTATCATTTTGTTCTGGTAAGCTTCAAGCACTAGTGTGGCAACAATCTCCATGACGAAAGAAAGTTATCGGAATCCACTCAAGAAACTTAAAAATGCAATTTCCTTTAGACGAAAGCAAGTTTCCAATTTGACAAATCAAAATTAACAAAAACACATATAATAAGCTATTCTCTATAGAACCCATTGCAAGATGACTACAATATGTTCATCTTGTCATCTACCACAATGATATAACCAAAAAAAATACCTCTTGGTCAAGTTTCTCTCACACTTTGGACATATCACAAAGATATTTGGAGCACACTGGACAAGAAAATCTGCAAAATACAAATAAACATATTAGAATGGAAAGACATTTAAAATCAAATTAAAGTTGCAACAAGTTGTGACCACAGATCGTCAAAGAAGGTACCATCAATGGGCATATCAGGGCAAGCATATGTAGTGGTGTAAAAGTATAGATAGCTAAGACTAGAAACGAGTATAATCTAAAATTATAAAAGACTTGAAAATCTCAAGAGGTTGTGAGCCACAACACAAAACAGGCCACATATGAAACTTACCAAAGATGCTCGTGAATCTCTTTTAAGAAATGCATGTGAATAGTGTGACCACAAGGCAATACATTTATGCCCTTTATAGAGTCGAGCAAATAATGTAGAGGAGTCAACGAACGAAGGTTTAGATTTCCAAATAAATTATATCTAGATTAAGCTTTAAAAATAAAACTACAATTAATACACTATACAAATAAGGGTGACCTACCTCAAAGAACACAAGACAATTGTGGTGCATTGATTTTTCCACACAAGGGTGGCAATCCTTCAAGAGGATAGAGTAGCAACATCTTAGAAAAACATACATGGACAAATAAATTATTCTCACACTACAATAAATCAGAGGGGAAAGAAGTGGTGATAAATTGAGAAGTCATAAAAAAAAACATACCACATTTATAACAGTGGAAAAAATTATCCTTTCCGTCGGTTCTGAAAACCAACACAACGAGCTAAAGTCAACTGCAAGAAATACATCTAAATACATTTCACATTAGTATGAAAATTACTTTTTAGAAGAGCAAGGGATATCAAATGCAAAAGAGAAAAACATACTTGCAAATACCACATCCATCACAGTGGTATTGTTGTTTGAATCCTAGAAAACCAAAGTGGCAAGTGCAATTAGCACCAAAAGCAAATATATCCAATTCCATCTTTTCATAATTTTGTTGAGATTTTCAAATTAGACAAAAGTTATTATTTCATTTCTATTGCATTTGGCACTCTTACATGAAACCTTTTTGGTTGAACATGGTACGAGCTAGTAAACTCTTTGTTTCTATGAACCAGGATTATTAAACCTGAAAAAGGCATTGAGAACGTACATCATCATCAAAAAAATTACATTTTTCACAAAAATACTTTCCCATACGAACACCACAAGTAACGCAGGTTTGTTCACAAAAATCATAATCATTTGTAAAAAATATTGGAGTTTTTGCCTCAACTTTTATGGACGTAATCAAAGTAAACAAGGTTCAATTCTTACATCTTGTTCAGTTCTACAAAGTGAACAGATAACCTGCAAACACAAAAGTATAACTATAAATAACAAGAGCAATATACTAATTCAGCAAGTTAGCTAAGATTTACTAGAAATTTGGCCATTTATTTTTTGAAAAGCATAAAAGTTAAACCTACACATCTTTCAAATCTACCTTTCGAAAATATTATAGTGTTACACCCTATAATACCTTTGCTAACTACAAGCAACACATATGGTTCCCGAGCATTAAGAAAAGCATCAAACCTCATCTTTGTCAAACCTCATCGTAGGTGGAGACCTGAACATCCTCCTTGAGGCTGATGAATCCTGGGGTGGTGTCCACTTGCCGGAACCAAATGGAGCACATTTCAAAGATTTTTTTACTTCAAATAACCTTGTTGACATCAGACCGACAGTCATTTCCCCTACTTGGAGAAACGGCAGGACTGGACCGAATGCTATTGCAAGGAGACTCGACCGCTTCCTAGTGGCTGACAGTCTTTTGGCTTCATCGGGACTTACTTCTTCATCGGTAGAGCTTCCCTTTTTCTCTGATCACGCTCCAGTTCTCCTCCAGCTGAGACTTACTGAACCGTCCAGTTTTTCTCCTTTTAAATTCAATCACTCCTGGCTCACTTCGGAGGCTTATACTGAGCTTGTCCACTCGGTCTGGACGGACCCGTATTTCAACACTGAAGTTAATCCACAACGCAGAATACTGTGGAAACTCAAGGTCCTCAAGACCAAAACTAAGGAATGGTATCACCGTAAACGAATTGAGGATCAGTCCCTACTGCTATCGCTGGAGACGGATATCTCCTACCTCACACATAAATCATTTACTACTGCCTGGTCGTTGATTGAGTCGGAGAGACTTAAAAGTCTTGAAGCCAACAGAGCGTCTATTCTCCGATCTGAGGAAATTGCTTGGCGTCTTCGAAGCCGAGCCACATGGCTCAAGAGTGGGGACGCTAACTCCAAGTACTTCCACAATGTAGCCAGCTTCAATCGTCAAAAAAAGAGGATCTGCTCTATTAAAAGCGATGGACAAGATATACAGGGACAGGACGCATTAAAGGAGGAAGCGTTCTCTCATTTCTCACACCTGTTCAAAGACACCAGCGCGCACAATCTCAGGGATAAAGGATCGACTGCCTCTCTTTTCCCTCGTATTGTCTCCGGAGCTGAAGCTGAGGCACTTTACAAACCTGTTACTCTTACAGAGATCAAAGATATACTCTCACACTTCAAAGCTGAGAGAAGCCCAGGGCCAGACGGCTGGACTTCTGAATTCTTTTGTTTCTTCTTTGACCTGATAGGCGTTGATCTTCTTCAGATGGTCGAGGACTCCCGTATCACTGGTAAGATCGCAGGAGGTATTAATTCTACGTTCCTGGTATTGATCCCTAAAGATGGCAGTCCTATCTCCTTCAACGACTACCGTCCGATCTCACTCTGCAACCTCATTTACAAGATTATCTCCAAGGTAATCTCTAACAGAATTAAGCCACTTCTTGAAAAGAGTCTCTCTGCGGAACAATCGGGCTTCTTGAAAGGCAAGAGAATTCAGGATGCAATAGGTGCAGCCCATGAATGCTTACACAACATCAAGCAAAAAAATCAAAAAGCGCTGGTCATGAAACTGGACCTCAAAAAAGCTTTTGACTGTGTGGACTGGGATTTCTTGAGACTCATCCTCCACGCTGTGGGTTTCAGGGATTCATTTATTACCTGGACTCTCTCCTGCGTTACAAGCGCCAATATTGCAGTTCTAATCAATGGAGAACCGTCAAACTTCTTCAAAAGCGAAAGGGGTCTTAGGCAGGGATGTCCACTCTCCCCGTATCTCTTTTTATTGATCATGGAAGCCCTCAGCATTCTCCTCTCCAATTGCTTTGCCGAGCACCAAATCTCAGGAATCAAGGTAACAAATCTCATTAAGCTAGTCCATTTAATGTTTGTTGATGATGTGCTTTTATTGTCAAAAGCAGATCTAGAGGAATGGCAGATTATACTTGAGGTGCTCCGACACTTTAGCGCGGTCTCTGGTTTAACCATCAATCTCTCCAAGTCTTCAGTCCACTATTGGGGAATTACTGATTCAGAACTTCTCCATCTAAAAGCCTCCATCCCACTCACTTTTAAAAATCTAAGCGAGGGATTCATATATTTGGGTTTCCGGATGAAGATGGGACGCTCTTCCCCGGGGGATTGGGCATGGCTGGTGGACACCTTTGTTAAAAAAATCGGCTTCTGGTGCAACAAATGGCTGTCACTGGGAGGTAGGCTTATCCTGGTTAAATATGTGCTTGAGAGTCTGGTCGTCTACTGGATGATGTTGGAGAGGGTCCCCTCAAAGATTATTACTACTCTTCGCAGTTTATCCTTCAAGTTCCTGTCGGGTGGTCATGCCGACTTACAACGTTTTCACCTTTGCAGTTGGCAGACCCTGTCCCAACCCCGGAGAGCAGGAGGCTGGGGCCTCAAAAATCTCTCCACCTTCAATGTGGCACTACTGGCCAGCAATTTCTGGAGGGTTGTCTCACACAACAGCATTTGGCATCAAATTATCACTGACAAATATCTAAACTCAAAACCGCTCCTCCATTGGCTTCGTTTACCTAACTTCCAGCTACAGAGAGCCTCTCCCTTCTGGAAAGGTCTTGTGGCATCTTCACAAGTTATCCTTCACTGGCTCCGATGGAGACCTGGTGAAGTGATGCAGGAGCATTCACACGCCATCAAGCGAGACAGCGCGCACGGAGAAAGAACCTACAGCTAGACAGCGCCAGCATGCACATTTTGAAATGCTTTGGAGATTGTTGCGCCGTCGTTTGGACGGGCATTCAAAGCCGAGCGCAGYTGTATCGTATTAGTAGATATGAAAGCATTTATTAGAATTAATGTTGTTAGATAGAAATTAATTATAGATTAGACAGTTTTAGCTTCAGAGAGGGAAAAACGGAGTATAGACACCCTCCCTTGTATCATTGTAAATAAGTTGTTCAGACTCTCGTTCATTTTCATAGAGAGGAGCAAAGGAGAGAGCAGAGCCGAGAGAGAGCCTGTGAAGAACCTCCATGTACAGTATTGAATTAATAGGAAGAGCTTGATTCAATCATCATGGATGTGTTTGATACTTTCGTGTTGCTGATG
>JZKD02S0819268.1:170138-204128 GCA_000966675.3 Picea glauca | reverse complement strand
GACTGTGGGTGATAAAACTCCCGAGGAGGAGTCGGAAGAGCTTAGACTCTTCGGGCCATAGAGTGAGAGGGTCCTGGTTGGGGTGACCGACTGCTGAGAGTGCGGTTGCCGTCATGAAGGTAAGGATATTAAACTTGGAAGAGATTTGATTTTGGGGCTGGGGGAGCGTTCTCTCCTCTCGCCATCACTGAGACTCCATTTACAGAACCTAGGCATTACTGCTCTCAACCAGGTCCGATCATCGACTGATGCGTCCCCTCTGCTGGACGCATGGAAGGATTGCAGCGAACTTTCCCTCAGTGAACCTTTAGCCACGGAATGGACCCGATTCACCACTACACTAAAAAGTGTTGGGATCTCTCTTAATGCCGATCCAGACGGACTAGTGTGGGCTGGCGGTGATGTTACTGGTGTTATATTAGTGAAAAACATTTATAAAGCCATTCATTCCCAGCATATATCAGCCAACGAACTGTCGTGGATCAATCAACTTTGGGCTTGGAAAGTGCCCCTCAAACTTAAGTTATTTTCCTGGCTTGCTGGCAAAGAAAGAATCCTTACTTGGGACGTGCTTCAACGGAGGGGCTGGGAGGGGCCGGGTTACTGCTGTCTCTGCAAAAAGGCCGCCGAGGACCTCAATCACCTCTTGATCCATTGCCCTTTTACCGCTGAGGTTTGGCACCGCTCATTAAAGCTATTTTCCATTCCATTCGACTGGTGCGGTTCCTCCGTATCTAACTGCTTTTCCAGATGGTACTCTTGCAAATCGGCCCCTCCTAGTCTGGCTGCTCATATTTGCTGGAGCCTTTGGCTAGAAAGAAACCGAGTGATCTTTGAGGGGGGCCGGCCCTCCTTGACATTGGTATTAAATAAGATTTTGGTCTCCTTCAGATGGAATCCGACCTCTGTCAAGTGCTCCCCACGCAGAGACATAACTTTTGAATTGGATGCAGGTCATACCATCGCTTTCTTTGACGGGGTTGCTCAGTTAAGTGGATCTGTTTGCGGAGCTGGTGGCACTTTCAAATCCCACCCGTCAAGAACCACAAATTGGTTCATCAACTGTGGAGCAGGGACGAATACAAAGGCAGAACTTTTGGACCTATGGGCCACACTCACTCTCGTTGCCTTATGGTCTATCGACCATATTCACATCCAGGGCGACTCGCGGGTCATTATAGATTGGATATCAAATCAGAGCCAGCTCCACTCCACTCATTTAGAAAGCTGGATGCAAAAAGTGAGAGATCTTACTCATTGTTTCACCGACATAAACTTTCGCCACGTCCCCCGCTCTCACAACTGTGCTGCTGACGCTCTCTCAAAGAGAGCACTAACTGAAGTAATTGGGAGACTCTCGGTCTATCACAGTGATAGAGGAATCGAGAGCCCCATTACTTCCATCAATGTTTTTGAATGATGCTGCCGGTTGTCACAACATGAAACTCCCTGATTCTACATTGGTTGTCTTTGTTAGTCTGCAATGTATTTTTCAGTTTTGATCCTCCTGGATCCTTTTCGTCATCGCCGAAGTTAGTCTTCTTCTGATTCTCATTGCAAGTGCTTGCTGCCCATAGCTCGTTGTTGCAACTTATGTAAAAGAATTTATACACTATATAAATTTGAGTAATTTTTTGTGGAAAAAAAAGAAAAGCATCATAATGAATAACATGACTGGAAAACGAGATAGAACGTTACCTTTCGAACTTTGTGGCGAGGTACATCATGTATGTCAAGTGAATCGAAGTCCATTGAATTCTTTTCAGATATGAGTTCAGACCAGACTATACCCTCACAAATTAATTTTAAAGTGGAGACAAATTTTCTATTTCTATTTTGACAAGGCATATAAAACAAAGTCAACCGTAGAACTTAAAATAGCTAACGAAAGAAGCAAAGGAAATGAAGCATACTTTGGCCTCATTATGGCAATGCCTACATTCAAAAACTTTATTACAACACGAAGCCCTTATTTGGCATCTCCGGCGGTAGTGTGAACATCTTCCATCAATTATCATTATCAAGAAAACACACGTCAGTAAAATCATGCATGAATGGAATACTTCTTACCACTTTGTAAGATGCATGGACATACCAACAAGAATGTATACTTTCCACTTTGTTAGATACCAGTGTAAATCCATTTAAATTTGGATCTATCATGTGTCAAGAGGGATCAAATCCCTCTAGGTGCAAATATTTCCTCAAGTTTTTCACTCTAAAAGGAGGTTTGCACTTCGAGAGATTTGATCCCTCTCATCGCATGATAGATCTAGAGTTAAATGGATCTATGTTGGTTCTAGTCACAGGTAAGAACATGAAATTTTAGATGATAATCTTTATCTGTATGTATATGTTTAAGATGAAGTTAATACTTTGAAATTTACATTATTATTAATCCGAATAATAACAAAGTAACATTTTTTAGTGATGAAGATATTGAATAATAACAAAATGGAATGGTTAAGATACATCATATCATTAAGAAGTGATATGAGGAAGATTTTGAATAACTCACATATTACATAGTAATTGATCTCAATCTATCTTCTTGATCCCTTGTTTTCTTAGATAGGATTGCATTAAAAGTGAGACCTTTGAGAATTTTAGAGCTACTGAGTTTTTCACATTTAATATATCTTAATATTATGATTGTTTTAATGTGCATATACTAATACATAAATCACACCTAACCAAACAAAGTATATGAATTCAACTTATAATAATTTTTTTAAAATTGGTTTTCACTACCTTATTGTTAAATTCATTTCACTTGATAATTTATACTATCTCACAATTGAAATCAATATATAGGATAAATTTGCTTTGTATCAGTTCTTCAATCAATTAATGAGATAAATCATTTTTTATAATATTGTCACTGAAATCAATGCACTATATTGTTTAATTTTAAGCGTAGTCTAAACATTTGACTTTTTGACATTTTTATGGGCATTTTTCCCATCAATTTTGTCTGAAATCCGGCTAAAAATTGTTGGAATCCATATTTGAGTGATTGAGTCTGTATAATTCCACCACCATGTTTTTCAGGGTGTTGAACTCATTTATATGTTGAGAAATGCAATTTAAACTACAGAAAATGATGATTGCACCTAGATATGTTTCACCAGATTTCGGTGAAAAAATTCAAAAGGTCGAATGTTTAAACAATGCCTTTAATGTTATATCATTATCACTGAAATCAATGCACCCTATTATTTGATGTTATATCATTGTTAAAATGAACACAACTACTTGATTATGCCAAACAATTTATCATTGTATCATCACTTAAATCAATGGATATTTACTACTTGATTATGCTAAATCATTTTTCATTGTCTCGTCACCTAAATCAATGCATATTGTTTTTCATTATGTCATTACTGAAATCAATGCAACTAATTTAGTAATTAAATTGTGTCATCGGTAATTAAATTGTTTTGCATTATGTCATTATTGAAATCATAGCAACTAATTCCTCTAAATCATTTTTCAGTGTATCATCTCTAAAATAAATGCACCCTATTGTTTTGTATTATATAGTTGTTGAAATCATTTCAACTCCTTTATTTATCTAAATCATTTTTTAATATCAACGCTCAAATCAATATTCCCTATTTAGTGATGAAGATGTTGAATAATAACAAAATGGAATTGTTAAGATATTGAAGAACATATATAGTACAACATATCACTAATAAGTGATATGAGGAACATATTGAATAACTCATATATTACATAGTAATTGATCTCAAACTATTTTCTTTTGTTTTTCTCCTACACACACCGACACACTTTTTCATCTTTTTTTTATATCGATCATATGGAAATGGAGTTTGAAATTGGACACCATGTAAAGCTTTGGTTGGAGATATTGGAGTAAAAGTGAGACCTTTAGGAATTTTAGACCTCGCCTTGTTTTTCAAGTTTTATATATCTTAATATTATAATGGTTTTAATGTGCAAATACTAATAGATAAATCACACATAACCAAACAAAGTAAAGGACTTCAACTTATATAATTGTTTCGAAATTGGTTTTCACTGTGTTATTGCTAAATTCATTTCGCTTGATAATTTGCAGTATCTCACAATTGAAATCAATATAGAGGATTAATTAACTTCGTATCATTTCTTTAATTAATTAGTGCACTAAATAATTTTTCATAGTGATACTCAAATAAATATAGAGGATTAATTTCATTTGTATCATTTCCTCAATTAATTAATGCATCAAATTATTTTTTATAGTATGATCACTTAAATCAATACACCATATTGTTTTATGTTATATCAATTTCAAAATGAATACAACTACTTGATTATGCTAAATCATTTTTCATTGTATTGTCACTTAAATCAACGCATATTTTTTTACATTATGTCATTGTTGAAAACAATGCAACTAATTGCTCTAAATTGTTTATCATCATGTCATCACTAAAATCAATACATTGCATTGTTTTGCATTATGTCATTATTGAAATCATAGAAACTAATTGTTCTAAATCATTTTTTATTCTACCATCTCTAAAATAAATGCACCTTATTGCTTTGTGTTATATCATTGTTGAAATCATTTAGACTCTCTTATTTCTCTAAATCATTTTTTTAATATCATCACTGGAATCAATATGCCCTATTGTTTTGTGTTATATCATTATCACTTAAATCAATGCACCATATTATTTTGTGTTATATCATTGTTAAAATGAATACAACTGCTTGATTCTGGTGAATCATTTTTCATTGTATCATTACTTAAATCAATGCATATTGTTTTGCATTATGTCGTTATTGAAATCAATGCAACTAATTGCTCTAAATCATTTATCATTGTGTCATCGTTAAAATCAATGCATTGTATTTTTTGCATTATGCATTATTAAAATCATGGCAACTAATCGATCTAACTCATTTTTCATTGTACCATCTCTTAAAAAATGCACCCTATTGTTTTGTGTTATATGATTGTTGAAATAATTTCAACTCCCTTATTTCTCTAAATCAATGCATGTATTCAATTATTGATATTGAATTCTCTTTTAGTTTCCATGATTGGAACACATCAATAGTATAAGCCCAAACTTCTTGAATTTTTAAACATTTTTTATTTTGATAATTGATTAAAGCATAATTATATATCCTGAGAAGCATTTCATCCTCTTCATATTGAACTATTATCTCCATAAATCTCAATACATTTTTTGTTATTCTACATTTGAAACAATTTGAAAATGGATGGATGTCCAAAACCCTATTACTTTTATCATATTAGACTTATTAAAATGTAATCTTATATATTTATATGATACATAATAAATATGCAATAGTTAGTGCTAAATGACCCTAAAAACAAACCTTAATTCAAAAATAATCTTGATTCATGAATAAATAAGAATCTTAATTCATGAATAAATCGATATAATATAAATATATCTGGATATAATGTAAAATAATGTAAATATGATCTCACATATAGAATAATCTATGAATTATAATCTAATACATCATATACATTATTATTTATCATATTATATAGATTATAGATTATTGATCATATATATAAATTATTTGATGCAGATTATGTTATCAACCTCCAACATAATGTTGTTTATGATCATATTGTTTCGATGATAATGATCCCTATTGTGTCTGTGTGCATGATAGATTCGGAGTGAAGTGTGCATTGATTGGATCATTCTTTAGGGTGAATGATCCATATTATTTTCGGACCAAAATGAAAGCAGAGAAATTACAATGAAATACTCATGAAAATTGTCAGAAACAAAGAAATACAACAATACTTGATTTCTATTAATAAAAGAATTGTAAAGAGACTATAAAAATACATAGTGCAAGACTCGCTAGAATGGTGGCAGCTTTATCTCTGAGAAGAGATGTGACGACTACGCTCATTCGCAAGAAGATTATTAGAATGAGGCTCTGAAGGCCTTTTTATAATAAACATGAATGTCAAAACCCTAGACATCCAAAAACCTAACCCTAGGAGATGAAACGTCAAAATTCACATGGGCCCTATTTGGGTAAGTTGGTACATTAACTTCCTGGGGTCGTAACTTTTGCATATGATCTTCGTTTTAAGCGCGTAATAGCCTGTTGGAAAGGTCTTTTCGAGAACTACGCATTATGTCGTCAAACTCTAACTCTATCTATAATTTGACTGTGGCATGCCAAAAAAACACTATTTAGGGCCCCAAATGGCCCTAAAAGTACATAAAGATGTGCTGACATGAAAACTTCCAAAATAAGCCAATTGAATTAGGTGGGCGGCCACCAGTCTCCACCTGGAAGATGTGTAGGGATTTAAACAGCCCCAAAAGTGTAGAACCCACAATTACAAAGAAGTACATAAGAACATGTTGAACTAAAAACTAACAAGTGTAGCCAGTTGGAATAGGTGGGTGGCCGCCAATATCCACCTGAATCAGTCCTCCCCCCTTAGGAAGCAATAGTCTCCATTGCGTTGAGTGCCCAGGGAAGAGGGGAAATCATTTTCTAAATCTGAATCTTGGTGAGTTGCATGCCTTGTTGAAGAAGTTGTGTTGTTTGGTCTGTGGAAGACTGTCACAAATATGTTGTTGGCAGGGTTGAATTTGTTCCACCAACATGTTGTCTTTGGTTTTGATGGAGCATTGTGTAGGCACCATTGTAGATGAAGAAACAATATCTTATTTCTCTTCGGCAATTTGTTTTTGTTGGATAGAAAGTGTTGAGGCTACAGTGGTTGTAGTGGTCTTTTGTGCATCCTTTGAACAGACTGTGAAGAGGATGAATTTTGTAGTATGAGAGATTACCTTGCGGCACTATTTTGGTGGATTAGTAGTCGAAACTACCTATGGTATCCTATAGAGCTGACCTCCTAGAGTAATAATGACACTATGGGGTCTAGACTCATAGACAACATGACGTTTCCACATATATGGTTGGCCCAAAACAACATCACATACATCAAGAGGAGAAACATCACACACTACCTCATCCTTGAAGGGCTGGATGCTATAGGACAAACGACACTGTTGACTGACACAGAGATCTTGTCCCTGGTGAAGCCACCTTGTTGTATGGTTGTGGGTGTGGTGTTGTCGACAACCCCAACTGTTTGACGACCATAGTTGAGATGAGGTTCTCCTGGTTGTCATTATCAATAATGAAATGCAACAGGGTCCCCTTCACCCACATCTATTAATGGAAGAAGCGCTCCCCCTCTTCAGGATCTACCGGTTCTTCTGGTTGAATTGTTGTGGTCGCGACAGTAGCAATGGGGTCTGCGTCGATGATCTGTCTATTTTCAATATTTTCTAGATCGGATTCTGAATCAGGGTTCGACTCTGTGTCTTTGACCTCGGCCACCAATGATTGTTTCGAGCGACATTCATCGGTGTTGTTCCCAGGAATTTTGTGGAAGTCACACCACTTCCCAGTGTTATTCATCATATTTCATTTACCCTTCTTGTCATGTGTCTTAGACTGGTTGTCTAGAGGCTATTGGTTAGGGTTGTCTTTACCACGCTTTGGTTGTTGCATATTTGCAGACCCAAATTCTCATTTGTTCTGGTGCCTAAATTTTTGCTCGATTTTGACATCATATCGATAGGCAGTGCCCAATGATGATATGTTTAGGAAATCCATTTCGGTTTGGATGTACCTATGCAAAGCCCCGCGGTATTTCAGAACCAGATGTTGCTCAAAGTATTTGATACCCATCTTGGTGCGCAAGGTATGGAAAGTATTTGTGAACTCCGACATTGTTTGGCTCTTCTCTTGCCGCAGTGTGGTCTATCTCATGTACTGGTCTTCATAGTTATCAACAGGATAATATTATTCCTTGATCGCATCCACACAAAAAATATCAAGTGGGCTCAGCCTCATATATTCCAGATTCCTCTGTGGAACTTTGTTCCCAGTAAGTTTTCCACCAATGTTTGACATGGGGGAGATCCTTGAGGAGTGCGAAGGTGATCTTTTCCCTGTCGGAAAAATTTTGAACAGAGAAATAACCTTATAATAGATTTAACCATTTTTCTAGGGAATCCACATCTATCTGACCTTCAAATATGAGAATATCAAAATTAACTTGTACCTTGAAGGGAGAGGTTCCTCCAAAATGGTTGCTTGATGAAGATGTGCTTATTGCTATCAACATACGTTGAAGGATGTGTACAAAATTCTCCTTCATTTCATCCCTCAGTCGCACGAGAGCTTGCTCAAGCAACATGTTAATAGAATCTTGTGCTCCGTCGTTTTTCTTTTCTGTCGCCATCGAGGGTTTCTTAGGCGTGCGAGAGTGATTGTCCTCAAGAGAGACAAGCTCAAGACCCAACCGACTATACTCGAGCCTCATCGGGGACCTGCGCTGAAAAACGACCAAGAACGGCCTACTCTGATACCACTAATCCAAATTATTTTCAGAACGAAATGAAAGAAGATAAATTACAATGAAATACTCATGAAAATTGCCAAAAACAGAGAAATACAACAATAATTGATTTCTATTAATGAAAAAATTGTAAAGAGACAGTAAAAATACAAAGTGCAAGACTCGCTAAAATAGTGGCAGCTTTATCTCTAAGAAGAGATGTGACGGCTATGCTCATTCACAAGAAGATGATTAGAATGAGGCTCTAAAGGCCTTCTTATGATAAACATGAATGTCAAAACCCTAGACATCCAAAAACCTAACCCTAGGAGATGAAACGCCAAAAGTCATGTGGGTCCTGTTTTGGTAATTTAGTACATTAACTTCCCGAGGTTGTAACTTTTGCATACGATCTTCGTTTTAGGAGCATGATAGCCCGTTGAAAAGGTCTTTTCAAAAAATATGCATTAGGCAATCAAACACTGACTCTATCTATAGTTTGATTGTGGCATGCCAAAAAAACATTGTTTAGGGCCCCAAAATGGCCCTGGAAGTACAAAAAGATGTGTTGACATGAAAACTTCCAAAATAAACCAGTTGGATTAGGTGGGCGGCCACCAGTCTCCACCTGGAAGATGTGTAGGGCTTTAGACAACCCCATAAATGTAGAACCCACAATTACAAAGAAGTACATAAGAACATGTTGAACTAAAAATTGACAAGAGGAGCCAGTTGGAATAGGTGGGTGGCCACCAATATCCACCTGGATCAGTGAAAAAAATTACTTAATTTTGTTTGCATGTTAAATGAAATGGAATCTAATATACGGTATGGGAATCATGACTCTGAACCATAAATATGCAAATTGACAATTATAACAAATAAAAAAAAATTATAAGCTTAAGTAATATTAATTATATAAAACCCCTCGGATGGGGTGCCACGTCACTAGCATGCAGAGCCTAGTATTAAAGGATCCTATCGTTTTCCTCACTCTCATTTCTCGTAGGGAAGGAAACATTCAAGGTGCTTCAAAGCAGGTTTGATAGCTTCCTTGGGCAAGTTTAATGGCGCCTTCAATGCACCATGGCTGGTGGATGACGATGGGTATGGGAGGCATGCGCAAGGTCATTTCATCTCCCGTAGCACCCGTTCACTTCCTCCGGGTATGTTATGGTTCCTCCCACTCGGCTCAACTATTGAATTTTGGCTTTACTCTTGTCGTTCTCCTCGCTTTGCAATTTCTCAAGCTGCTTACAGTCTAGTTTTTCCTCACTGCCATGCCACAGGAGCGTGGTAATCCCAAGAGAGGACCTTCCTCGTACATCTATGCTTCCAGGAAGTGTCGAATTCGCAGGTTCACCCAGGCATCTTCGACCTCTCTGATTTGTCGGGATGGGGAGCAAACTATGCCTCTAATTGCCATTGTAGAGGAGGTGATTCCAGAAGAGCCAATTATTGTTCTGTTGGATTCCCCCCTGTACACAGTACCAGACCCCCATGACCTGCCTAGAACCAGTCACTCTGTCCCTATTGCAACATGCGCCTTGGACTGGGTGACTTGCATAATTCAGGAAGATATTTCGTCGATCGACTGTCCAATAGAGCCTCCACCACTCACCTCAGCTCTGGACTAGGACTCGCACTCCACTTGCCTACTCACGCCAGAGCATTTGGAACTCATCTCTGAGCTACGCAGGGACACGTAGGAACAACTTCATATGCATACCTTGCTCAACATCTGACTCGACATTTTGTATGGAGCGCTCTCGAGCTCATAAAGCCAACAACAATACCTGACTTGCACGCAACCATATGTCTTCAATCCTCATGGTGGAACCCATGCCATCACAGGGTTCACTGGTTCTTTTGATGTTTAGTCCCTTCCTTTTAGTTTTATGCATGTTTTTTGCAAAGACACAGTAGATTTTCCATACTCTTGTTCATAATTCTCTTTGCATGCTCAAACAGTTCAAACACTACATTCCTCTGCCACTTGTTCTGGTTTCCAATTGTTTGGCGGAATAGGTGGTAGTTTTTTGTCATGATACAACTAAAATAGAAGGTCATCTGTTTTGGTTTCCACTTGTATGGCAGAACTTGTGGCAGACCTCCAGACATGGCTTCATTATGTATGATTACAAGAATTAAATCTTTTTATTTACAAAAAGAAAAATATTAATTATATAAAACTAATTTCCAAGCTTAAGTAATATCAATTATATAAAACTTGGCAATTATAACATATAAATAAATCTTTCCATGTTTAAATAATATTAAATATATAAAACTTAGCAATTATAACATGATAATTTATACAATATGTAATTAGGTTTTAGTGATTACTTCGAATAGCCCAATATGGAGGAGATGTTCATGTAACATAACACATTAAAATAATAATAAAACATTAAAAATTAAAAATTAAAAATTATTTTTTTAATATAATATATTAATATATTAAAAAATATTTTAATATATTTTATAATATTAATATTTTATAATACTTTAATATTGATGTGTTAAACCAACATAGATCCATTTATTCCCAAATCTATCAAGCACCAAGAGGGATCAAATCTCTTGGAGGTGAAAACTTTTTCTAGAGTGCAAAACTTAAGGAAAGGTTAAAGGTTTGCACCCTTAAGCTTGATAGATCTGGGGTTAAAATGAATCTATGTTGGTATTGAATATGCACTTGTAATGAAATCTCATATAGATCCAATCTCTAATGCAACTCAATGCTACATGTGTCAATATTAAAGCCTATATTATATATTTAAATGTACACATGTCAATGGAAGAAATTACACATCTCATTCTCTTTCCTTTAACTTTTACATAAAGCCTACATTGTTTTTTATTTAGTCAATATTATATTATTATTTTTTAAATGGACACATGTCAACTTCATGCTGAGCATGGAAGGAATTACACATCTACACATCTCCCCCTGAGTTGTAGAATGTATCAAAATTGTATTCAATTAAAGGTATCAAGGTTATAAACAATTAAAAGGTACAAATACTATGTCAAAGAAACAATGCAGAAACTCGCTATCTTCAAAATTTATGTTAAAGATAACAAATGACCAAGATAAATTCCCTTACATTAACAAATAAAAATATGTTGAACGTGATAACCCCACACATAAATGAATGTCATTTTTACACAAATTCAATTCCTGATATTCATTGTCATAGTCGAAAGTGAATTAAACTGAATTCAATAAAAAGACACCCACACAAAGTATTTTTCTCATGTTAGCAATACAAAGAGGAAACTTAAGGCTTTTCTTGATCAAAAGGAAACTTAAGATGGATTTGCTTATGGCCATAATTTGAGATAAATAAAACAAATATTTGGGATGCCATAGACCCACATACTTTGAAATAGTTTTTCAGCTATATAGAAGATAAAGATTAGAATTAAAATTAGTTCCAAATAAAGAACACATTTACCAAGTTTTGAGACAACCATAAAAACAATGTTGATACAATGGTCGAATTATATTAAGTGTTGTTCTATAGACCTCGCTTTCAGAAAGAAATATGAAATAAAACCAACTAAAGGTTCCCAACAGAACATTTATTGCTGGGTCAAGGATACAAAGAGGCTACATCATGACTTCTACTGGATTACGGGAGTACAGAGTTCCTCATTCTTCATAGAAAGTTCCGTTAGTAAACTAGTTCAAGGGTGCTGTAAATAAGTGCCATGAAAATGTCAGGGTTCAATTTATTTCATAATTGATATGGGCACATTAACTTCCTAACGTTTAGTTCAATGGAAACTGGCAAAATAAAATTGTAAACGGGTCCCTTCTCTTAGTACAGGAGATGGGATGTATGCATATTCTCACATATTTTTCGTAATAAATATGAAATATGTAGGCATGCACTCATATGGCAAGTTGTTCAAATTGCCAAT
The DNA here is from genome assembly GCA_000966675.3 of Picea glauca. Lineage (NCBI taxonomy): Eukaryota > Viridiplantae > Streptophyta > Pinopsida > Pinales > Pinaceae > Picea > Picea glauca. The sequence goes on along the minus strand of JZKD02S0819268.1, from coordinate 191,815 downwards.
TGCATGCTCCAAGTGCCATCTTCACACCTATGCTGGTGCGGGCAGTAGCTTGAAACCAGGCTAGCTGCCATTAGAATCCGAGTGTCCCGGATCCTTTTCTTCTCTATCACCCTGCCATTGAATGCATCAAGCAAGCAAATACTCAGCCAATATATCGCTTGCCCGATGTCATTACACCACTCAATGGTTCCCAGTGAGAGGATATTTTTATATTAAAAAAACAGTTTGGATTTCTTTATAATAGGCAAATTCATGATGTTGTGGGAACTACACAGAGATCTTTGCTCAATGAAGATGAAGAAAATTCCAACTCTCCTGATGAAAATAGATTTGGACAAGGGCTATGATAAGGCTAGTGGACTACATATCAAGTTAATGTTGATTTAAAAAGGGATGAGAATCCATGTAGTTAATTGGATAATGGGGTGTCTCTACCCAACGTCATTCGCAATATTGTTAAATGGCTTAGCATCAAAGTTCTTCTATGTCACAAGGGGACCAAGCAAGGGCTTCTGAGGTCCCCTTTTCTATTTTTACTAGTGGTTGAGGGTTAGAAACATAGGATGATTTCATTATTTAAAAGGGATGGGTACTATTAAGGACATCAAGATGGGGAGTTCACTCTTACTATCCCATCTTCTATTTGTGGACAACATTATTTTGTTTTGATTAGGAACAATAAGAGAAGTATAAAGAAGTTATTGATCTATATAGCAAAGTGATATGGATGTAAGTGAAAGTCCACAACTCCTCAATTCTATTTAAATTTAATTATTACGAATTTAAAGATTGGTATGGTTTTATGAAAAAATCAAAAGTAGGATGACAAACATGTGTTATAGATGGTCATCTAGAGGTTGTAGGTAGACCTTGGTAAAATCAGTTTTGGAGAGGATTCATGTTTATTCATTGTCTTTAGTACACATTCTTAAATGAATGTTGGAAAAAAATTGAAGGAAAATGCTTTAGTTTTCGAGAGATAGAAAAATGAGAAAAGGAAAGAATACCCCCAATTAAGTAGAAAAAACTCACAAAGCCAAAAGAGGCAAGGGGATGAGACTTAAAACACATCCACCTATTTGGCCAAGCATTAGTAAAGAAAAAGCCTGCAAAATGAAGGTTATGGGAAAAGTGATGGTGGTGAAGTATATAGCCCTTGGGTCAATGGAGTACAAGATTAGAAGAGAAGAATTTAGAAGAGAATTTATGATTTGGAAGGCTTTTGTGAGTCTTTAGTGGGTCTTTCCACTATTGGGGAAATGGTTGGATTGGATGGTAGGAAAATGAAATAGAAGAGTTGGGAAGGACCCAGGGGTGGGTTTTCTTCAAGTAACATCAAGCTATCATAACCTTAAAATAAATGCCCTTAATAACCTAAGATCTAGCCTAATAGTTAAGAACATGTGTTTTCTCCTTGAAGGTCACAAATTCAAAACTGGAGGGGGGTAGAGTCTATACATGTAGGTCTATTGTGATAAGACTATAAGGGTAGACACCCCTAGGTGGGACACCTCTACTCTTGCTAAGTCACAAGTTAGCCTAGCAGATGCAACTAATCCAAAACCGGAGGGGGTAGTGTCTATACATGTAGGCCTATTGTAATAATACTAGAAGGGTAGATGCCCCCATGTGGGATGCCTCGGCTCTTGCTAAGTCACAAGTTATTGATATATATGGCTTGTGGGCTGTTGGATATACTCTTCAGTTATACCATGGTTAACAAAAAAGAAATCCATAGCCTAGCAGATGCAGCTAAACCAAAGTCTAGTTCTATCTGGAATCAAGGTTGAAAATCCACTAAACAATCAAAACTCAAAGGAGAAAATGTAGAAAAATGACAAAAATGCATTTCCAACCGTAAACACAATGTCATTAGACTCTAGGATGAAATCATTTGATCAAAGAATAAAGATTTTGGGAACTATCCGATGAAGGAGGATATAAAAGGAGAAAAAAAAAGCTGGTGGAAGCCTATATGGATGTTGAATGATGCTTTTAAACTGGATTTTCTTTACAAGCATTATCTAACAAAGTATTTACCTGGGACAATTGTATGAAAAAAACATGGCAAGGCCCACCTAAATGTATTTTGTGTAGAAACAATAATAAATCTATAGATCACCTATCAGTACATTTTCCTTGTACAAAAAAATTTGATGCAAGGCGCCAAAGCTGACAAAGGCAAAGGAAAGTGTAAGGAAGTATATTTCCAATTGCTTTGAAGGAAGGTATAAAGATAAAACAGTATCAAAGCACAAGCCACTGCCATGCACTATTGCTTGGGCACTATGGTTAGAAAGAAATGAAATGATTTTCCAATTTAAGTGATAAAGTGAGATTTGCTTATGAAGGAATTGTGTACCCAGAAATAGTAAAGTTGGCTTGAACTCTAAAATGTCTAGATTTAGATAAATCTAAAACTTTGAGATATTTTGATGGAACATGTCAAAAATTTGTGGCACAGGGGACATGCTATTCTTAAAAGAAAATCATATAATTTCTTTTAAATCCGTTATGGAGCAAGGAACAAATAACAAGGCTGAATTGTATGGGGACATGCTATTCTTAAAAGAAAATCATATAATTTCTTTTAAATCCATTATGGAGCAAGGAACAAATAACAAGGCTGAATTGTATGATCTATGCCTGCTCAAAATTGCATCAGAAAGAGGTATTCACAATCTTCAAATCTTGGGGAATTCCAAGCTCAATATTCACTTGGGAAAAGAGGAAAAATAAGATGGAAAACTATTGCTCATCCTGATCATGGATGGAATTGAAAGGGTAAGGAACAAATTTGTAAATAGTATCTTCCACCATTTGCAGATAAGCTCTTTAAAGAGGCTCTACTTCTACAAGAGGGTTTGTTATATGAAACTGAATCAAATGAGGAAGGACTTCTCCGACAAAAAGTTCAGCCCTGTATTCATTATCAACTGAAATGAGGGAAAATCCTGCATGTATGAAGTTATGAATTCTTTTAACTGAATCAAACGAAGGACTTCTCCCAAAAAAGGTTCAGCCCCCTGTATTCATTATCAGGGGAAATGATGAAAATCCTGCATGTACGATGAAGTTATGAATGAAAACCCTGAATGTATAATGAAGTTATGAATGAGGAAAATCCTGCATGTATGATGAAGTTATGAATTCTGAAGCTGGTTCTAGGCTGGTCAGTTCTCTTTGTTGTTTTTAGGTCTGGCACTTTAAGCCATCAACCACTGGATCACTGTACCCACTGGATCACTGTAATATCAAATATATATAAGCTGTCATTTCATTTGGTTTTTATTTTGTTGATGCTGAATACACCTAATTATATAAATTTCGATAGGACTTCTCCCAAAAAAGGTTCAGCCCCCTGTATTCATCATCAGGGGAAATGAGGAAAATCCTGCGTGTACAATGAAGTTATGAATGAAAACCCTGAATGTATAATGAAGTTATGAACGAGGAAGATCCTGCATGTATGATGAAGTTATGAATTCTGAAGCTGGTTCTAGGCTGGTCAGTTCTCTTTGTTGTTTCTAGGCCTGGCACTTTAAGCCATCAACCACTAGATCACTGTACCCACTGGATCACTGTAATATCAAATATATTTAGGCTGTCAGTTCATTTGGTTTTTATTTTTGTTGATGCTGAATACACCTAATTATATAAATTTTGATTTCTCCTTCAATTATCAAATATCAAATTTTCTTTGAATAAAAACCTATAGAAAAAATATGTAGTTTATCCAAATTCATAATTTCTTACCATGTTCGCTAGACTATTCGTAGTGATTTCCAATTAGTTTTCAACTAAACCGCATAGAATGTAATTGAACGTGTGTTCCTAACAACATAGAATGTAATTGAACGTGTGTTCCTAACAACATAGAATGTAATTGAACGTATGTTCCTAACAACTTGGCTAAATATCAGATTAGTATTTCAAATAGAAAAAATATGTAGTTTATCCAAATTCATAATTTCTTACCATCTCGATAGATTATTCATAGTGATTTCCGATTAGTTTTCAACCATACAGCATAGAATGTAATTGAACGTATGTTCCTAACTACTTGTTGGCTAAATATCAGATTAGTTTTCAACTAAATAGCATAGAATGTAATTGAACGTATGTTCCTAACTACTTGTCGGCTGAATATCCTAAACTAATTGATTAGCGCAGTTATATGGTAAAACAATGTAAACGCCAAAAATATCCTTGAGTGATGAATTGCTAAATTAATGGCCGGTTAAATATCCTAAACTAATTGATTAGCGCAACCAAAAATATCCTTGAGTGATGAATTGCTAAATTAATGGCCATGAGAGGAAAATATGCAAACTGAAATATCCCTAGCATAGGCCCATATTAGCATAGATCCATCTTAACCTCTCGTCATATTAGCATAGATCCAGAGATGGATTACAAAAATCCATGTGCAAACCTCTTACTACTTAAAAGATCCTACTTAATATGAATCTATGCTAGTTCTTTTTACTGTTCTTCCTACTTAATATGAATCTATGCTAGTTCTTTTTACTATTCTTCCTACTTAATATGAATCTATGCTAGTTCTTTTTACTGTTCTTTCTTTTAAAAAGACATTGGAATCTAAATTTATTAGCATTACACACATGAAGCTACACATCTCTTCCTCCCCCAAATTTTAAGAAGAGGAGAGCACCTCGCTTCTCTCAATGCAACCAACCAAATAAAATATTTTAACAAGGACTGGCCAAAAATGAAATCGCTAGAGCAGTCAATTGCTTGAGAAATTACATGCCATTCCAAAATGAAGGGAAAATGCATCTCCATTTTACAGGAAATTAAGTCCTGCGTGAATCTGGTCAGGCTAAGTCTCATACAGAAAGAGTGAGACCTGCAGTCTAAGTCTCATACAGAAAGAGTGAGACCTGCAGTCCATTGTAATTCATGATCTGCAGATATGCAAGACAAAGAATTCGATGCTTGTTTCGTCGTGTCGTGAGATCTGCAGGATAAAGAATTCACTACTTGCAGTCTTTGTTCAAGTGGGCACAGAGCATCAACTCCGCTATAATGTAAACAACCGTAGAGTAGTGCCACAGAAAAATTCAACGGCTACAATGAATTCTTACGGTAATGCCACTGCATAACAATTTGCAGTATACCTGTTTTTCAAGCCACATAACAGTGCACAGGCAACCATACAAGTGGCAAAGAGGCATACATGAATCTGAACATTGAGCATATCAAAGACTGGATGTACATGAACTTGCAGAAGGACCTCCCCTGGTCTGCCGGGTGTTATAGGAATTGCAACTTTGACACTTGTGGGCAACAATGTGAAAATTGACTTGAGAGTTTACTCCACAGTCATTGCATAGGATCCAAACCTGCTCAGAAGACCGATGAGAAAGAATGAGGCATTTTCTCTCACGCTACTAATGGGCTTTAAAATGTGCCTACAAATCATACCAAATGAACATCAAGCATCTTACCATTTTGTTCTGGTAAGCTTCAGGCATTGGTGTGACAGCAATCTACATGACGAAAGAAAGTTATCAGATTCCACTCAAGAAACTTAAAAAAGCAATTGCCTTTAAACGAAAGCAAGTTTCCAATTTGACTCATCAAAATTAGCAAAAACATATATAATTAAATTATTAATAAGCTATTCTCTATAGAACCCATTGCAAGATGACTTCAAGATGTTCATCTTGTTATCTACCGCAATGATATAACAACAAAAATACAGCTACCTCTTGGTCAAGTTTCTCCCACAGTTTGGACATATCACAAACAGATTTGGAGCACACTGGACAAGCAAATCTGCAAAAGACAAACAAACATATTAGAATGGCAAGACATTTAAAATAAAATTAAAGCTGCGCCAAGCTGTGACCACAGATCACCGGAGAACGTACCATCAATGGGCATATCGGTGCAAGCATATTAGTGTTGTGTAAAAGTATAGATAGATAGACTGGCAACAAGTATAATCCGAAATTATAAAAGACTGGAAAATCTCAAGAGGTTGTGAGCCATGACACAAAACAGGCCACATATGAAACTTACTGAAGATGCTCGTGCATCTCTTTTAAGCAATGCATGTGAATAGTGTGACCACAAGGCAGTACACTGATGCTCTTTCTAGAGTCGAACAAATACTGCAGAGTCAACGGACGAAGGTTCAGATTTCCGAATAACTTCTGTCTAGATTAAGCTTTAAAAAGAAAACTAGAATTACAACACTATTCAGATAAGTGTGACCTACCTCAAAGCACACAGGACAGTTGTGGTGCATTGCTTTTTCCACGCAAGGGTGGCGATCCTTCAAGAGGATAGAGTAGCAACATCCTTGAAAAAGATACATGGATAAATAAATTATTCTCGCACTAGAATGAATCAGAGGGGAAAGAAGTGGTGATAATTTGAGCAGTTATAAAGAACATACCACATTTATAACAGTGGAAGAAATTATCCTTGCCGTCGGTTCTGAAAACCAGCACAACTAGCTAAAGTCAACCGCAAGAAATACATCTAAATACAATTCACAGTAGTATGAAGATTACTTTTCAGGAGAGCAAGGGATATCAAATGCAAAAGAGAAAAGCATACCTGCAAATACCACATCCATCACAGTGGTATTGCTGTCTTGAATCCTGGAAAACCAAAATGGCAAGTGCAATTAGCACCAAAAGCATATATATCCAATTCCATCTTTTCATAATTTTGCTGAGAATTTCAAATCAGACAAGTTATTGTTTCCTTTCTCTTGCATTTGACACTCTTATATGAAACCTTTTTGGTTGAACATGGTATGAACTAGTAAACTCTTTGTTCTATGAACCAGGACTATTAAACCTGAAAAGGCATCAGGAACGTACATCATCATCAAAGAAATTGCATTTTTCACAAAAGTACTTTCCCATACAAACACCACAAGTAACGCAGGTTTGCTGAACCTGCATAACCACAAAAATCATAATCATTTGTAAAATAACCCAAATAAGTATTGGAGTTTTTATCTCTAAGTTTTATGCACGTAACCAAAGTAAACAAGGGTCAGTTCTTACATCTTGTTCAGTTCTACAAAGTGAACAGATAACCTGCAAACACAAAAGTATAACTATAAATAACAAGAGCAATATACTAATTAAGCAAGTTAGCTGAGATTTACTAGAAAATTGGTCATTTGTTTTTTGAAAAGCATAAAAGTTAAACCTATACATCTTTCAAACCTACCTTCCTAAAATATTATGATGTTACACCCTATAAAATCTTTGCTAATTACAAGCAACACATATGGTTCCCGAGCATTAAGAAAAGCATCATAATGAATAACATGACTGGAAAACAAGATAGAACGTTACCTTTCGAACTTCGTGGCGAGGTACATCATGTCTGTCAAGTGGATCGACGTCCATTGAATTCTGTTCAGATATGAGTTCAGTCCATACTATACCCTCAAAAATGAATTTAGAAGTGGAGACATATTTTATATTTCTATTTTGACAAGGCATATAAAACAAAGTCAACCATAGAACTTGAAATAGCTAACGAATGAAGCAAAGGAAAGAAAGCATACTTTGGCCTCATTATGGCAATGCCTACAGTCAAAAACTTCATTACAACACGGAGCCCTTATTTGGCATCTCCGGCGGTAGTGTGAACATCTGGCATCAATATCAAGAAAACACACGTCACTAAAATCATCCCTCAATGGCATACTTCTCACCACTTTGTAAGATGCATGGACATACCAACAAGAATGTATATTTTCCACCTTGTTAGATACATGGAGATGCCAACAAGAAAGTATCAAGATTATATTCAATTAAAAGATATCAAGATTATATACAATTAAAAGGTATAAATGCTACGTCAAAGAGCAGTGTTTTGAACATATCCATTCTATCTCAGAAATGTCAAATTTGAAATGAAGACAGCAAGGGTATGCCTGTATATATACATAAAACCAGAATCAAACGATGTAGAAACTCACTACCTTCAGAATTTATGTCAAGGACAACAAATGACCAAGATGAATTCCCTCACAGTAACCAACAAAAATATGTTGGACATCATAGCCCCACATAAATGAATGCGATTTTTGCATAAAATTCAATTCCCTGAGATTCATTGTCATAGTAGAAAGTGAATTAAACTAAATTCAATAAAAAGACACCCACACAAATTACTTTTCTCATGTTAGCAATACAAAGAGGCCACTCCATGCATTTTACTGAATTTGGGGAAGGCAAAACCCTTTCTCTTGATCAATAGGAAACTTGAGATGGATTTGCTTATGGCCAAAATTTGAGATAAATAGAACAAATATTTGGGATACCATAGACCCACATAATTTGTAATAGTTTTTCAGCTCCATCGAAGATCAAGTTTAGAATTGAAACAGTTCCACATAAAGAACACATTTTACCAACTATAGATTGCCTACTATAGCAATAGGAAGAACCCACTCCATTTTTTCTACCATATAAGGAGAATGCCCAAAGTGTCTCCTTCAATAGGGAGCTATGCTTGGTATAATGAAAATTCAAATCGTAAAGAAGGGTAGTTGATGGCCACGACAGCTTCTCAGATAGCAAGTTTTGAGAAAAACATAAAAACAATGTTTATACCATGGTCCAAACAATTATCTGAAGTGTTGTTCTATAGACCTTGCTGTCAGATAGAAATATGAAATAAAACCAACTCCACTAAAGGTTTCCAACAGACCATTTATTGCTGGGTGAAGGATACAAAGAGGCTACATCATGACTTTTACTGGATTACGGGAGTACACAGTTCCTCGTTATTCATAGAAAGTTCCGTTAGTAAACTAGTTCAAGGGTGCTGTAAATAAGTGCCATCAAAATGTCGAGGTTCAATTTATTTCATTCACCTCATATTTTCATGATATGGGCATATTGACTTCCAAATGTTTTAGGTCGGTGGAAACAAGCAATAAAATTGTAAACCGGTCCCTTCTCTTAGTACAGGGGATGTATGCATATTCCCACATATTTTTCATAATAAATATGAAATATGTAGACATGCACTCATATGGCAAGTTGTTCAAATTGCCAATAGCATGCTCCAAGTGCCATCTTCACACCGATGCAGGTGAGGGCAGTAGCTTGAAACCAGGCTAGCTGCCATTAGAATCCGAGTGTCCCGGATCCTTCTCTTCTCTATCATCCTGCCATAGAATGCAACAAGCAAGCAAATACTCTGCTACTATATCGCTTGCCCGATGTCATTACCCCACTCAATGGTTCCCAGTGAGAGGATATTCCCAAAGTAAAAAAATGCGTTCAGCCTGGTGAACCCCAAAAATAAAAGAGCTCCATGAGTTAAAATATAGAAGGAAGAAAAAAATAAAAGGCACAAAATGCTTATGTTGAAATCTAAAGTATACCAACAGCACAGAACCTGACTAGAAGGCTTAAGAATATTGGAAAACTCACCGATATTGGAAATTTAATGAAAGCGTAAAGAGATTGACAGGAGCATTAATTTCAAATACGAAGGATTTTATTCTGGGACTCTCTCTCTCTCTAGTCCCAGAAAACCCAAAAAATGAAAAAAAACAAGAAGAATATTTAAAGAAAAAAAAATATTGATGGGTTTGAGCACTGCATGTATTCTTGTCACCCATTAATTTAGTGAATTGATTTGAATTTAATTACTGACCCATATTGCATGAATCCTTGATCAAGCGTATCTTCCACCACCATCTTTGGCTTCATGTCAGCTTCACACCCCTGAGCAGAAGACTGAAGGCTGCAGCACGCAACTTCCATGATTCAAATTCAAATCTCTGCTTTCTCACAATGTACCTGGAAAGAACACCAAGAATCAAACCCTAATACCCCATTTTGCCAAATTTCATGGCAAGAATAGCAATGCACACCAGAAAATTCAACATACCCAAAAGCACAAAATTAAGGCACTAGCTTTGCCCTATTAAAACACCACCAAATTTCGGCCTTATAAACCCACTACTCAAATCAAAACCGCCAAGAGCAGTCCATCGAAACCGCCACCCCCATCACAGTAGAAAAATATAACAATAAAGAAACAAATCTACAGATGCAACATAGAACAAACGCGGTTTCACGTACTCACCTGAAGTCTGGTTTCTCTGAAGCGGTTTACTGCTCCAATGGGCGAAGGAGGCCCCCTACTGTTTATTTAAATATAAGTAAAATATCTCAGAAACCCTCCGCGCCTTCAAAACAGGCAGCCGTTTCCCGTAATTCCACGTCATCGTTTGTCACGATCTCCGCGAAAAGCTGGCCACCGGCCAATCTTGACAATTTCGATGCAAAAAGCCCAAAGCGGATTCACCATCCACGGTGTCTGCCGTTATCTACTGACTGTGCATGGCTCCACATGCCTTTGCTTTCGGAAAGTAGATAAATTCAACTGTTTTTTCTATTAAAAAAAACAATCGGAATTTTGTCCAAAATTTTTGGTTTAAATTATGTAATATTTTAAAAAAATCTATTTTCATTTAATGAATGTATCGAAACAAAATTTACATTGCCATGGAAAAATAAATTTTCAAAAAATATCTATTTTTAATTCCCTCCCTTTTTTAACTCGCCAAATGTAATCTGATCTAAATTAAAATCTCAAAAAGTGATTAGGACCCACCTTGTTTTTGTACCCTTGATGCCAACTTCTAGGAACATTGCCTTTCCATTATTTGAGGTCTTTTATTACTGGTTTTGTCTCTTTGTCTTACGTGTTCTCTTTATCAATCAAATTTCTATATAAGTTGATATTTTCGTACTTTCTAATATAAACGTTTTCAAAGAATCTTGATCATCAACCATATCGTGTCCTTACTAAAAGTCCAAAACTCGCCTTATCACTTACATGTCCTTATTTGAGTGTCATCCCACATGTACCATGTGTTGCTACACTCAAACCCTTGAAGCAATTGGATTCTCTTATGTTAGAATAAGGGTAAGCTCTATCCTTTAGACCAGGACTCCTCCACCAAATTTGCAACTAGTGATCCATGGTCCCCTACATGTGTTGTCATAAATATCAACTTTTGATCCATGGTCCCCTACATGTGTTGTCATAAATATCAATTCTCAAGTCCTTTTTATTGAAATTAAAAGTAGAGTTAAGTATGGAAGAGATTAAAACTTTGAAATTCTCCATGCATTATAGGTTCACTCGGCATGATATTTTTTTCAAACTTGGAGTTATCCATGATATCTAAGTCCATTTATTATGACTCAATGGGGAGATTGGTTTTGAATCAAAGAAGTGATAAGATGATATGCTTTGTATGTAGTTGTATTCTTGTAAGTTGTATACTTTTGATCCAAATTCATATACGAAATTTGCAACTATAGTAATATATGATAGTAACACATGGTTCCTGGCATGTGTTGTCACAATGACCCATGGTCCTTTGCATATGTTGTCGCAATTTTTTGTATTATATTTTCTAGGCTTTTTTAATGACATGAAAGGTAGATTCAAGCATTGGAGACACTCAAACTTTGAAATTCTCCATGTATCATAGATGTAGTATGTATGATATTTTTTCTCAACTTGAGGTTATCCATGATATCCAAACCCAGTTATTATGACTTAACGAGGAGGTGAGGTTTTCAATCAATCATTGATGACAAAGTTGTAAATTTTGAAATTCTCCATGTATCATAGATGTACTATGTATGATATTTTTTCTCAACCTGAGGTTATCCATGATATCCAAACCCAATTATTATGACTTAACGAGGAGGTGAGGTTTTCAATCAATCATTGATGACAAAGTTGTAAATTTTATTTTCAAATATCATTTATGAAGGAATCTAGTAGATATATTGTATATAGTCATATTCTTATCTTCCAAGTCTAGTTTCATGGACAATTATTGATCTTGTCACAAAATCCTTCACTACATTAATATAGATTTGTGTATAGGTGATGATTTCCATGGTGCCTTGATATGGCTTAATCTTATGAAATATGTGTCTTGATATGGCTTAATTTTATGAAATTTATATTTATGTAGAGAATTTTTTAATTTTCATTATCCAAAGGTATATGTCTAAACATGATAGTCTTACTTAACAGTTTCACATTTTTTTCCACAGAAAAATTTCACTTTATATTAATAAGGTAATATGAACTGGTCTTTACAAAGAGTTCCCATACAAAATGTTGCAATACAGTGCCCTTATCAGGGTAGTGTAGTTGACAAAATCTAGTGTCTGAAACCCATTACATCCTCAACAAAGAAAAAACCAATTTGCCAAATGGCTGAGAGGAATAAAAAGTGACAAACAAGGCAAGGCAAGAAAGTCCATAACGATAACAACCTTATCCCAAACTGAAATAGTAGGCAACTAGTTAAAAATCAAAGATCGCAGAATCTAATAAAGTTCAAGTGATAGAAGAGGACCCTCATTTTCCTCAACGCACTAGAAATAGTAGATTTTGCCAGGATCTTTGAGAAGTGCCTGCTTTGAGAGTCTATCAGCCACTTCATTGTCTTCTCTATAAACATGAGTAAAAGAGATATAATGGAAATGGTCAATTAGTCTCCTTAATCTGAGTTTCCAGCATTCTAATGTAACAACTTGGAGGCGACCCTTCTCCTTTAACCAGTCAATGATAACCTTGGAGTCACCTTGAACTTGGATGAATTGGATGGAAAGTCAAGAAGCGAGTATGAGTAGTGCCTAGGCTCCCAACACTTCCACTCTAGTGTTTGTCCCCCACCCACAATTGATGAGCCATTTGTAGTTGCATTGTCCATCCATCTTGATAATGCCTCCTACACCACTATTCAAGCTCGAAGACTCCATTGCTCCATCAAACCAGCCAGTCGGTCCACTCCAACTGTGGCAACAATGCCCCTTTTTTCGATAAATATTTCTCGGAATCGCTTTATGATCCTGCAAGGCAATTGTAACTCAATGGACCACCCGCTGAATGGATGAGTGTTGGCCTTCAAACAATACTGTATTCCTTTCCTGCCACACAAAACAACAGATGTATGCTAGCAAAGTTGAATGTATTGTTTTGTGTTTATGCTAGGTATTGAAACAATCCTCAAGACTAGTGCCCAACCAAGTAACCACAGAGTTAAAATGAAGTAATAATCTATTCCAAACCGCCACAATAAATTCACAATCAATGAGCAGATGGTGTGTAGTTTCACGATTAGTTTTGCAGAGAATACAAATGCCAGGTCCTATGAAACCTCTTCGTTGTAGTACCTCCCAGGTGAGGATTTTGTTTTCAACTACCAGCCAAATGAAAATTTTGATTTTTATAGGGCAGGCCCAAGACCAAAGTGCCTTTCTCCAGCCACGGATCGTATAAGTCCATTTCTTTTTTTCCACCGCCAAGTTAAAGTTTTTGACCGAGGTAATACTCATCTGGTCTCCACCTGTCCAGATTAAGACATCTGGTGAATTGTGTAAGAGGATGCCTGAGTTTATGAGGTCGCATCTAAAATTTTTCCATTCGATCAAGAGGTGCCCCGTTAGATTTAACGCCTCTCCAGAGTACCAATTTGTTGATGTTATTCCCGCTCGGGTATCCTCAACTGCCTGGTAGAGGTAATGAATCCCTTGCCAATTGATTGCTTGAATAAGTTCCTCCGATAAAATGGTTGACTCCCCCATGCCCAAGATGCAATCACGACCGATCATAATAGTGTGTCCTGTACCGGGTCTCCACGCAATCCAGTGAAGGGGAATATGCACAGATTTTAATAAGTGGACCCAGGGCCGTGATCCTTTTGTCTGATGGTTGCTAACAATATGAAGCCAATTGTCCATTAAAATGGCTGGAAAGTATTTGGATTTTAATACCCGATGCCAGAGGCCATCATGCATCAAGGCCCTCCAAAGGGTGTTTGTTGCTAGGGCTCTGCCAAAACAAGGTATGTTTCTCAGTCCCCACCCCCCAAGGGTCTTAGGGCGGGCAATGAGATTCCAGTTGCAAAGGTGGAAGCTTTTTTTTTTCTTACAGCCAGACCAAAGAAAACCAAATATAAGTTGGAGGATCCTATGAAGGAAAGTGGCAAGTAAGTTTGATAAGGCCAACCAATACACTAGTTGACTCTCAAGAACTGCTTTTATCAAGACTAGGCGGCCCCCGATGGACAACCACCTGTTGCACCAATGTCTAATTCTCTTTTCAAATTTTTCTAAAAGCCATAACCAGTCCTCAGTTTTGTACCGACCCATCTTCAGAAAATATCCAAGATACTTGAATCCTTTCTCCAGATCCTGAATTTTATATTGATCATGTTCTTTAATACCATCAAGTACCTGTTCACTGACACCAAACTACAAGAAAGTTGTTTTTTGTGCATTGATATGGAGGCTCGTTGCACTACAGAAAAGAAGCAAGACTTTGATAATTTCCCTCCATTCCTCTAAGGAAGCTTTTGTCATGATTAAGACATCGTTAACAAATAAAAGATGCAGAATTTGAATGTATCTGGAAACCGTGATTCTGGTCAGAAGTCCTTCCTCTTGTCTATGCTTAAGTGCCAAACTCAAGCCTTCCATAATCAAAACAAATAATAAAGGCAAGAGTGGGCAACCCTGCCCGAGACCCCTTTCGTTGTGGAAGAAAGTTGATGGCTCGCCATTGATCAAAACTGAAAATGTTGTCGAAGTAACACAACCCATGATCCAGTTGGTAGTCGGAAGGCCAAAGCCACTTTGCAATAAAACCAGTCTGAGAAAGTCCCAACTGATAGTGTCATAGGCTCTTTTTAAGTCGATCTTGAGTATAAGTGACTGCAGTTTTTTTTCTCTGATGTTGTGAAGACACTCTTGGGCAGTTCCTAACGCATCTATGATTCATCTTCCTTTTAAGAATCCAAACTGCTCCTCTGAAAGTGTGCGTGAAAGGATCGGCCCGAGTCTCATGGCAATGATTTTAGTAATGATTTTGTAGCAGAGATTACATAAAGCGATCGGTCGGAAATCACGAAAGGCGGCAAGACCATTCACCATGGGAATTAATGTAATGAAGGTTGAGTTAAGTGATCTGATGACAACACCCTTGAGGCGAGTTTCTTCAATGGCTAGTAGTAAATCATTAGCAACCAGCTCAAAAAAAGAAGTGTAGAACTCCACAGTCCACCCGTTAGGTCTTGGGCTTTTTTCTTTGGTCATGCCTTTTAGTACCTCAAATATTTCTTCTTTTGTAAGTGCAGATTCTAAGATGAGGATGTCTTATGTCGTAAACAAATTAGGATACAGTCTCACTAAATCAACTTGATCAACAATAGTGTTCTGTTCCAGAGCTTTGTAAAAGGAGGAAAAGTGGAACTTTGCTTGTCTTTTTATGGCTTCCTGATCCAGATGAATTTGTCCCTCGTCATCTTGGATTTCCCACAAGTACTTTTTATTGCGTCCGTGGCTAGCAAAACTATGGAAATACTTAATGTTTTTATCGCCATATTTTATCCACGTGGCCTTGCTTTTCAAGCGCCATCGTTCTTCTTCCTCAATCAATAAATTATTGCGTTCAGTTTCACAGTGTTTTAATCTAATATCCAGGTAAGAATTGTGGCTAATGCTGAGGCTTGAATGTAGTAGACCAGCATACTCTGCTTGTAAATTTTCATAAAGTAAAGTTTCCTTCTATTTCTTTTCTGAAAGCCAGATTTTCACTTGAGCTTTTAACTTGATAAGTTTGGCAACGAGTCGATGTTGCACACCTTCCTCTCTAGTATCTTGAATAGAACACTAAACTGAGTGAACAAGATCACTAAATGACTCGTCACCCAAATGAGCTGGATTAAATTTGTATGGATATGCAATCTTTTTGAGTCCATAATCCAGTTAGAAAAAAACAGGTGCATGATCCGAAACAAACAGATAATTTACCCACGATCGTACCTAACAATGTCAATCAAAAGTGAAGCTGAGACAAAGACTCTGTCCAATCATTTTTGAATGCTCTGGCTCCTGAGTCTGCCATTGCGCCAAGTAGGCACCAGCTTTGCCGACTGGACGTCCGCTAACTGGTTTTTAGCAAAGAGGTCTATGAAGTCTCCTCCCAGAGGATCAATAATTACGTCGGCACCCCAAAATTCCTCAATGCTAGTGGTAAAATTAAGATCCCCTGCTAGTATGAGTGAGTCTAAAGTTAGCAAACCTTTAGCTTGAACTTGATCCTAGAAAACTCTGCGATCAGAACATGACCCATACGAATTTATGAGAGAAAGCCTTTTATTATCTGGAAGATGTGTACCTGTAAACTTGACAGTTTCACTTAAGTCAAGGTTGTGAGATGTACATTAAGTGTAACCTAAACATGTTATGATTTGGATCTTTTCTAGCCACGTTTTTCTTGTCAATTTTTGCTCAAAATTTGGCCAAAAATTCAAAATAATTATTGTAATTGTAGATATCTATTGTTAAGATTACACACTTTGGGTGCAATAGGGGTTTTTCAGGGCATTGAATCCATTTTTGCATTCAAAAAAGCAATTTCAACAATGAAAATTTGTAATTTGACCAAAAATTATATTTGTTGGATTCCAGTTATGATTGTCCTAAAAAGTCTAAATCATACAACGCTTAGAATTATTCATTAACATTATAGTTAGGTTGAACTTCAAGGATTATGGGTTGAAGAAGAGGTATGTGCTACCCAAAACCATGGTCCTTTTTTCATGCTTTTCTATAGTGTTCTAGATTGGTAAAAGTGACAATAAAGAACCTCCAGAGCAAAAAATTATTGTATATGATGTGGCTTAGTGGTAAGTAATCCATTCGATAAGTAGTGTAATGATAGCCACGACCCATTAAATTTGCATATCAAAACATTATCTTTATTATGAGTGATTTTCCTGCTAAACATTGGTGGCTAACTCTGTAACTTTGGGATGTCTTTTAATTTCTCCACAATCAATTCTCCTAACTAAGGATTCTTGAGATCCAAAGGGGGAAGATGATTTATTCTACATCGTGTTTTTGGGAAAAAGAGGATTCAAAGATTTATTATTGATGGCTCCTCTAAAGAGGGAGATTCGTGGAGCCTTTAAAAAATAGGTCATTCTTTTGTTGTTAACCTCTCCACATAGATGTAACATGGTTTTTTTTTTTTAAATGTTATAATAAGCTTGGATATAACCATTTTTTAGCAACATTCCAAAAAAATCAATGTCTAATTACTAGGTGGAAGTTGTTTCTTGGGTTTAGCCTTCATATTGTCTACAATGTTCAAACTCTCATAGTCACGGTATTGATATTCCCATAAATAATTTTTACAAAACTTTGAAATTGCAATACCCTTAAAAACTCCAAAAATTATCATTATTACAAAGAAACCACCCACATTTTTGAGCTAAAATCCACTTCTTTATGATGACTCTATGATGACATAGAGTCACTTATAAAAAAAAAAATCTCATCCTTCCATTTTCCTTTAATCATTTCCTCTTTTCTAAAAGAATTTTAAAACATATTACATACTACACATAGTAGTTAAAAATTGAATAATGGTGCATTGCAAAGAAAGGACTCTATGATAACATAAACCCACTTATAAAGAAAATCTCATCCTTCCATTTTCCTCCAATCATTTCCTCTTTTTAAATATATTTTAAAACATATTAAATATTTTAAAAATTGGAGAATGCCACATCCCAAAGAAAAAAGAGAAAATGGACAAACATTTTCGCTTTGAAAAATGCCACATTGCAAAGAGAAAATGGACATAAACATTTTCGCTTTGAAAAATGCCACATTGCAAAGAGAAAATGGACATAAACATTTTCGCATTAATACTTTATGTAAAAATAAAACATATTCTCATCTAAAATATTAAAACCCATTAAAATGGAAACTACCAATCTACATCAAAGTAGGATAAAGTCCCATCTAGAATCTTATCACCCACTACAACTTTATGTAAAAATAAAACATAGTCTCATCTAAAATATTAAAACCCATTAAAATGGAAACTACCAATCTACATCAAAGTAGGATAAAGTCCCATTTAGAATCTTATCACCCACTACAATGAAAGCTAATAATAACTCTGGAAACTAGCACTCTACGTCAAAGTAGGATAAAGTCCCATCCAAATCTTATCAACATCATTCCCAAAGGTTTGTTAAGTTAATCAAAATTTATTTTCATATAGTTATGATAATAAACACAACAATAACAAGTGTTGTATGGTAGTATAGTCTCTGTCAGGTTGGAATGAGAGTAAATGCATGGATTGTAAGTTACAGTACATGTGGTATCCATGCAGAATTTAGTATTTTCGAATTAGTTTTATTTGAAATTTCTAAAAAATTATTAATGCCTAGTACTTCAACGAAGGTTCATAGTATCTAAGTTTGTTAGTACATGAAATATTTAATACATAACGCATGTAACCCAACAATTACGGAGTCGCGGGTTCACATTTTTCATTTTTATGTCTAGAGTGTTCCATGATATACATTTTGCACCCAACATTTCCGCCATATACATTTTGCACCCAACAATTCCGTCATATACTTATACGTTTTTAAATGTAAATTTGGAATTTTGGAATTTTGATTTTGTTTATGATAATAAATGTGAAATTTTTTTAATTTTTAATTTTTAATTTTTCATGTCCCGCTTGTTCTGTGATATACTTTTTGCACCCTTGCGGAGTGGCAAGTTCACATGTTTCATTTTTCATGTCCAACATGTTTCGTGATATACATTTTGCAGGGAACACTTCCATCATATACATTTTGCACCCAACAATTCCGTCATATACTTATACGTTTTTAAATGTAAATTTGGAATTTTGATTTTTTTTATTATAATAAAGGTGAAATTTATTTTAATTTTTCATTTTCATGTCCAGCTTGTTCCGTGATATACTTTTTGCACCCAACAAGTATAAACAATTATTTAAATTTTATTCAATATTATTTTTAACATTTTTAAATGTAAATTTGGAATTTTGGAATTTTGGAATTTTCATTTTGTTTATGATAATAAAGGTGAAATTTATTTTCATTTTTCATGTCCAACTTGTCCGTGATATACTTTTTGCACCCAACACTTCCGCCATATACATTTTGCTTCCAACAATTACAGAGTTGCAAGTTGGCGCGGATTTGCATGTTTCATTTTTCATGTCCATCATGTTCTGTGATATACATTTTGCACCCAACAATTCCGTCATATACTTATAAGTTTTTAAATGTAAATTTGGAAATGAAATTTATTTTTATTTTTATTTTTCATGTAAAGTTTGTTCCGTTATATACTTTTTGCACCCAACACTTCCGACATATACATTTTGCACCTAACAATTACGGAGTGGCGGGTTGGCGGGTTCACATGTTTCATTTTTCATGTGCAACATGTTCTGTGATATACATTTTGCACCCAATAATTCCGTCATATACTTATACGTTTTTAAATGTAAATTTGGAATTTTGGAATTTTGATTATGTTTATAATAATAAAGGTGAAATTTATTTTAATTTTTAATTTTTCATGTCTAGTTTGTTCCCTGATATACTTTTTGCACCCAACACTTCCGCCATATACATTTTGCACCCAACAAGTATAAACAATTATTTAAAATTTATTCAATATTATTTTTAAGGTTTTTAAATGTAAATTTGGAATTTTGATTTTGTTTATGATAATAAAGATGAAATTTATTTTAATTTTTTATTTTTCATATCCATCTTGTTCCATGATATATTTTTTCCACCCAACACTTCCGCATATACATTTTGCACCCAACAATTTCGTCATATGCTTATAAGTTTTTAAATGTAAATTTTGAATTTTGAAATTTTGATTTTGTTTATGGTAATAAAGGTGGAATTTATTTTAATTTTTAATTTTTTATGTCCAACTTGTTCCATGATATACTTTTTGCACCCAACATTTCTGCCATATACATTTTGCACCCAATATTATTTTTAACGTTTTAAAATGTAAATTTGGAATTTTGAAATTTGCATTTTGTTTATGATAATAAAAGTGAAATTTATTTTAATTTATTTTGTTCCGTGATATATTTTTTGCACCCAACACTTTTGCCATATACATTTTGCATCCACCAATTACGGAGTTGCGGGTTGGCGGAGTGGCGAGTTCACATGTTTCATTTTTCATGTCCATCATGTTTAGTGATATACATTTTGCACCCAACACTTCCATCATATACATTTGCATCCAACAATTCCGTCATATACTTAAATGTAAATTTGGAATTTTGATTTTGTTTATGATAATAAAGGTAAAATTTATTTTAATTTTTCATTTTTCATATTCAACTTGTTCAGTGATATACTTTTTGCATCCAACACTTTCGCCATATACATTTTGCACCTATCAATTACGGAGTTGCGGGTTCACATGTTTCATTTTTCATGTCCAACATGTTCCGTGATATACATTTTGCACCCAACACTTCTGTTATATACATTTTGTACCCAACAATTCTGTCATATACTTATACGTTTTTAAATGTAAATTTGAAATTTTGGAATTTTGATTTTGTTTATGATAATAAAGATGAAATTTATTTTAATTTTTAATTTTTCATGTCTAACTTGTTCCGTGATATACTTTTTGCACCCAACACTTCCTCCATATACATTTTGCACCCAACAAGTATACACAATTATTTAAATTTTATTCAATATTATTTTTAACGTTTTTAAATGCAAATTTGAAATTTTGATTTTGTTTATGATAATCCGTCATATACATTGTGACCCAACAATTCTCATATACTTGTACGTTTTTTAATGTAAATTTAGAATTTTGGAATTTTGATTTTGTTTATGATAATAAAGGTGAAATTTATTTTAATTTTTCATTTTTCATGTCCAACTTGTTCCGTGATATAATTTTTGCATCCAACACTTCCGCCATATACATTTTGCACCCAACAATTACGGAGTTGCGGGTTGGCGGAGTCGCGGGTTCACATGTTTCATTTTTCATGTCCTGTGATATACATTTTGCAACCAACACTTCCGTCATATACATTTTGCACCCAACAATTATGTCATATACATGAGATTAAGTAATTTATAGAATATCAATAGAAAAATGGAAATTGTGAACTCGCGAACCTTTGTTGATGTACCAGACATTAATACTTTTTGATAAATTTCAAATAAAACTAATTCGAGAATATTAAATTATGCATGAATACCACATGTATTGCAACTTGCAACCCACCCATTTTTTTTTTTTAAGTAAGAAAGGGGAGAATCCTTCTATTCAATCCATGAAAAAGTGCAAAGTGATACAATGATTTGCTGAAGGGAGAAGACCCCTCAGATTTGAAACTAGCCTATACTAAAAGAGAGCCCCATAGAGCGYGTGGGCRAAGCAAGATKAGACATTACAATATGAGGAGAAAGGACYGGATCATTGWGTTGGCCGRGGAGGATYCTTTCTACCTTTTTTTTTAYGAACATCAATCCAACCAGAGGAGCTGGTAGGCTCAGCAGCTTTTACCACCAAAGCCAGATGGTCTGAGGAAGTGCCATAATCTTGAGCTACTGAATTCAAGGGTGCTTCTTTGTCGCTATCTGAGTTGTTTGATTCACGAGGTCGCTTCTGAGTCCCTGGGATCGACGCCGTGATCATGATTGTGTCAGTTGTTTCCCCCTTTTCGTGAGGTGGGTGCAAGGACTTAACTGCGGGAGTTGGAATCATGACTTC
>JZKD02S0819268.1:146880-160533 GCA_000966675.3 Picea glauca | reverse complement strand
ATACAAATACTAAATATGCACTACCAAGCTTAGCAAGAATAATATATATGCAATGCTCTTCTTCTAGCTTTATGTTACATTCTACACATAAAATTCTAAGTGTTTTGAACTTAGATAGATAGTCTTCAATGCAAGAAAAATCATTCGGACTTAAAGTCATTATCTAATTTTCTATCTAGCGGGATCGAATAATATTGTGTTTACCAAACACAGATTGAAGCTTTTTGCAAGCTTCATTAGGGTCATCAATTCCTTGAAGGTGAAACCTTAAATCAGGAGAGATGGACATTCCAATCAATCCATGTGCTTCGTCATTCCTATTTTCCCATTTGATTTTATTTTCATCATCATTAGGTTCTAGTTCTTTCCCCATGGTAATCTGATACAATCCTTTACCTCTCAATTAATCCTCCATATGGGATTTCCATTAGAAGTAGTTGGTGTTGGTAAGAAAAAGATCACTGGAAGAAGCCAAATTAAATACGTAGATAATACGGATTTAGAAACTAAAACTAATGTTATCGATGGAAAGATCTCAAAAAATTGGGTTGTTTAAAAAAAACGTCACTGAAAATGGACTTTGGATGTGAAAGTTATGCCCTTTTGAAAAAAAAGCATAAATAATAACCAAAGAGCCACGTGGCAAGTAGAAGTTGCTCCACATGGTGATACTCCTCCTAACTATGCCTATAAGCTCACTTTTAAACAAGTTTCTTATGAATTGTCTCACTTTTATAAAGCAAATAAGAATCACTTTTACAATGAAATTACTTTATAAATGAAAGTTGCATGCAAAAAATAACTTAAAATAAAGTATTTAAAGTTATTAATAATGATTCACTTTTATAACTTAAGTGAAATGTATTTTGACTTCCTAATTTTGGGAGGAGGTAGGAGAATGAGAGGAGAATGCCATTTGCGATTTGTGATATATTTATGGATGGGCCATCAAAAAATTGTTGTCTAGTAGGTTTGCGAAGGCAATCTCAGCGGGAAAATGAAGTTTGAACTAGGTCTGCGAAGGCGAACCAGACGACTATGGACATCTATCGACCTTTACCAGCTGTACACTTGACCCCTCTGATGCCATTACCTCCATCTTCAGAGCTGATCTATGTTCGGGTGAATAGACTTTTTGCGTTTGATTATGTGGTGTCTGACTTAGCCTGTCGTTTTCACTGTCTTGCACTGATCTCGAATCAACGCCTTTTACAACTCACTCTTTTATCTAATAGTTTATTGTCTCTGTCCTACCCGTTCACTTCCTTACCCCTTCATCTTTGCTGCACCAATTGTTTATCTCTTCGGGAACCCAGCCTCTTTAGTTTACTGTTTTACAAACTCTCCTTACCGATTGGTACCGGGATCTCAGTCACCTATTTGTTTTTTGCGGTGTGGCTGACACACGCCCTTCGTTTCTTTAGACAACCACTGAACTATCTGCTACAGCCTTCCCAGACAACCTCCTCGAACATTGCATTTTATACTGTCTCCTCCAACTGGGAGTGTACAACTGAACGTTTTGTCTTTATACTTATCCAGCTCCCGACTAGCCTGGTTCCGCTTCTCCATCTTTCTTGTCGTTTTCCTTCTTGTCTAGCTTTCAGTCCTACTGTTACCCCCTGCACACTGTTCTTTCCACTACCCGAATGGCTCTGATACACTGACCCTCCTGTCCCCTTGTAGAATTTTTTGCCTGGCCCGCTCACCTCCTTTCTTGCCTCATTATTCCACTTGGGGGCCTACTACTGGCGGTACTGACCCCTCTATCATGGAGTCACTGACAAGCGACCTGATGCTTCCATCCGACGAGCTCATATGGGAACGAGCTGGACTATTTGATAAGGTGGATTCCCTTGCCTCCTCGTTGAAAAAGTTTCCCTCCAAGTCCACCAGATCAAACGTTCCTACTGACTCCGTCGAACTCGCCCCTCCTTCACGGACCGACACATTTGAACTGATAACCTTTCCATTTGACCCCGACAAGATTCACCAAGACTACTCTCTCCCCCCACTTCCTCCTCGATTGGGACTTCCTTCCATACAGGAGGCTCACTTAGCTGTAAACTCCTCTCGTCGGGCTACTACAGGGCGAAAGGCGTGGAAATCCATTAGAAGATCAAAGAGACTGATTATTGGTGACGGTGTGGGTTTCAAAGACCTCTGCAAAATGTCTACCTGCACTCTGGTGGGTCGCTTCTCCTACAAGCAGTTCAACACACTTTCTCTGGAGGACTGGACCAATCTGAAGTGGCTACCTCTACTGGGTTATACTCCAGAGATACTCTACCTTAAGAAAGGCTGGCTGAGCTTCCACTGCAAATCCCCTGAGGATGCCACCCTCCTTCTCTCTTCCTTGTGGGTCGAAAGAGGCAACAACCTCATGCTCAAACGTTGGAGGCTTGCATTCAACCCGGACACTGAGTACTTCCAACTCAGACACCTCTGGGTGCTTCTTCCCGGCCTCCCCCTCCACTTCTGGAATGATGATGCTCTGACTGCCATTGCTAACACACTCGGTAAGTTTATTGCACTTGACCCACTTTCGGCATCGGGCCACTCGAGGAAACTGGGAAGAGTCATGGTTGAGATCGACATTACCTCTGGACTACCAGAATCTCTGGAGATCGAGTGGAGAGGCCGAATACATCTACAAAAGCTGGATTTTCTTGGAATCCCCTTCCGCTGCAACCTTTGTCGGGAAACCGACCACCTCCGACGCTCCTGCATTGGTAAGTTACCTACTGAACCCTTTGTTGAATTTTACCTTCACCTTAACCCTCCTGAATACATGGAGGCTGACCCTGCTCTCGCTTATCTGGACTCTCCCACACAATCATGCACCTCTCCCCTACCAGGACAGGCTGTCTCTCCGCGATCCAAGTTGAACCTGATTTGCCCCACTTTCTTTAAGTCACTTTCAGTTGCTGAGAAGGATCTTACTAATAGTTTTCTTTGGCTCTCATCCTCACACACTGCAAAGAATACTCCACCGAGTACTGAGAGAAATTTCATACCAAACACCTCTGATCTCTCTTTGACTATCGCTCCTAGTGTGAACCCAGACCCAAAGCCACTCACGCCCGCCCAATGCTCCACACCCCTGATTGAGCAACACCAGCCACCTTCCCTGATTGAACGGGTTGATTCCATTTCTATGCTCACAGATTCCAGTCAGCCTATTGATGAGGGCACTTTACTACTGGCAGCGCTAAACACCTCCTTCACTTCGGTTGATCTGCCTGAAAACTGCACCCATCTGCCAATCTATCGGGGAAAAGAACCCATCAATGCAACCGCTGGGGCGAGTAATTACCTTGATCGACCTATTGATACAAAGGAAAAGACTTTTGTTTGGTCAAGAGGCATCGGCACGGAGCTCTCCCCACTCCAGACGAGAAGTTCTAGAAAGAAAAAGGAGTCATTGGGCTCCCAGCAAGCACCCACTGAATTTCACTCCCAGAACGGTAAGGCCCTTAGAGCACTGAAGGCCTTGGCACGTTCTAAGTAATGATTGTGCTTTCACTGAATATTCGGGGGATCAGAGGCCCCCTCAAGACTGCCTCCTTCCGAAGATTACTGGAGACATCGAAGCCTAATGTTATCTTCCTTCAAGAGACACTCACGATGGAACAAAATGCTAGAGATTTCCTGCACAAATTTCGACCGACTTGGTTTTCAATGGCTGTCAGTTCATTAGGAAACTCAGGTGGATTGATGGTAGCTTGGGACCCCGACCTGTTAGAGTTGAGACCTTACCTATCAAGAGGAGGTATTCTGTTAGTAGGCTGCTCTCTAGCCACCAACCAGGTGTTGGCGTTCCTAAAAGTCTATGGTCCTTGTTCGGACAAATTGGCTTTCTGGACGCACCTTGCTGTGAGTGGCCTCCTCTCTATTCCTAACCTCATTCTTGGAGGTGATCTTAACTTTATTCTTTCGGCAGATGAACACTGGGGAGGTTTTTTTTTGCCAGGACCAGCGGAAGAATCCTACAAAGAGATCTTTGCCTCCAATAACCTCATTGACATCCAGCCGATTCGCCTGGTCCCTACGTGGCGAAATGGGCGTGCTGGCCCTGATGCTATAGCCAGACGCCTTGACCGATTTCTGGTGGCAGATGGCCTACTTTCATCCTTTGTTGCATCGTCTTCTTGGGTGGAATTCCCTTACTTCTCTGACCACGCTCCCATTCTGCTCCAATTGTTACCCACAGTTCGCAGATCGACCCCCTTCAAATTCAATCACATTTGGCTCTCCTCTGATATCTACTCAGCCATCGTTCACTCCACCTGGACAGACCCCCGATTTCTTTCAGAAACCAACCCACATAACCGATTGGTATGGAAGCTGAAAGTACTGAAATCCAAAATGATTCAATGGGAAAAGGAAAAGATTAAAGAGGAAAAGGCCCACCTACTGTTGCTGGAGAAGCAAATTTCCTCCCTCATTTATAATGCTACAAGCTCGGCATTGACGGTGGAGGAGGAGGCTAGACTTCGATTGTTAGAAGCAAACAGGGCGTCCATCCTTCGTGATGATGAATTCCGCTGGAGACTGCACATCCGCGCAACCTGGCTCTAATGTGGCGATTCCAACAGCAGCTACTTTCACAAAGTCACGAGTTTTAATAGGAACAAAAAGACCATCTGGTCTATTGAAAGCGTGAATGATGGAGTAATTTGTGGACAGAAAGATCTTTTGGCAGAGGCGGCCTCACATTTTACCCTTCAGTACAAAGCTTCAAACACACAAAATCTTCCGGAGAAGGCCTCTACGGCTAGACTGTTCCCTCGTTTGGTATCTGCCGAGGAAGCCATTGAGTTATTTAAGCCTGTTACTCTTACTGAACTTAAATATATCCTGCAACATTTCAAAAAAGAGCGCAGTCCTGGGCCGGATGGCTGGACCACATAATTTTTTATCTACTATTTTGATCTCGTTGGAGTGGATCTTCTCCAGATGGTTGAGGACTCTCGCCTCAAGGGAAATATTGTCGGTGGCCTCAATTCCATGTTCCTAGTCTTGATCCCGAAAGAGAACAACCCGCTCTCCTTTAATGACTTCCGTCCGATTTCCCTGTGCAACCTTATCTATAAGGTTATAGCCAAAGTTATCTCAAATCAGATCAAACCTTTTCTAGGTACAAGTCTTTTAGAGCGGAAACTTGGCTTCTTGAAGGGAAGAAGAATCCAGGATGCCATTGGAGCTGCCCACGAATGCATTCACAACATTAAGCAGAAGAACCAAAAAGCGCTGATCCTGAAGCTTGATCTCAAAAAATATTTCGACTGTATAGATTGGGAGTTCTTGAGACTTATTTTACATGCAGTGGGCTTCGAGGACCTGCTCACAAATTGGATCCTAATGTGTGTTACCAATGCAAATTTTGTTGTCTTGATTAATGGTGAAGCTTCTAGCTTCTTCAAAAGTGAGAGGGGGCTCCGACATGGATGCCCCCTCTCTCCCTATCTCTTTATCTTGATTATGGAGGGCCTCAACCTCCTCCTAAACAAAAGTTTCATTGATCACCACATATCCGGCATAAAGGTTTCCAAGCTTATCAAGATTTTTCTCCTAATGTTTGTTGACGATGTTCTCATCATGACGAAAGCAGATCTGGTGGAATGGACTGTAATCCAGGATATTCTTCTACACTTCTGCTCGATCTCGGGTCTCTCCATTAATCATTCAAAGTCATCCGCTCACTACTGGGGACTCTCGGCTCCTGAACTTCTCCGCTTCAAGGACCACTTCACCTTCACCTTTATTGACTTAAAGGAGGGTTTCAAATATCTTGGTTACCAGCTGAAGCTGGGAGCTACTCGCCCCAGTGATTGGCGCTGGCTTGTGGCAATTTTTGAAAGGAAAATTGATTTCTGGTGTAACAAGTGGTTGTCTCTGGGGGGTCAATTTATCTTGATTAAAGCAGTTCTCGAAAGCCTTGCTGTGTTTTGGATGACCCTGGAGCGGATTCCAAACAAGATCACCACTATTCTATGCAGATTAGCCTTTAATTTTTTATGGAATGGACAGGCTGGAAAACGCCGTATTCACCTATGCAGCTGGGAGACTCTATCAAAACCTCGTAGAGCAGGGGGTTGGGGTCTAAAAAATCTCCTCAGTTTCAACACTGCTCTCCTGGCAAGCTCATTTTGGAGAGCAGTTACTCAAGGAAGTATCTGGCATCGAATTATAGTTGATAAATATCTGGGCTCTCAGCCTCTCAGTAACTGGATTTGAAGGACCTCCTTTCCGATCAAGAGGGCCTCTCCTTTCTAGAAAGGCCTGGTCACCTCCACTCCTGTGATACTTCACTGGCTTCGTTGGAAGCCCGGCTCTGGCAAGGAGATTAAAATCAGCAAGGATATGATACTTGGGCTGGAGGAGAGCTCTCTCCTTTCTCCCTCCTTGTGTGCCCATCTCAGCTCACTTAACCTCTTGACTCTCTCACAGGCCAGACTCTTGAATGGTGCACACGCGCTGCCGGATCACTGGTTGGGAAGCCGTGACCTGGATCTTGGTGGATCGTGGGCGGCTGAGTGGACTTGTTTTATTGCTGCTATCAGAGGCGCTGACATTTCACTCACAGTTGAGCCAGACTCGTTGCTGTGGGTTGGAGGGGATGCCACAGGCACCCTCACGATGAATAACTTGTATGCGGCCCTTCAATCTAAGAGCTTACTCAGTGTTGATTCCTCCTGGTTCTTCCAGCTCTGGAAATGGACCATTCCGCTTAAAATAAAGCTCTTTCTCTGGCTCGCGAGGAAAGGGAAGATTCTTACATGGGAAGCGCTTCGCCGGGGTGGTTGGGAGGGGCCCGACATATGCTTTCTATGCCATTGCTCAGGTGAAGACGTCCAACATCTTTTGATCCATTGTGATTTTGCAAGGGGGGTCTGGTCACGACTCCTAAAGCATCTCTCTCTTCCTTACTCCTGGAGCAGAGACACTATCTCTGATTGCATTCAATTATGGATCACTCAAAAGTCTCCTCCAGTCTGCCTGGCCGCACATGCTTGTTGGCATTTATGGATAGAGCGGAACAGAGTGACCTTTGAGAACCGGCCACCAAACTTGCTAAACGTTGTTCACAAAGTTCTGTTTTCTTTTCACTGGAAACAAGCTCCAGACGTTATCCATATTCACAAAGCTATCGATCTCAAACTGCCAGAGGGTTTTACGCTAGCTTGCTTCGACGGTGCTGCGCAATCTAGATGCTGTGGAGCTGGAGGATTCTTCAAATCCCACCAATCAAGGATCACCAAATGGTTTTTTAGTTGCGGTGGGGGCACGAACACTAAAGCAGAGCTCTTGGGGCTTTGGACCACCCTCTTTTTAGCTACTTCGTGGTCTATTAAACACTTATTTGTATTGGGAGACTCGAGAGTTGTCATCGATCGGATAAATCAAAAATCCAATCTCCGCTCTGTCCACATCGAATGCTGGAAACTAAAAATGTTGGTGCTGTCCAAACTCTTCGCCGACATCAAATTTCATCACTTTCCGAGGGCCCACAACGGCGAGGTGGACGCTCTCTCTAAGAGAGCACTAAAGGATGTGGCAACGAGACTCTCCATATTTCATAGTGACAATGGAGTTGACAGTTCCATGACCCATCTAAGCATATTTTGATCGTGGTTGGCAGGCATTTTTGGTTTTGGAATGTTTTTATGCTGCCCATTACTCACTTCTGTGATTGCTGTGAGATTTTGTTTTGATCCACTGAGCCGTTATACACACTTTTGTGATGGACATGTATTTGATTTGATCCACTGACTGGAGAATTTGATTTTCATTGTCAGCTGGTGCGTCTTTGTAAATGAGTTTATACAATATATAAATTCAAGACAATTTTTTCCTGGAAAAAAAAAAGTGAAATGTATTTTACAATCAATGCATGAACTTAAAAAAAAAAGTAACAAAAGAGAGACTTGAACTTAAGACCTTTTACTAAGTAAAGTAACTTTTAACCAAGTGAGCTAACGCAAAACATATTATATTGTTTAGAAGGAGGATTGGGGGTGTTGTTGTTGGAGGAGGATTTAGGGTGTTGTTGTTGTTGTTGTTGAATACGACATTGGAGAGCGTGCTCATAAAAAAACTCTTTTCATAGAATAATTTTTTTTTTCTTCTCAATGACAACAAGGGTTAGATCTCGGTTAGATTACCTAGAAAATGCAAATTTCCCTCTATTTTCGATTTACCGAGATCTCAAAAAGCGCACGACAAAGAGCATACGTAGACAAGAAAACTATTTCTGATCTATTTCTGATTTGCCAAGATCGCATAGGGTAGGGGGAAAGAGCATATGCAGATCCAAAAGACTAGCAACCTGGAAATTAAAAACAGAGAACCGAAATAAAACCGAAATGATAACTCTACAAAAATTAAAAGGGTGTATTCAGGCTTTATACATTCAGATATGACTGAAATGGTTGTATCTTGGGAAAACAAAAACCTTTTTGAGTAAAATGAAAAATGTTCCTAACTGAAACAAACACTCTGGGCACAATGGAACAATCCTATCAACCCATAAATGTATGGAAATGGCAGAAACCAGAGATGAGACAACATAACTTCACGATCTCGATCTACGATGGGAGAAAGTCTTCAAATGAGCTATGATACCATGTTCGACAACACAGATATTCCAACAGAGGACGAACACCTTCAGTAACCACTCACACAACCAGGTCAAAGATCAATACACCGATGTTTTGATGTGGTAAAACCCTATGGGGAAACATTCATGACCCCAACCAACGTGGCCACTTGGAGCAATTTATAATTAATGCAAAATAAAAAGATTACAAAGAGATTTACAAGAGAGTTTCTCACAATCGATCATTGACAAATGACCCTTCATGCTCTTTAAATAGAGATCATGGACCAATCGGGTGTTTAGCCACAGATCAATGTATTCGTTAATATCAAGGAGAATATGAACCATCAGATCACTCTATATCGGGAACATATCGTGATTGTCAGATTTCCTAACTTCAAATGCATACTAAAAAAACACACTAAGAAACACACTTTTATCTAACGACACATTAGACCAAGTTGATTTTAACTAACTCGTAGGTGTCTAAATACCCTAGCAACTTGTATTTCTTGAAGTGTTTCTTTTCATTCCATCTCCAATCCTTCCACCAAGCTTGTAGCCCTAGAAAGCTAAGCTTAAATTTTTTTTGCTAGGTGAGGCTCTGAACTTTTTCTAAAATCAATCTATCAACAATATTGAGATTGAACTCGATTTTCAAAGTATCCCAAGTCTTCCAAACTCTATTTTGCATGACATAAAGATCCATATGGAATTGCATACCTTTCTTAAACAATCTCTTGCCCAAGAACCATGGAATCTCAACTAGAGGGTTGTCACTTTGTAGAGCGATCAATGACCACTGTAGACCATGTTCATTGAAGGAGAGTCCCTCCCCTAGAGAATTAATACTTTTACATACCAACTTGTGTTTGATGGCCTTCAAGTGCCACCAAATGCTCTTAGCTTTGATGGTCCCTTTCACCTGGAACAAGGTGTTACACATTATTTTCGTCACCCTTATGACCGTTAATGATGTAAACCTATTTGTTGTCTTCAGAGGGATCAATGGCTTGAATTCCCGAGGAATGAAGGAAGAATAACTTTACATGAGAGATGAAATCATATTTTCCTTTGTGAAAACCCTAGTAAGGAGGATCGTTGCACCCTGTCCAGTTCTAGGGGTCCGACGATTCGAGATTGTCACATGTTGTACTAAACCTGGCTTGCGATGTCGTCACACTCTGCTCAGTTATAGGGGTGAGACGATTTTCGTACGTGGGAAAAACGAGCATCTTATCGATGCTTCTTGAAGGAGAAGCTTGTATGGTGAGGTGGACTTTGATCTATTTGGATCTTACTCGCTTTTATGATTTAGTGGGATCATCCTAACCTCCTCACCTTATCCTCTTCAACTTATAAAAGGATAGGAGCTCTCATGGAGAAAGTTAGATTGGAAATTTGGCTTGATATTGTTATCTTGGTTAGAGTGGCTTTGAGCTTTGCTTTGTCAAGATAGATTGTGAGTGACTTTAAGATCTATAGTCATAGAATTCGTGGATTAGAAGTGTGTTTTAAGCAAGGAACAATTGGAAGGGACCTTACGACATCAAGGATTTGGTTGTAATCTCTCTTTCTATTATTTTATATAGATGCACTTTTCTTTCCTATATGAATCTTATTTGTCCATAATGTATGATTCCTTGATCACACACATAGTTTCATATCAAGTAGGCTCTGTTATTCTTGTCTTCGTTGGCTTGTGTTCCGTTGTAGATATTTCTCCATAAGCCTTATGATGAAGCTTGGATTGCATTGACAAAGTCCAATCTTCGATATTTAAAAGGTATGTTCTAGATCCATTTCTCATTTGATAATTGAAATCTAGGGAAAGTGTAGTGTACTGTCTTGTTTTGTTGTAGTTTTGTAGTGAAGCTAGGGGGATTTATTTGTGTCCGCACTTAACAATTAGCTCGATAACAAAATTGGTGACCATACTAGGGATGATACTTCTAACAAAGCCTTCGAAGCTTTGAAACTTGCCTTAACTCATACACCATTACTCTTTCCCCCTGACTACAACCAAGATTACTTCCTCTACTTAGCTGCTTCAGACTCTACCATTGCCATGGTCTTAGTCCAAGAGGATGATTCACATGATTCACATGTCATATACTACTTGAGTCGGAGTCTCACCACTACTGAGACCAAATACTTACATGTGGAGAAATTAGCCTTGGCAACTGTTCAAGTTGTCCAACGTTTTCATCATTATATCTTATTACGTAGAACCACCGTTATTTCTGATTTCAACCCTATGCAACATATATTTACGCGACAATTTCTAGGGGGAAAGTACTCCAAATGGATAGTGATTCTCTAGGATTTTGACTTGGAGTTTGAACATGCTAAGTCTAAGAAATCTTTGGTTTTCGCCAAACTGATATGTGACATTCCCTCCACTGAGATAGAAAACATGGCAGAGAATTCCTTACCTGATGAATCCATTTTTCTGATCAGTTCTGATGACATATGGTACAGAGATATTATTATCTATCTCCAAACTCAAACTTTCCGACCTTATCTATCTAGTACAGATTGTCATCGCATACGTTATCAGGCTCGACAATACATCATTATCGGTGATACCCTTTATCCTCGCGGTATTGACTCCATTTTCCGACGATGTCTCACTTATGACGAAGCTGAGAAAGCTTTGAATGAATGTCACTCTGGAGCATGTGGCAGTCATATGTCTGGGTATGCCACTGCCCAAAATATCTTACGAGCTGGTTATTTATGGCCTTCTTTGTTCAAGGACTGCATCACTACTATTAAGAAATGTCATTCTTTCCAAACTTATAATAATAAAACAAGACCTCATCCTGCTCCCTTACAACCTATAGTTTCCGTTGGTCCATTCGCCAGATGGGGCATTGACTTCATGACATGTAACCCTCACTCGACTGGGGGGCATGGATACATCATTGTAGTTGTGGATTATTTCACTAAATGGGCCGAGGCAATGCCTACATTTGATAACACCGGGAAAACTTCAACATTGTTCATATTCAATCATATCATTACTTGGTTTGGTATCCCTCAAGCTATCATTATTGATCACGGTAGTCATTTTCAGAATTTCATGATGTTAGAAATTATTGAAAATTTGGGTCTTCGCCATGAAAACTCAACCCCCTATTACCCATAGGCCAATGGCCAAGTTGAAGCAATCAACAAAGTTCTCATTAGTATGCTTCGACGGATGATAGGAATTCATAAGACAAGCTAGCACACGATGTTCTTCTCAGCATTATGGGCCTATCAGACATTTGTCAAGTCTGCCACGGGATTTACACATTTCCAACTAGTTTATGGTATCGAGGCTATCTTGCCGATTGAATGTGAAATACCATCTTTGAAACTGGTCGTTGAACTTCTCCCCAATACATCCGCTGAAGAAGAGTGTCTTTTATATTTAATGCAACTAGACGAAACCCGTCGCGATGCTTATTTAAACTCAGAAGAAACATGTTAAAGCCCAATACGACAAGCATGTCAAGCCACGTGATTTTTCTGAAGGTGTTCTAGTTCTCTTTTACGAACATGATCGTGATTTGCTAGGGGCCAGTAAATTCGAGGCCATGTGGCGAGGTCCTTACATTGTCAAACGTGTGTTGGAGAAGGGAGATTATGAGCTAGTTGATTATGCTGGAATCCCTTTGAGTGAACCCTGAAATGGGCTTTACTTAAAGAAGTATTATGCTTAAGTCATTTTTTCATGGGTGCTTGTACTTTAGTGTATCATACTCTTGTGTTTTTTCGTTGTTTGGTTTCGACCTTTAGCTGCTTACCTCGTGTTGTGCTTGGTTTCCAAATGTGGGCGTCTTCACTACCCTACATTGGCTTTGTTGATGGCTCTAGTCGCAACACTCAGAACTTAGCATCCACTGCCTGGGCAATCTATGCACCTACAAATGAATTGATTAGTCTACATGGTGTTTGCCTTGGTCATACAACCAAAAATATTGCAGAATACAATTGAGTCATCGAATTATTGACTGATGTTGTTTCACTCGGAATCCATCATCTCATTGTACGACTGGATTCACAATTAGTAGTCTTACAACTGAGTAATGTCTGCTCCATTCGAAGTCCTACATTATTAAGGGTATATTTACGACTTCGCCTCTTGGAACGTTATTTTGATTACATCGAATATCAACACATTCCTAGATGTCTAAATACATTAATAAACACATTAGCCAATTATGTGTTAGACAAACATTTGAGAAATTTATAAAATCCAATCACACTTTGTACATACAACAAGTAAGCCGGTAGAAGCCTCATATATATATATATATATATATATATATATATATATATATATATGTAATGATAAAAGTGTTACAAAAATTGTTTTTGTTCGAAGACCAAAATATCAAAAAAGGTGAAGCACTTGGCTTCATATACAAATAGAACATCAAGGATGATGTTCGATATAACATGCGACTGCCCGCGCTAACTTGTGAAGCAGTCAACCGATGGAAGCAGACACACCCAATGTATGATGTTGATAATGCCTCAGGATATCGTCGATGGAGACATCTGAGATGTTCATTGTAAGCCCCTCTAGATTCTACTCGAGAATTTCATAGTCAACAATAGATACTCCTGCTACGTCAACTCTCTCCCCTCGCCTCTGGATGGGGGATGAGCCTAGAGGTTGGTAAGGTCCCACGTCTGCATCATCAATTTTTTTTTTGATTAGGTATTGGATAAATAACACATAAAAACATTTTATATTTAAAATCACAAAAACATTATAAAAACAAAATGTACTTCTTACTTGTGTCCCCCCATTGAGAACCCTCAGGAAGAACCAATTTCGGGTCACCTCAGAATTCTACACCGGCATAAGCATAGTCATCTACCATAAGCATCTGGGTCCTCAACCAATCAAAGAAAACATCATTATATTTGACGATAGGACAAGTGTTATAACCCTAAAATGCACCATACAGGTTTACCCGGCATCAGGCCAACTCATGCCTCTTCCTAGCCAAAGCCATGCTGAACAAATCCTCAAAAAACCTTCTAAAACAAGC
>JZKD02S0819268.1:99210-123453 GCA_000966675.3 Picea glauca | reverse complement strand
AGGGATTGGATTAAGGGTTCCTGCTCAGAAAGGAAAGAACCAAAACATCCTACTCGCTGTCTACTTTTCCTGTGTTAATCAGAACTGGGTTAGAGATCCCTGCTTAGAAAGAAAGCAATCAGACTGCCTTGTTCTCTGTAGACTTCAATCTCACAAGTGTGCTAAACAGAAGTAAGAACCAAGGCTCCTGCTTAGACAGAAAGGAACTAAGTGCTTTGTTCTCTGTTAGATAGAGCTTATTGTTTTCTGCATTGTTGCTTTCATGAAAGAGTGTTAGTACTGAGTCTCTGTTTGAGAGTAAGGGTCCTGTTCTCTGATTACAAGATAGTTGTTACCCATTGCAATGTTATTTTAAATGTAATCCAAGATTCTTAATTTGAGCTATAAAGAATTGCATTAGGGAGATTTCTTTCATGTGATACAATTCAGAGCTTCAGTTCACTTCAGCAAGTTTAGGTAGAATGATTTCTTTACTACAACACTAGTGCTTTTGGAATTGAGCATATATAGTGCGCAGCTATCTTTGAAACAAAAGACTTCCCTGGGTTGATAATTTATGTTTCACTTGGTTGTTTGAAATTAATTAAGCAATTATAGTGACCAACACCCACCACCTTGGTGGGGTTTGAGGAGGCGTCCACTGATGGGTAATGGGCGCCTTCTTCCTGCTAAGGTGGACAAGTAGTACGAGTTATCCACTGATTCCATCCCGATCTTGAAAGGTCCGAGCCTTGATTGCGTACTTCCCTTTACATTAGTTGGATCTCCTTTCTGAGTATCCCACATCCATACCAACTCCCCCTCCTTGTATTTTCGGATCTTGTGTTTGGTTGTTCCTTGAACAACCCTGGTGTACTGTACTAAGGGGTGTGGGTGGGCTTCTGATGTAAAGGCCTCCTTTTGAGACAGATGTATCTGCATGTTTTCTTCATCCTTTGGTCTTTTTAGTATCTTCACCGTCCCTACCTCTTTGTTCTAAAACTGATCTAGGAGTTGCTGGTATTCCTCTTTCTTGGGCCACTCAACCTGGTCAAAGTCCTCTTCTGAAGCAAATGGCATATCTTCTGGAGAATACTCTTGAAGAGTTTGTATCACATCTTTCCACGCTTCATTTACAGAAGGGACAACCTCTTGTACATGGGTTCCAGTTATCGGCACATTGAGTAATCGTCCCGTTGTTCCATCTTTCAAAGGTAACCGCAAAAAGGTGAGATCCATCTCAAGGGACCCGCCTATCATTGCACCAAACTTCCTAGAAAACAACATTCCCCATACATTCGGGACATCAACAACTATAATGTCTATGTGAACTGTCTTCTTGGGGAATTCTTTCAACTGTACTTCAACATTTTCAACAACACCATGTGTGGGTATTGATTTGGATTCAAATCCACACACATTTCTGTAAGGCATGGTTACCTTCAGGCCCATCTGCTGCATGAATTTGAGAGACATCATGTTTGCACCAACACCCGTATCCAACATGCAATTGTTGAGGTATTTGTTGTTCATCATGAGAGTCATGAAGAAAGGTGGATTTTCACCGTACTGGATCCTGAAGTGGTTAGCTTGTAGCATAATCGGGGGGTCCATAGGCTCAGCCGTTCCCGAAAATAAGTTATTGAAGCGTTCTTTAATAGAAGGGATCTTAACTGCTTCTTTTAAGGGAACATTCACATGCATCTTTGACAAAGCTCCTTCAAAATCAAAATCAAGGGTAATCTTATCAGCTTTGGACGTCTTGGGAGGAAGAACCTCAAGAGTTTTGGGATGATCAGTGGCAGGTTGCTTCGGGTTCTTTCTTCGGTATACTTGGAATTCTTGTTTCTTAAGCTTTTCTCATGACTCTTGGTCCAAGTTGTTTATTATTGCTAATCTTGCTGCTCTGGCTGCTTCCTTCAGGGCTTGTTAATGTTTTGTATCAGTGATGTTTATCTGAGGTAAACTTGAAACGTAGTCAAGATTGTTGACTTGTTTCTGGTTGGCGTTATAAGGACACTCCTTCTCCCAATGTGCTTCATTGCATTCCAGTCACCAAGGGTTTTCATCAACCACATTATTAGGGGCCAGAGTATTTGGGACTTCATTTTCATTCTTCAGCTTGTAAGTTTGATTCCCTTTCTAGAATGGCCCTTTGAATGGTGGTCTAGGTGCCTGGGTCTGGGACTTTTCAAGTCTCACGATCCGGTTCATCATTTCTTCTTGATTCTTCATGATGCTATCCACCGAGGCTTGTAGCTTACTGATACTGGTGCAGAGATCCGAAGTAGGCTCAACATTGTGTACCACTTTCTGCTTGGTGTCTATTTTCCCCCTAGGGTTGACAAATGGCTCAATATTGGATGGAAGGAGATTTCCTTCAATCTTGGTTGCAAGCTCTTGGGCTTCTTGAATGGACTGAGGGTATTTGTCTCTAAGAAGATACCCTAATTGGCCACTGAAAGATCTAGTGTATATGTGAACAAGATAATCATCTTTCAGATGGTGGCTTGGGGGGATTCGTTGGAGTAATGCTTCGGACCTGGTATGAAATTCCCGAATGGATTCATTTTCACGCCTGGAAAGGCCATTTAGTTGGGTGAGCAACATGTTCGTGTCTTCTTTGATACTCCACCTTCTGAGGAAGATTTGTTCGAGTCTATCCATGGTTTTGATGCTTCCATCAGGCAGGACAAGATACCAACGTCTTGCAACATCATAAAGGGTAGCAGAGAATAACTTCATGACCAAGTCCTCAGCATCATCACTAATGGGGTGAAGCTGAAAAAATGCCCAAAAGTTACTCATATGCTCTTCGACACTAGTAGCATCAGTGTTGGTAAACTTAGGCAACCACTTCTCATATTTGGGTGGCATTTGCCTAGGGTAGCCAGGTATGGCTGACATGTCTAATGGCTTGAAAAAAGTAGATGACCATTGTCTTTGATTGTTGACTGGGTTTGTAGTACCGGTCTGAGAAGTAGATATGTTTAAAGGAAGTCTCTTTCCAAAAAGTGATTTGACAACAGGTGAATTAGTAGGAGGCTTCCTTCTGAAAGCTAGAGGAGGGTTATTGAACCTCCTTTTGGTTTATGGAGTTGCCGAATAGTTTTCTTGAAACTATCAAAGAATAGGGGAAAAAAAATCTTAGTGGAGTCACCAGGTAAGCTTGTAAGAGAAAGGTCTTTGAGGCAAGGCTTACCAAAGGATTTGTCGTTGAGGATTGACTTAGTGTTTCCCGACAACGACGCCAAAATGTTATAGTGCAGTTTGTATTTTAGGTCACAGACTACATGATAGTGGACAAACTGGCATAACAGGAACCTTCCCCACCCACTGTCACCTCGATGGGGAGGTTCTTTTTGTTTAGGGAGGTTAGCCCAGGGGAGACGTCCCCGGTAACCTAGGGTTTGAAGAGGCAAAGAATATAAGGTCAAAATTTTAAGGTTTTCCCTCCTCTCAGGTTACCACCAGTATCAGATATTCTGGCTAATCAACCAATAAAGAAGTGAAGTCCCTGTTGAGAACACCTGCCCGAAACAAGACAATAACAATACAATATGTATATTTGCAGGTTATATTTCAAAGGGTTAGTACTTCTGGACTATCTGATTTCATTTAACAAGAAATATAATAGACAAAATGAGGTCAACGTTTTGCTAAATAGCCCATGCAAGATCAACAATTCATCAATGTCTACAAAAATGACCAAGCCAACAGTATTTTCAATCAACAATAGCTCAATAAATGCTTGACATCATCATTAATTGCTTATTTGCTAGTTAGAAAGGTTGCTGCATCAAGTATGATGTCAACCTAGTTTAGAAGTGTTAGGGTTAGCTAGGGTTTCAAATTTGAAGTTTTAAAGATGATTTTACATAACAAAATCTCAACGTTGTAAGTCTAACCAGTGCCTTAGGGTAAAATGGAGTCAAAAGCAAAGGCAAAAGATCTCGGGAGGATTTAAAATTTAGAGACTAGAAGGTAATGTTTTATGGTGCTGCAATGGAAGGGCCCTAGAATCAAAACCCTAAGGGAAAGAGGCTAATTCTGGTGTTTCTTAAGCAAGGCCTCATGCTCCTTCCTCTTTCTCTAAATACACTTGGCAAAACGACTAGCTTCAAAGTACATATTTAAGGGAGAAAGTGTTGCAGGGGCAAGGCTCTCAAACCCTAGAAGGTTAAAACCCTAGGTGTAGATTCAACTAGGCCTAGGACGTCTCCTCTTTTCAATCTATAACTTTAATGCTAACTCAGAAAAAGGGAGAAAAGTGTAGCAACGACTAGGCTATATCTTCCTTTATCAATGGCTAAAACTATTTCTCAAACATGGGGACATATAGCAATGACCTACTACTGTGCTTTCTACCTAGGGTTTCAAGATTCAACAATATAATAGCAATATAATAGCAAATTGTAAGAAATTAAGCCTAAAACCATTCACTTAATAAGTTTTGCATGAAAAATTCACTTACATATCATGAAGAATGGATAATCAAACCCTACTTGTAAACCTTCCATGAGAGAAACACCATAAATGCCAAGAGAAATTCTCCAAGAAGAGTTGCGCCTCACTTAAAACACCAAAAATACCAAGCAAAAGGCTAAAAGATAGTCTCTCACAAGAGAGTGAGTTGTGTTATGTTTAAAATGAGGAAAAACATCCTCAATTTATACCAATACATGACCTTTCAATTAAAAAATAGGTCATTAAAACAACCGACAAGGCTGACTACAAAATTTACACTGTTTTTTCATTAAATGCTAGAAAAATGACATAATATGAGCAAAAGGTGGGACATCAAGCCCTTCTGTGGGAGATGTTGGCCCTTTTTGGGCATATCCAGCATCCAGAAGCCAGACATTGGCCCTTCTAGGGCTCCTCCAAGCTGCCACACGTGCCAAATAGCCTCATCACACTGCCACGCGCTTAGGACAACATCATGCTCTGCTGGGTGACGTCCTGTCCATCAAGGGGAAAACGTTCCATCTGAAGTGGGTGATCCCCCCTAGGCCGGGCTCTGCCAAAGTGTCTTGGGTGGAACATCCTTCTTTCTTCCTGTGCAAAGGCTCATCACAACGTTGTCCTATCTTTGCCATCCCAGTAACCATATGATGGGCTCTTCAACCCCATGGAGGTCCGAGCTAATCATATCCCCATGTGTACCGGTCCACTAGTACCTGTCTGCCGGGTATGGTCCTGCACATCAAAAACTTTTCCCTCCATGGGCTCATCAGTCCTTGGGATCATAGCAATGTCAATCATATCTCATCATCAAATTTATCAAATATATGCATAAAACCCCTAGCATATCCTCTAATAGATCAAAGACATTACAGTGATCTACTATACAAAGTTGAAGAAATAGACAGAACAACCTATTGGGTTGGTATCCATAAGAAGAAGAAAGTTTCCACATAAGATTATTCAAGCCATGTACATGAAGTGATATGGGCTAAGGATGTCCAGTCATAGTGAAGACCAGGGGTAGGTATTGTCCGTGGGTGCCTTTGTAGGAGGTGAGTTGTACCCGTCATGGATGCACTTTTTTCCAAGCCCCTTTATTGCCTCTTTATTCATTGCTTTTTCTTTCTTTTTACTTCAAGGTCTAACCAGAGGACGCTGCCTTGGCATGGTGACCAGAGCTGACAGTGTTACCCACTGGTATTTTCGCAGAAATGATAAGCCTGGCTCGTGATGAGACCCCCTTTCCCTTGGCCATGCAACCAAAGGTCATTGCCTTGCAGTGGTGACCAGATAATGGTAATGTCATACTGCTAGATACCTATGAACATAATGGGCCGGCTCGTGATGAGACCTCCCATCCTCTTGGTTAGGTCTTGTTTTATTGATTTTCTTGGGGTCCCTTTTGTTTCTTATCGAGAGGCCTTTTATTTCCTTCTCGGGGATCCCTGGGCGAAGCATCTCTAGGTTTATTTTTTATGGCTTTTATCTTTTACCAGCTTCTTTTACCCCCTGGGCCTTTAGCCCCTTATTCCCATAGGACGAATTGTAACCCCTCAAGTAGGTAATCCTAATGCCCAGACTAGGGGAATGGGATGTATGTATGGGAGAGAAGATGTAAAGTGATAGTATAGTGGGAGCAGACGAAGGCTCTTCAAATCCCCCCTGGTGGCTAACCAAAACCCATCGATACAAGCTTGCTAGGTCACCCTGTTAATCCCCTAAACAATGGTCAAGTGGGTTAGTGTAAGATCCAAGTAGTTGTCAGAAATGTAAGGAACCTGATGCATATATAATAAAGTTATAAAGATCAAACATGACACATACCATGATACCTGGACCAATTACCTCATGGAGCAAGAGTCTTCTTTGATGCAAGTCCAAGCCGATGGTGATGGAAGCTGCTGCTGCTGACAGGAAAAATATGGCGAAGAAGAAGAAGGATGGGCCCTCCAGGGCCATGCTCAGGTCAATCCTGCTCTCGGTACTCCATGTCTAGGACCTGTGGGTCTCAAGACATGATCTCCTAGTTATCCCTAGAAATCGGAGATAACAGGGTGTACAGGCCCTGTTTCTTAGTGGTCGGTTTGGAAATAGCGTAAGCAGTGCAAGACCTAATATACTTGTTGACCTCCTGTTGAAGTTTCGGCCAGTAGAAATGTTTCTGTAGCATTGCCACTGCCTTTTCAACATTGAAGTGTGCTGCCACCTGAATGTAGTGGGTTTCTCAGATCATCTTCGCTCTCTCTCTTGATGGAACACAGATATGGCCTAGATGACACAACAACCCATCCCGAAGATGGAAATTATCGACAACTGCATTTGCACCCAACATTTGGTGGGTGGTGGCAAAGTCCGGGTCTGTCTCATAGAGTTGGGGACATCAAAAGTTCTCATGGCCACAGGAGTCTAGCACCATGGTGAGTGTCGCGACTGGCGGTCTTCTGAGGAAATAACCAACGCGATTGGTGCTTCCTGTTTTATACTTAATGTTGAGGTGGAATTGCTGCAAGTATGTGGACCACTTTTGATGGAGATCATTCTACAATTTTCCTTGTGTCTGCATGAATTGCAGTGGCTTATGATCAGTGTGGATGACTGTCTCCTTCCCAAGAATGTAATGTCTCCATTGGCGGTAGGCTTGCATAATGGAGTACATTTCTTTTTCATAAGTAGGGTACTTACAGACAACATCTGATAGCTTCTCACTATGATAGGCCACGAGGTGGTCGTGCTGAGTGAGAACGATTCCCACCGCATAGTCTAAAGCATCTGTCTCGATCTCAAAGGGCTGCTGCAGGTCTGGTAGTGAAAGTACTGGGGTTGAGCACAAATGCTACTTCAAATTGTAGAATGCTTATTGTTGGGACTGACCCCACACAAATTTTGCCTTACCACCACCCCTGGTTATTTGGCTAAGGGCCCATGCAATATGGGAGAATCCCAACATGAACCTGTGATAGAAATTGGAAAGGCCTAAGAAGCTCCGAAGCTCAGTGAGTGTGGTTAGGGCTGGTCAGTCACAGATTACTTGAATCTTGGCTGGATCCACATGTATGCCATGGTGATCAATTATGTAGCCCAAGTAATGGACCCTGTCCATGCCGAAGGAGCATTTTTCCAAGTTGGCATATATCTTGTGCTGCCACAGGGTGTGCAAAACCTGTTGAATATGCTGCAAGTGTTCGACCCAAGTCTTTTTGTAAATGAGAATGTCATCCAGATACACCACTACAAAATTATTGGTGAATAGTCATAGGATATCGTCCATCATCCTCATGAAAGTGGCTAGAGCATTTGTCAAACCAAAGGGCATGAACAACCATTCAAAAAGGCCTTCCTTTGACTTGAAGGCGATTTTCCATACATCTGTCTGTTCTATCTAAACTTGGTGGTAGGCAGAATTTAGATCAATCTTACTGAAGTATTTGACCCCCATTAGTTGATCAAGGAGGTCGTTGATTCAAAGAATCGGGTACCGGTTTCTGACTGTGATTTTATTTAGAGATCGGTAATCAATCCAGAGTCGCTAGGTTCCATCTTTCTTCTGTACCAACACGATTGGGCTCCCACAAGGTGATGAGCTGGGACATATGTGCCCCTTGTGGAGCAGTTCTTGGATCTGTCACTTGATATTTTCATTCTCTAATAGAGAGTAGTGATAGACTGGCCCATTGGGTAGTGGTGCACCAGGGGTCATATCGATGGGGTGCTTGACTTGATAGTGCAGAGGTACCCCGGTAGGTGAGGAGAAGATATCTGAGTATGCTTCCATGACCTTATCTACTAGCTTATACTGTGTGGAGATGTTGGTCGCAAAGACCCTAGATGTGGCTGTGATCTTTCGCTTATTCTGAGAGCGAATCACTAAGAAGATAAACTTCCCCATCTAAGAGATGACCTTCCTGCATTTCTTAGCAGAGATCAATGAAATAACACTAGGTGGGACTGCCTAGGGTATCCTGTACAATTTCCTGTTGAAAGTAATAATAACACTACGAGGCCTAGACTCATATACAACACGATGTTTCCATAAATAAGGTTGGCCCAAAAGAACATCACAAACTTCGAGAGGAGAAACATCACACAATACGTTGTCTTTGAAGGGCTTGATGTTGTACGACAATCGACACTGTTGGCTAACGCAGAGATCACTTCCTTGGTGGAGCCATCCAATGGTGTAGGGTTTTGGGTGTGGTGTTGTCGGTAGGGCCAACCGCTTGACAACCTCTGCTGAGATGAGGTTCTTTTGGCTACCGCTATCCATGATGAAGTTTAGTGGGGCGCCTTTTACCCAGATTTGTGAATGGAAGAGGTGTTCTCCTTCTTCTGGCTCATTTGATTCACTAGGCTAGAGCTTGGTGGTAGCAACGGTGGCACTAGGTTCTGCGTCAATGATCCATCTTCCCCTTTCTGGTTCTGTATTAGAGTCTAAACCCGCATCTG
Organism: Picea glauca; assembly: GCA_000966675.3. Taxonomy (NCBI): domain Eukaryota; kingdom Viridiplantae; phylum Streptophyta; class Pinopsida; order Pinales; family Pinaceae; genus Picea; species Picea glauca. The sequence goes on along the minus strand of JZKD02S0819268.1, from coordinate 114,564 downwards.
ATTCAGATACTTTCACTTCGGCCACCGGTGACTTCTTTGAGTGATAGTCAGCAGTATTATGCCAAGGGCTCTTATGGAAGTCGCACCACTTCCCGGTATCTTTCTTTGTCTTTCCGGTGTCCTTATTTACTTGCGGATTGGACTGGTTGTCCTGATACTACCCATATTTGCTCTATTTTTTGTTCTGTGGGTTGGGGCCACCCTTTCCTAGATTTTGTTGTGAGGGGTTCCCAGGCCCAAATTGCTGCATCTTTTATTTGAGCTTCTGCTCGATTTTGACAGCATATCGGTAGGTCGCACCCAAGGATGAGATGTCCAAAATTTCCATTTCAGTATGGATGTATCTATGTAGAGTGTCATGATATTTGAGCACCAGATGTCACTCTAAATCTTTGATACCCAGCTTGGTGCGCAAGGTATGAAAGATATTTGTGAAATCTAGCACCGCTTGGTCTCTTTCTTGCCGCAATGTGGTCCATTTGGTATACAAGTTGTCATAACTTCCGACAAGGTAGTATTGTTCCTTAGTAGCATCCCTGAAGGAATCCCAGGTGGCTGTGACTGTAAATAATGAGGGTTCCTCTATTTCCTTTTTCTCATATAAAGTTTCCCACCAATCTTTGACATGGGGAACGACTTTTAGGAGCACAAAAGTAAGTTTTCTCTATTTGAAAAGTTATGGAGAGAAAAATACTCTTCTAGTAGATTCAACCACTTGTCTACAACATTTGCGTCTATCTGACCTTCAAATATAGGAATATAGAAGTTTATTTGTACCTTGAAGGGGGTGGCACCTCCGCTCGAAGAATATGCGTCGTCTGTTGGTAGCCACCGAAGGATTTACGCGAAACTATCCATCATCTCCTTCCTTTGTTGCATGAAGGCTTCCTCAATCAACAGTTTGAAAGGATCTCTTGTCCTGTCATTTTTATTTTCTCCTGCCATGAGAGGTCTCTTGGGTGTGCGAGAGCTTTTTTGCTCAAGAGAAACAAGCTCAAGACCTAACTCTTTGTACTCCGACCTCGTTGGGGACATGCATTAAGACGACAAGGAGTAGACCGCTCTGATACCACTATTCTGGATTTTATGAGAAGAGAGAAATGAATACAGATTATTAATAGCTTCTTAACACAAAATAACAGAGATACAGTAAAACTAGTTTTCTATTCAATAAGGAAATAAGCTAAAACTGTAAAATGGAGTGGAAGCAAGCTTGCTGGAATGGTGGCGGCTTATCTCTGAGAAGAGATGTGATGGCTATGCTCATTTGCAAAAAGATGATTACAATGAGGCTCTGAAGGAATTTTTACAATAAACAAGAACTCCAAAAATCCTATACATCCAAAAACCTAACCCTAGGAGATGAAGTGCCAAAAGTCATGTGGGCCCCATTTGGGTAAGTTAGTACATCAACCTACCGGGGTCGTAACTTTTGCATACGATCTCCGTTTTAGGCGTGTGATAGCCCATTGGAAAGGTATTGTCGAGGAGGTTCATTTTTTGGGCTCAATCATTCCTTCAACTATCATTGAGAATATTGATCCCGAAAAGCCTTCATTTAGGCCCTCAAAATGGCCCTGGAAGTTAAAACTACTAAAAATAGTAAATTGCCAAAATTGTGAGAAAATTGTTTTGAGCTAGTTGGAAAAGGTGGGTGGCCACCGATATCCACCTGGATCAAAAAAAGGATTTAAAAATATAGAACCTAGGGAATGAAATCACTATTGGGCACTAATCAAAGTTCGACAATGATGAAGAAATACCAAAAATATCATTAAACCCCTATTTCAATAAATTTGGATTAATAAGACAAAATCTAGACTAACAAATGTGTATTTCAATTTTGAAAGTCTCAGTTTTTCTAAAGTGAAAAATTGGGTACTGAAAGTGACAATATTGGTTTTCAAAAGTGTGATTTGCAATTCCAAAAGTGTGAATTTTTAATAGCTTCAAACCCAAAAAGTGCGATTTTCAATTCCAAATGTGTGATTTTGGATTCCAAAAATGTGAATTTTGAAATACAAAAGTGTTAATGTCTAGTTACTACAATGTGTATTCAGATTTCAATATTTTGAATTTTTTCTAAATGTGTATATAATATATAAATCCAAGATTAATGTACATATGTCAACATATTATTTTTGTATGTGCATGCATAGTATCACTATAACACCCATTTATAATATATCAATATTGAGGAGATGTAATAAAATAAAAACAAGTGTCAACAATCATTGTATTCCAAAGTTCCAATTTTTAATAAATATTTAAGGAAGCATCACTCAAATAAAGTTTCATTCATCAACATCACTCCCACTCTCAACATTATGTTCCATCTATTGTTGTTGTGCCTTAATTGTTACAAGGCCATTCTTAGTTATTTTAATTTTCTCTCATGTCCATCTTATGCTCAATGATCATGCCCATATGATTCTATTAATAACAATGAACATATTTTCTTTCAAACCAACAACCCATTATTATTTTTTATTTAAACATTTTGTATATAATTTTTTTGTTAACCTTGATGTTTCAATTGGCTTCCACCATTGAACCTCTACTTTGTAAGACTCAACTATAACATTTGGACATTGGTAAACACTTCCCTTTTCCCTACCCAACCATATTGCACAATCTTGCTCTGGTTATTGTACCATGAGCATTTTTCCCTCTAAAACATCATCCTTTAGAGAGAATGAATTTCTAGGCTTGTTACATAGAATTCACTTAGCAATCCTAAATTGTGGGGATATTTTCCCTCCAATATGCTTCCATAATTCATGTGAGGGATTTAGAAGAGCACTGTTTCTTATTTCCTGCACCATTGATGGCCAGAGATTAGTTATTGAGTGCTTAATTCTCTAAAAGGGAGTGTCCAAAGCTTTATATATAGCCTCCGAATAAATTATCTTGGGATGGGAATATTTTTCTCCTCCCTTATCAATCCATTTATTCTAGAATGTGTTGATGTTTTGGTAGCTGCGGGAGGTATTTTACTCCTAGAAAACCTTTCTTAGAAGACAAGAAGATTTCAAAAGTCAAAGGAAGACCATTGAACAAAATAAGAACACCTTAGAAGAGAACTCGACCCACAGGAAAATAATAAAGTGAAAATAGAAGCCTCCAAATAAGAAGTCGTCCCACGGGAATTAATAAAGTGAAAAATGAATTATTCTAGATGAAAAGTCAGCCCCAATATTCCAGATGAGAAGTCATCCCTAGTACATTGACAGATCAATATAAATATAGTGATGCATTGCTCATTTGGACACACTCACTCGCAATTGCAACTACATAAGGAAGAACACACAGTTCCGAGGCAAGGAAGATGTAGCTACTGCAACATTTGGGTTCTCATTTATTCTTGGTGGTGATTCTCTTGTGAGCTCTCCCTAGGAAGAGGTGTGCTACTTTATATGGTGTCATTGTTGCAGTTGTATGGTATGATAACTTTGTGCCAGGGTTTCTTCTTTATCAATTTTCTCTTGAGAGCTGGTTCATGGTTGGATTATATTATTGACAAAATCTAAGAAAGGTTGGCTAGGTTTTTCCCCTGGTTTACTATCTGTGTCTTCTTGTGCTTGTTTATGCTGCTCTTATTTATTCAGTATATGATATACAATTGTTAAATGTTAAAGAAGATATAAATACACGAGTAAACCTATTTCTCTGTAAAGTTAATGACAATCTAACATGGTATCAGAGATGGTTACCTTCAAAACAGTCTAACAACTGGAAGGGAAGATATAGAAAATTGCAGCTGCACATTTTATTGTCAAGCTCGTCGATCAATAGTTCCAAAGGAATTGGGACTAGTTTCACCACAAAGCAGTTCACCCTACCCTAGCGCACCCCCTGCAACACTCTGGTTGTAGTTCTATGAAGTTCAGAAATTTGAAAGTTCTTAGATCTAGGGTTTCTCTGGCGAAAATGTCTACTAGTATGAGAGTGGAAGATAAATTGGATGGAGCAAATAAATGTAGATCCTAGAAGCATAGGGTACTCCTCATTCTAGAAGAGAATGTTTTATTGGATCATTTCAAGTCGCTTCTTCCAGAACCTGAACAAGAAGAAGCCAAAGCAAAGTTCAGAAAGAATGAAATCAAGGACAAGAGGATATTGATAGACTCAATCAAGGATCGCCTGATACCTAATGTATTATAACTAAAAACATATAATGAAATGTTTGATTCCCTAACTAGACTCTATGAAAGCAATAACACCAACCGAAAGCTAACTCTAAGGCATCAAATCAGAAACGTGATAATGAATAAGTCAAAAATAGTCTCCAATTATTTCATGAGAATTTCACAGATCAAGGACCAACTAGCAACCATTGGAGACTTTGTGGATGATGCAAAACGTGTAACCACTACACTAAATGGATTTCCCTCTTCTTGGGACCCATTTGTTCAAGGAATTTGCGCAAGTAAGTTCCCAAATTTGACAAGATCTGGAAAGATTGTACCCAAGAAGAATCATGATTGATATTGATCCAGGTGGATATCGGCGGCCACCCACCTTTTCCAACTGGCTCAAAACAGTTTTTTGGCAATTTACTATTTTTAGTAGTTTTAACTTCTGGGGCCATTTTGAGGGCCTAAATGAAGGTTTTTTTGGATCAATCTTCTCAATTATAGTTGAAGCATAATTGAGCCCCAAAAATGAATCTCCTCGATGATACCTTTCCAACGGGCTATCATACGCCTAAAACGAATATCGTATGAAAAAGTTACGACCCCAGGAAGTTGATGTACTAACTTACCCAAACGGGGCCCACATGACTTTTGGCGCTTCATCTCCTAGGGTTAGGTTTTTGGATGTATAGGGTTTTTGGCATTCCTTTTTATTGTAAAAATTTCTTCAGAGCCTCATTGTAATAATCTTCTGGCGAATGAGTGCAGTCGTCACATATCTTCTCAAAGATAAGCCACCACCATTCCAGCAGGCTTGTTTCCACTACATTTTACAGTTTCAGCTTATTTACTTATTGAATAGAAAACTAGTTTTACTGTATCTCTGTTATTTTGTGTTAAGCACCTGTTAATAATCTGTATTCATTTTGTTCTTCTCATAAAATCCAGATCAGTGGTATTAGAGCGGTCTTCTCCTTGTCATCTTAATGCATGTGCCCAACGAGGTTGAAGTACAAAGAGTTGGGTCTCGAGCTTGTTTATCTTGAGGACAAAAGCTCTCGCACGCCCAAATGACCTCTCATGGAAGGAGAAAAGAAAGATGACAAGACAATAGATCCTTTCAAACTATTGATTGAGGAAGCCCTCATGCAGAAAAGGATCGAGATGATGGATAGTTTCGTGCAAATCCTTCGACGACCACCAACAGACGACGCATCTTCTTCGAGTGGAGGTGCCGCCCCCTTCAAGATACAAATAAAATTTGATATTCCTATATTTGAAGGTCAGATAGACAAAAATGTTGTAGAAAAGTGGTTGAATATACTAGAAGGGTATTTTTCTGTCCATAACTTTTCGAATAGAGAAAATATTACTTTTGAGCTCCTCAAAGTCATTCCCCATGTCAAAGATTGGTGGGAAAATTTCAGTGAGAAAAAGGAAACAGAGGAACCCTCATTATTTACAGTCACAACCACCTAGGAATCCTTCAGGGATGCTATTAAGGAATAATACCACCATGTCGGAAGTTATGATGACTTGTATACCAAATGGACCACACTGTGACAAGAAAGAGACCAAGCAGTGCCAGATTTCACAAATGTCTTCCATACCTTGCGCACCAAGCTGGGTATCAAAGATTTAGAGTGAAATCTAGTGCTCAAGTATCATGATGCTCTGCATAGATACATCCATATCAAAATGGAATTTCTAGACATTTGATCCTTGGGTGCGGCCTATCGATATGCCATCAAAATTGAGCAGAAGCTCAAACAAAGACATGGCAATTTGGGCATGGGAACCCCTAAAAAAAAAATCCAGGAAAGGGTGGCCCCAACCCACAGAGCAAAGGACATAGAAAACATGGATAGTGTTAGGACAACCTGTCTAAGCCACCAACAAATAAGGACACTGAAAAGACAGAAAGATACCGGGAAATGGTGTGACTTCCATAAGAGCCCTTGGCATAACACTGCTGACTGTCGCTCAAAGCAGTAGCTGGTGGCCGAAGTGAAATCCTCTGAATCAGATGTGGTTTTGACTCTGAGCCAAAACCAAAAAGGGGAAGATGGATCATTAACACGGAACCCAGTGCCACCGTTTCTACCACGAAGCTCCATAATGGTGAACTAGACGAACCAGAAGAAGGAGAATGCCTCTTCCATTCACAGATGTGGGTAAAAGGCACCTCACTGCACTTCATCCTTGATTGTGGTAGTCAGAAGAACCTCATCTCAGTAGAGGTCATCAAGCGGCTGGCCCTGCCAACAACACCACACCCACAACCCTACACCATTGGATGGCTCCGCCAAGGAAGTGATCTTCGTGTCATCCAACAGTGCCGACTGTCATACGACATCAATCCCTTCAAAGACGAGGTATTGTGTGATGTTTCTCCTCTCCAAGTTTGTGATGTTATTTTGGGCCAACCTTGTTTATGGAAATGTCATGTTGTATATGATTCTAGGCCTCGTAGTGTTATTATTACTTTGAATAGGAAATTGTACAGGATACCCAAGGTAGTCCCACCTAGTGATATTTCCTTGATCTCTACTAAGAAATGTAGGAAGGTCATCTCTTAGACGGGTAAGTTTGTCTTCTTCGTGATTCACTCTCAGAATAAGTGAAAGATCACAACCACATCCAGGGTCTCTATGACCGACCTCACCACACAATAGTAGCAAGTAGATAAGGTCATGGGAGAATACTCAGATATCTTCTCCTCACCTACCAGGGTACATCTACACTATCAGGTCAAGCACCCCATCGATCTGACCCTCCATGCACCACTGCCCAATGGGCTAGTCTATCACCACTTTTTGTTAGAGAATGAGGAGATCAAGCAACAGATCCAAGAAATTCTCCATAAGGGGCACATCTGTCCCAACTCATCACCTTACGAAAGCCCAATCATGTTGGTATAGAAGAAAGATGGAACCTGGCGACTCTGCATTGATTACCGGGCTTTGAATAAAATCACAGTCAGAAACTGATACCTGATTCCCTGAATCGATGACCTCCTTGATCAACTCATGGGGGCCAAATACTTTCGTAAGATTGATCTGAAGTCTGGCTACCACCAAGTCTCGATATAACAGATAGATGTATTGAAAATCACCTTCAAGTCAAAAGAAGGCCTTTTTGAATGGTTGGTCATGCCCTTTGGTTTGATAAATGATCTAGCCACTTTCATGAGGATGATGGACGATATCTTGTGACCATTCACCAATAATTTTATAGTGGTGTATCTGGATGAAATTCTCATTTACAACAAGACTTGGGATGAACACTTGCAACATATTTAGCATGTTTTGCACACCCCATGACAACACAAGCTATATTCTAACTTGGAAAAATGCTCCTTCGGCATGGACATGGTCCATTACCTGGGCTACATCATTGATAAACATGGTGTACATGTGGATTCAGCCAAGATCCAAGTCATCCATGAATGGCCAGCCCCAACCACACTCACTGAGATTTAGAGCTTCTTGGGCCTTGCCAATTTCTACCGCAAGTTTGTGTTGGGATTCTCCCATATTGCATGGGCCGTCAGCCAAATAACCAGGGGTGGTGGTAAGGAAAAATTTGCATGGGGCCGGTCCAAACAACAAGTGTTCGATGATTTGAAGTAGCACTTGTGCTTAGCCCCAGTATTTTCACTACCAGACCTGCAACATGCCTTTGAGATCGAGACAGATGCTTCAGACAATGTGGTGGGTGTCGTTCTCACTCAGCACGACCACCCCGTGGCCTATCATTGTGAGAAACTATCAGATGTTGTACATAAGTACCCTACTTATGAAAAATAAATGTACTCCATTGTGCAAGCCTGCCACCAGTGGAGACATTACATTCTTGGGAAGGAGACAATCATCCACACTAATCATAAGCCACTGCAGTTCATGCATACAGAAGGGAAATTGCAGAATGATCGCCATCAAAAGTGGTCCACATACTTGCAACAATTCCACCTCAACATTAAGTATAAAACATGAAGCACCAATCGTGTCATTGATTGCCTCAGCAGAACGCCAGTCGCGACACTCACCATGGTGCTAGACTCTTGCAACCATGAGACCTCTGGATGGCCCCAACTCTATGAGACAAACCCAAACTTCGCCACCACCTACTAAATGTTGGATGCAAACACAATTGTCGATAATTTCCATCTTCAAGATGGGTTGTTGTGTCATCTCCGTCATATCCATGTTCCATCAAGCGAGCGACCGAAGATGATCTGGGAATCCCACTACAGTCGAGTGGCAGGACACTTTGGCGTTGAAAATATAGTGGCAATGCTACATAAACATTTCTACTGGCTGAAACTTCGATAGGAGGTCAAGAAATATATCAGGTCTTTCACTGCCTGCGCTATTACCAAAACGACCACTAAGAAAGAGGGCTTGTACAACCCTCTTACTACTCCTGACAGGCCATAGGAATCCATCTCAATGGACTACATGTCGGGGCTCCCATCCACCAAGCGGGGAAATGACTGTGTTTTTGTGGTTGTTGATCGCTTTTCTAATATGGCGATTCTGGTTGCGTGCAAGAAGAACATCACAGCAAAGGCCACTGCCAAGCTCTTCTTTGAAAGAGTCTAGGTACATTTTGGAATCCCACAAACCATTGTCTCAGATCAGGACAGTCGATTTCTCAGCACATTTTGGTCGAGCCTCTGGTCACTGCTGGACACCAAGCTCACCAAATCCATGACTTTCCACCCCCAGACAGATGGCCAAATTGAGGTCATAAATCGAATGATTGTGCATATCCTTCACATGTATAATTCAAAGCACCCTCGCACATGGGATGAGAGCCTTCCCTATGTCCAAAATAGCTACAATCGAGCCCTGCATAGCTCAACCAACCAGAACCCCTTTCAGGTGGGGTTGGGATTCCCACCATTGGGTCCCATAGATGTTGCACTTCCCCTTGCAGTCACCTCGATAGAATCATCTCCTGCTCCAACTGAAGCTGACAAAACCATATGGTTCATTGAGAAGATCCAACACATCCGCCAACAAGTTCAGAATATCCTACAAAAGTCCAATGACAAGTACAAGCAGTGCCATGAGCAACATCGGGTGCCACATAAGTTTCAGGTGGGTGAAAAAGTTTGGTTACACTTGCAGAAAGAATGCCTTAAAAGACCCCATAAAAAATTTTCCCCACTCCATTATGGGTTGTACACCATCACCAAGGCCATGGGGGATAATGCTTTTGAGCTCAACATTCCTCCTTTCCTTGGCCTGCACCCAATGTTCAACGTGGATCTCCTTCACCCTTATTTCCCACCATTATTGGACACCTTAGACGTAGGAGAATAACTGAAACCAATAGAGCTCAACCCCAACTGCATATAACAGGAATCCAATGATCAAATTGTAGACACAGAGATCAAGGGCACTCAACATTAAAGGATCCATCTTTATCGAGTTGTCAAAGAAGGGCAACTCCTGCACTAAGGAAAGTGGCTCACCCGGGGCCAAATTCAACATAAATTTCCTCATCTGATGGGGGAAATCAACACAATGGAGACCATTACTTCCTAAAGAGGGAGGATTGATCCAGGTTGATATCAGTGGCCACCCACCTTTTCCAACTGGCTCAAAACAATTTTCTGGCAATTTAATATTTTTAGCAGTTTTAACTTCTGGGGCCATTTTGATGGCCTAAATGAAGGTTTTTTGAGATCAAGCTTCTCATTGATGATAAAAAAACATGATTGAGCCCCCAAAATGAATCTCTTTGACGATACCTTTCCAATGGGCTATCGTATGCCTAAAACGAAGATCGTATGCAAAAGTTACGACCCCGAGAAGTTGATGTACTATCTTACCCAGACGGGGCCCACATGACTTTTGGCGCTTCATCTCCTAGGGTTAGGTATTTGGATGTCTAGGGTTTTTGGAATTCCTGTTTATTGTAAAAATTCCTTCAGAGCCTCATTGTAATAATCTACTGGCGAATGAGTGCAACTGTCACATCTCTTCTCAGAGATAAGCTGCCACCATTCCAGCAAGCTTGTTTCCGCTGCATTTTACAGTTTCAACTTATTTACTTATTGAATAGAAAACCAGTTTTACTGTATCTATGTTATTTTGTGTTAAGAACATGTTAATAATCTGTAGTCATTTTATTCTGCTCATAAAATCCAGATCAGATATCCAAATCACAGAAGACAAAATATGAAGGAAATCAAGCTCTGGTTGCTCATGTGAAGAAAAAGAAAGAAAGGAGAGAAGACAATCCGAAGAAAACTAGAAGACCACACCATAAGAAGGATGTATATAAAATCAGATGCTACACTTGTAAGAATCTAGGACATTACACCTTTCAATGTTCTAATGGGAAAGGAAAGAGGAAACATCATGCACATACAACAGATATGGAGGAAACTACATTTTAGAAGAATGCAAAGGAATCGAAGGATGCAGAGTATGCATTTGTATCAACCCTCATAGGTACTATCACTCAAGGAAGTGATACTTGGCTTGTGGATAATGGTTCTTCCAAGAACATGACCATATTTAGACTTTCCCTCATGAAATTGACAGAGAAGTGTTAATCCCTTCAAGTGGAGCTTGGGGATGATTCTAGACACGTAGTCAAAGGAGTTGGAGAAGCCACCTTTCAACTTGACTCAGGTAACCCTATTTTAATCAAAGATGTTTTGTTTGTACAAGGCTTGAAGAATAATATTCTTTTTATTTATGCTTTAGAAGATAAAGGTTTTAAGGTAGATTTTCTGGATGGCCAAGTCCTTCTATGGCCCAAGAATTCAATCATAGATAATGCTACCATGATTGGTATATGAGAGGGAGGATTTGTTAAATTGAAGGGACACCAAGAACAATCTCTTGTACACAACAATGTTAACTTAGGTGAGCTATGGCATAGAAGACTTTCTCACATAAATTATAGAGCACTACCAGTATTGAGCAAGATGGTTATAGGTCTACCCAACATTTAGGTAGAACATGATGGAGTATGCAAAGGTTGCACACTTGGCAAGAATGTAAAATGAAGATTTGCTAGCAGTGATAGCTGGTCCAAGGGGATGTTGTACATCATACACTTCAATGTATGTGGAAATATGACGGTGTCATCCTTAGGAAACTTTGTATACTCCGTCTTATTCATAGATGACTACTCACGAAAGACATGGATCTACTTCTTGTAAGTTAAATATGAAGTCTTCAACAAGTTTCAAGAGTTCAAGGATTTAGTTGAGAATCTCTCGAGAAGGAAGGTTAAAATCTTGAGATCTGATAATGGAGGTGAGTACACCTCAAATGAGTTCAAATACTTTTATAGAAAAGAAAAAATTAAGAGGGAGCTAACAACTCCCTAAAACCCTCAACAAAATGGGGTTGCAGAGAGAAAGAATAGATCCATTGTAGAAGCAACTAAATAAATGATCCACGACCAAGGATTACCCATGCACTTATGGGAAAAAGCATCCAGTACAACCGTGTATGTCAGAAATAGAAGTCCTCACAAGATATTGGGGAACAAGACAGTTGAAGAGGTGTTCACTTGAAATAAACTAGAAGTTAGTCACCTCAGGATATTTGGTTGTCCAATGTACATACATGTTCCAAAAGACTAGAGAACGAAGTTTGAGCCTTTAGGAAAGAAGGGCACCTTTGTTGGATACAGTGAGACTTCAAAGGATTACATAATATACATTCCTGGATAAAGACATATTGACATCAGTCAAGATGTGACATTTGATGAAGATGAAGCCTTCAAAATATCTAGGGAGTCTCACATGGATGAGAATCGAGAGGAGCATGAGGCTCCAAGGGATGTAGTCATGGTTGACTCTACGCCAGAGGAACCCATTTCAGAAGTTCAAAATGAGATGGTAGAGTCATAGAGACCTGCAAATCCACCCAGTGAAGTTTATAGTCACCAGGAAAAGACTAGCTTGGCTCTGGAACACCTTACATGAAGCAGAAGGACATGCAACTCCTAAAGGATATTTTAGAGAGAGAAATATACCACACAAGTTTTCCATATATGTAACGCTAATGAGTAAACTTGTTGGCTCAAAACCTTCCACCTTTGAAGAATCTGCTCAACAACATGTATGGAAGGATGCCATGATGGAGGAGTACTAGTCCATCATGAAGAATGATGTGTGGGAAGTGGTTCCAAGACCAAAAGGGAAGTTAGTATTGACTTCCAAGTGGATATACAAGATCAAGCATGTTGTAGACGAAAACATAGAGAAGTACACAGTGATATTTGTGGCTAGAGGGTTCTCCCAGAAAGAGGGAGAAGACTATGATGAGACATTTTCTCCAGTAGAAAAGTACACTTCTATCAGATCGATTATTGTGATTGCTTCCGCAATGGGATGAAAATTACACCAGATGGATGTCAAGACTGCCTTCTTGAATGGCGTAATTGAGGAAGAAGTGTACATAGAGAAGACGCAAGGGTTTTTGATTCATGGAAAGGAGTCCCATGTGTGAAAACTGAAGAAGGCTTTGTACGAACTAAAGCAGGCACCCAGAGCATGGTATGAAAGGATAGACAACTATCTGATGAGCTTGGGGTTTACCAAGAGTGATGCAGATCCCAACCTTTACTGCAAGGTTGAGAATGGTTTCTTGTTGATTTTGGTCCTATATGTGGATGACCTATTCCTAACAGGAAATGAGAAGCTCATAATTTGGTGCAAGAGGGAGCTCACTCCAGAGTTATAAATGAAGCATTTAGGTTTGATGCATTATTTCTTAGGATTGGAGGTGTGGCAGAGGCTAGAAGAGACTTTCCTTAGCCAAGAAAAATATACTGTTGAGATCTTGCAAAGATTTGGGATGATGGACTGCCAGTCCATGGTCACAACCATGATGATGAATCTAAAGCTCTTAAGTGATTCATCTTTAGATTTGGTGGATCCCACAATGTATAAACAAATGATTGGATCTTTGATGTACAAACTTAACTCCAGGTTGAACATATGATTTACAGTGAAGAACTTGAGTCAGTACATGGTAGAACCTAGACATGTATATTGGATAACAACAAAGCATGTGTTGAGGTACCTACACGGTACAGTTGGATGTGGACTTAGATATGCCTCGGATGGAGAAGTGAAGCTGCAGGGATATACAGACTCTGATTGGGCAGGGAGTGCAGTGGACCGAAAAAGCACATCAAGATGTTGCTTAAGTTTCAGATCAAGTATGATCTCATGGTTGAGTAGAAAAAAAACGTCAATGGCACTCAGTACAATAGAGGCATAGTATATTGCATCCAGTGTCACAAGCCATGAAGCAATGTGGCTTAAGAAGTTTCTTGCAGGGTTATTTGATCTAGAGATGGAGCCAACTTTGATACATTGTGATAATCAAAGTTGCATGAAGCTTTCATAAAATTGTGTCTTTCATGACAAGTCGAAGAATATAGCAATTAAATACCATTACATTCTAGACATGGTGCAGAGAGGAGTTGTGGAGCTCCAGTACATATCCACAGATGAGAAAATAACGGACATTCTCAACAAGCCTCTATCTATAGTGAAGTATGAGTACTTCAGAGACAAGCTTGGCATGATCCAAAATGTCAACTCTCCTTGAGAGGGAGGTGTGATGTTTCTCCTCTAGCAGGATTCCCTTTGGACAAGGGTTTCCCAGGTCAGTCATGTGGAGTGACTGAGGGAGTAATGTACTAATATTTCTCAGTGGATGGGTGTGAATGGGACTACTGGGAGAGAAGAAACATCATATCATAGTCATGGATACTATGGGGGTATATTTGTGCTACTAGATGAGACTATAACTGGTTGATGGCATGGTAGTACCTATGTGCTACTAGTTGAGTGATGCATAATTATAGAGATGATCGCCTATGACCATGGTTGATGGCATGGTAGTAGTTGTGTGTTACCAGCTGATTGTTGCATAGTCATAGGTACTGTAGACTATGATTATGGATGATGACATGGTAGTATCTATGTGCTACTAGTTGATTTTTTCATAATCATAGAGACTATTGAGCTACATGGTGGTAACTTGTGTAGCTACCAGTTGATTGCATGATATGACTATGGTTGATGGCATGGTAGTAGTTGTGTGCTACTAGTTGATTGTTTCATAATCACATAGATCATAACTATGGTTAATGGCATGGTAGTAGCTTAGTGCTACTAGTTGATTGCTGCATAGTTATGGAGACTATTAGATTGCATGGTAGTAGCCTTACGACTACTAGTGGATTGAAAATCATGACTATGGTTGATGGCATGGAAATAGCTTAGTGATACTAGTTGATTGATGCATAGTCATGAGAGACTACTGGATAGCATGGTAGTATTTTAGTGTTACTAGTTGATTGCTATGTAGTCATGACAACATGGTGGCAACTTTGTGTTGCTATTTGATTGATGGAGAGCATGGTAGTAGCTTAGTGATACTAGTTGATTGCAGCATGGTCATATAGACTATGGTAGAGGATGGAGCTATTGATGGCATGGTGGTATTCGTGGGGCTACTAGATGATTCCAAAGTAGTCAGTGGAATACTAGAATAAAACATCGTGGAAAGATACCTCCCTAGCTAAGAGAGAGTGTTGATGTTTTGGTGGTTGCAGGATGTATTTTCCTCCTAGACAACCTTTCTTAGAAGAAAATAAGATTCCAAAAGTCAAAGGAAGACCATTGAGCAAAAGAAGAACACCTCAAAAGAGAAGTTGGCCCACATGAAAAGAATAAAGTGAAAATATAATCCTCCAGATAAGATGTCGACCCATAGGAATTAATAAAGTGAAAAATGAATTATTCAAGATGAAAATTCAACCCCAATATTCTAGATGAGATGTCAGCACTAGTACATTGACAAACCAATATAAATATAGTGATGCCTTGGTCATTTGGACACACTCACTAGTAGTTGCATCTACATAAGGAAGAAGGCGTAGGTCTGAGTCAAGGAAGACACAACTACTACAACATATGGGTTCTTGGTTATTCTTGGTGTTGATTTCTCTTGTGTGCTCTCCCTAGGAAGAGGTGCGCTACTTTGTATGGTGATGTTGTTGTAGTTGTATGGTATGCTAGCTTTGTGCTAGGGTTTGTTGGAGATATGGCTATAACATAAGACTGACGCAGATGGTTAAGGTTGTCATTGATGGCAATCGGTTATGGAGCAGTCAAGGATGTCAACACGCACAAGAAATGCTGGAACACGAATGCTGGAACACA
>JZKD02S0819268.1:79619-98164 GCA_000966675.3 Picea glauca | reverse complement strand
TAAAGACTCACTGCCACTAAGATTAATGATTCAAAGTTAAAAAGAGAGTAAATGGTTAATAATCTACACTAACTGATTCACCCCCCCCCTCTCAGTTAGTTCATACCTGTAACAGGGTTTCTTCTTTATTAGTTTTCTCTTGAGAGCTGGTTCATGGTTGGATTATGTTATTGACAAAATCTATCTAAGAAAGGTTGGATGGGTTTTTCCACAGGTTTGGGGTTTTCCCAAGATAACTCTCTATGTCTTCTTGTGCTTTTTTATGCTGCTCTTATTTCTCCAATATATGGAATATGATTGTTAAATGTTAAAGAAGATCTAAATACACTGGTAAACCTACTGCTCTGTAAATTTAATTAAAATCTAACATAATGAAATATATCTTTCTAATCCATTTTTATTT
This sequence comes from Picea glauca, assembly GCA_000966675.3. Lineage (NCBI taxonomy): Eukaryota > Viridiplantae > Streptophyta > Pinopsida > Pinales > Pinaceae > Picea > Picea glauca. Next base: position 97,761 of record JZKD02S0819268.1, on the reverse strand, counting down.
CATCCATATCAGAAGGTCTCCTTACCTATATATTTATAAATTGAGGTTGCCTTATTGGTAAGTCAACACTACCATCAGGAAAAGAATGCCACATATTATTAAGAGGTTACCAATTTTCATATCAAAGCGAGGCTTTATATTGCATAACTAGCATATCATCAATGAGTCAGATTTTGAAGAATTAACATCCTTTGATACTAAAAATCTTGGAGTTACCATTCAAAAGGTGTGGTTCCACAAAGCTCTTGAAATAAAAAAAATTCATCAATTAAATATAGGATAATTGTCATCCTCACATGTCCTATAAGTGTCCATCAGCTCTGGCAACAAAAATATGTCTTTTCACATTAATTTAGATGATAACCTCCCATAAGTTCCATTTATATTTTCATGTGAGTGTCCCACAGAGAGAAATTCCAACTCTGATATTGTTAAACACCCTCCTTGATGTTAAAATGGAAAAAATACAAACACACACATATTTTTATTATTGTCGGCACAATTATCCATTTGTAGTAGTAATATTGGTGGCAATTTTTCATTTGACTTGCAAAAGTTTGTATTATCAACATTTATCTCATGTGCTTTCATATCATCTTGCCTATAGAACAAACATTTTTCATAAGACTCAAAATGTAATAGAGCTTCATATTATAGGTGGTTTGATTTCCCCCTTTTGTAAAACAAATCCCCATATTGATCCACCATTGGTGCTTCAAAATCGTTTAAACATTTATACAATGAAGTCACAATGAAATTTGAACCCATCTCCAAAAGGGAGAGTGATGCAGGAGCATCTCAAGCGAGCCAGCGCGGAGACAACGGACAGCTGGAAAAAGCGCCCAACACAAATTTTGAAATCACCTTGAAGTTATTGGACGATCTTAAATGAAGCCATTAAGAAGAAAGCGCACTTGTAAAATGTAACGGGACCTTGAGCGATTTGCTCTCGTCCTTAGTAGGTAGAAGGCATTTATAGTCGTTAATGCAAGTAGATAGAATTGAATGTTAGATTAGACAGTTTTAGAGTGCAAGAGGGAAACGGGATATAGACACCCTCATTGTGTATTGTAACATAAACAACATTGTTGGGAAGAGTATAGGAGAGAAGCAGAGAGTTGTGTAGCAGACTCCATAGACTACAAGAAAGCTGTGACTCAGACTCATGGTGTTCATATATTCTCTGTGTATGCATCTTTGAATGTTATGCTCATGAATGCTTTACTCTTTCTGTTATGCAATTGCTTTTATGCTATGCATGAATGATTTCTTGTTAAATGTTTGAAATCTGAGGAGAAAGGGAAAGGGAATGAGTTTCAATTGTTTCTCTATCTGAGTAAGAGTTCCTACAAGGAGTGCAGTTGAATTTTCCACAAGGAGTGCGTCGACAAGGTGTTCAAAGGTTTGTCTCTGAAAGCTCAGGAGAGAAAGCTTTTGCTCTCATTTCCACAAAAGTGCAGTTGGGCAGAGGAGCCGTGCAAGGAGTGCATAGGCTGAGCGAAGTCTCAGGGTTGAGGACCTGAGTGAAGTCTTTAGGGACTGCTGCTGCAGGCGTGCACAGAGTCGAAGGATTTCAACACTTGGAAGTGCTTGAAAGTCTGCCGCAAGGAGTGTGAGCAGGGGTTTTTCCAGAAGACTCAGAGTTGGGAAAGTTCAGAAGGATTCAAAGCCTTCGAAGTGGCCGAAGGAATGCATAGTGATGAGGTACTGTAGGAGGACGAGTTCCACGGAGAGAAGCACCTTGGTTAGTTGTGCAGATATTCTTAGAGGAAAGAACGGACGGTCGTGATTCTCTGAGGAGAATTCACAAATTTTCGCGAGTCTTAAGATCTCAAAGAGGAGCAAGGGAGATACGACGAGTATTCCCGAAGGTTTCAAAGCTCAGGAGAAGTAGGACCGTAGATCCAAGCCACAAGGGCCATTGGATTTACACGTGGATTTCCATATTGAGGTTTCGTAGGTTGAAGTCCTGTAAACTTTGCAACGGGAATCACGATATCACGAAACACGAAATCCTGAAGGCTAAGAGAACGGTGTGGGGTCACAAGAGTCAGCGAAGTGGACAGGGGGCACACTATTGACACAGAATCAACTCCATTGACCATTTCGGAGTTTCATGGAGTGAAGTTCCGAATACATTGCATTAGGATTCATGATATTGTGAAGTTCGAAGTCTCGACGGAAGTGAAGTGGCATTGAAAAGTCAAAGCTCCCGAGTGTATCAGAGTTTTGATAAATCAGGATTCGGGAGTCGAGGAGATGAGTTTCTCGACATCACGATCACCGAAATCGTGATAAGGAAAATCCTGAGAAGGAAAGAGGAAAGGTTAGTGTTGACTGCTTTCGGGTTTCGGTGATTCAAGAGACCAACACTTGACCTACGGATTCACGAAAGCACGAAATCCGATCTCCTAAGTGCAAAGAGGGGATCCCATGAGGATTTGTTGTGGGTGCATATTTTTCGAAAGGAAAATAGAAGAGCCAGTGCAAAGCTCTTCGGGCTCGTGTAAGGGAAAGATCCTGTGTTGATGTGGACCTTCCGACCTGCGGGTTGAGAGGTTGCAGGCGTCGACGTCAAGTTTGGTATCAGAGCACATAAAGGTTCTTTTCTTTCTATAGCAGAGAAAAAGAGAAGAATTTACCATGCCACCAAGGAGAAGGGACAGACAATCACCCGATCCGCAAGAGGAGAGGGAAATGTCGATAAGAAGGGGCAGGTAGATGCAAAATCTAGAAATGGAGAGAGATATGCATGATCTACGAGCCAGACTCGAAGACATGGAAACAACACAGAGGCGTATAGTCAGTGCTGGGGATCTTAGTGATTCCAAGAGTGAAATTGAAATAGACCATGAAGAGGAAGTTGCAGCCGAAGATGCAACAAATGAACATTTGATCAGAGCTATTGCAATAATGGGTGCAAGAGCGAGAATGGACATTCCAGTTTATGAGGGGAACTTGGATGCAGAAGAGCTTATAGACTGGATTAGAGCTCTAGACACATACTTCAACTATGAAGATGTCAAGGAGGACAAGAAGGTCAAGCATGCTGTCACGAGATTGAAAGGACATGCATCATTGTGGTGGGATGAACTACAAGCTGATAGATGCTGCAAAGGAAAGCAGAAGATCAAGAGATGGGATAGAGTGATAGCAAAGATGAAGGCAAAATTCATCCCCAAAGATTACCAGATACTCTGTTCAGGAGGATGCAGAACCTGAGACAGAAGCTGATGACAGTGAAAGAATACACTAAAGAATTCTACAAGCTAAACATCAGAGCAGGTCATCGGGAAAGCGATGATGAAAAGGTTTCCAGGTACATGAATGGCCTAAGATATGATATTCAGGATGAGATGAGCATGGTAACCATCCGAACGGTGGAATATGCTTATCAATTGGCTCTGAAAGCTGAAGAGAAGCTGAGCCGAAAGTAGGGTCAGAGAGGGCGAGGCAGAAGTCATCCGAGAGGAAAATCAATTGCCTAGGATAAATATCAGAAGCCCAAGGAGGACTGGAAGAAACCTTAGACTCGAACTGAGAGAGGTGGAACCTCACAGTGAGGCCAATATGCTGAATAGAGAGGGCAACATACCGAACAGAGAGGAGATTATGCTGATAATAATATTTTTTATCGTACTAGAGGAAGAGGTGGAGTAATAACATGCTTCACATGTGGAAAGAATGGGCACAAGTCTTACAAGTGTCCAGATAAAAATAAAGAAGGAGGAGAAGCTCACATCACCGAAGCACAGAGGCGGGATGTTGAAGCAGAAGATGTTGAAGGCGGAAGATCGCTGATGATGCGAAAAGATCTCTTGACACCAGACAAGGAGGTGGAGAGTTCAGTCCAAAGAACAAACTTTTCTGGACTGCTTGCAAGACCAAGGACAGGGTATGCAAGGTCATTGTGGATAGTGGTAGCACAGATAATCTTGTTTCTACAGAGATGGTAGAAAATCTAGAGTTGGAGACGATTGATCATCCAAGCCCATACAAAATTTCGTGGCTACAAAAAGGACATCAGGTAACTGTCACTAAACAATGTTTAGTTGAATTTAAGATAGGAGGATATAATGATAAGATATTATGTGATGCTATTCCCATGGATATTTGTCATCTATTGCTGGGTAGACCATGGAAATATGACAGGAATGTGATTCATGACGGGAGAATGAACACATACACCCTAGAGAAGAATGGGAGGACACACATGTTGCTTCCAATCAAGGATAAGGAAGTGAAGTCGGAAGTAAGAAACACTGTACTTCTCATGAGTGGGAAGAAACTTCTTACAGAGGTTAAGAAGAAGGAAGAACCACAATTCATTGTGGTCAGGAAAATGAAGATTGTTTTGACCAACACAAGGGTGGATGATTTACCAGAAGAAGTTCAGGAACTGCCGGAAGAGTTCGCTAACATAGTAGTGGATGAACTACCTCGTTCATTGCCACCGATCAGGAGTGTGAGTCATCATATTGATCTCATACCAGGGGCCAGTTTGCCAAACAAATCCACGTACAGATTGACGCTGCAAGAGAATGAAGAGGTTAAAAGGCAAGTCCAGGAGTTGTTGGACAAAGGTTTGGTCAGGGAAATCTTGAGTTCGTGTGTTGTTTCGACAGTACTCAATTCGAAGAAAGACAGAGGCTAGAGAATGTGTACTGACTCGAGGGTGATTAACAAGATAACCATCAGGTACAGATTTCGATTGCCAAGGATGGATGATCTAATGGATTGCTTGAGTGGAGCAAAGTATTTTTCTAAGATTGATTTGACAAGCGGTTATCATCAAATCCGCATGAGAGAAGGTGATGAATGGAAGACAACATTCAAAACAAACGAGGGGTTGTATGAATGGCTTGTTATGCTGTTTGGCTTAACAAATGCACCGAGTACCTTCATGAGGTTGATGAACGAATTCCTAAGGGAGTTCATCGAAAAATTTGTCATCGTATATTTAGATGACATACTGGTTTTTAGTAAAACAGTGGCAGAGCATCTGAAGCATTTGGCTACAGTGATGCAAAGGTTACAACAGGAGAAGCTGTTAATAAACATGAAGAAATCTTCATACATGAAGAAATCTTCATTCATGAAGACGAAGTTCATCTACTTGGGATTTGTTATTTCTGCAGATGAGTTGAGGATGGACCCAGATAAGGTGGAGGTAATCAAGAATTGTCCATCGCCGAAGAATATCTTTGAGGTGAGAAGTTTTCACGGATTGGCTAGTTTCTACAGAAATTTCATCAGGAATTTCAGTGGAATTAGTGCACTAATGATGGATACAGTGAAGAAAAGACACAAGTCTTTTCACTGGACAAAGAGGCTGAAAAGAGTTTTAATCTATTGAAGAGAAAGATCATGGAACAACCAGTTTTGGTGTTGCCGGATTTCCGAAAAACATTTCAAGTGAAATGCGATGTAAGTGGGTTTGCAGTAGGGGCAGTCTTGAGTCAAGAGGACAGATCGATAGCATACTTCAACGAGAATCTGAATGAAGCGAAAGTGAAACACTCCACTTACGATAAGGAGTTTTATGCTATCATACATGCATTGAATAAATGGAGACATTACTTGATTCTGAAGGAGTTTGTCTTATACAGTGACAATCATGCATTGCAGTTTGTGACTCAATAGGAAAAGTTGAATCATAGACATGTCAAATGGGTGGAATACATGCAAAATTTCACTTTTGTGATTAAACATATTTCCGGTACTGCTAACAAAGTTGTTGATGCTTTGAGCAGGAAGTGTTTGCTATTGCAGGAGTTCAAAGTTAAAACGTTGGGTTTTGATGATCTCAAGAACATGTACGCCGATGATCAGGATTTTAAGAAGGTGTATAAAGCAGCTGAGAATCCAATTCTTAGAGACATAAGGCAATGGATAGAGTACATGATCTAGGAAGGATTATTGTTTAAAGGTAATCAACTGTGTATTCCGAAATGCTCCATGAGGGAGAATTTGCTGAAGGAGAAACACAGTGGAGGATTGGCTGGACACTTTGGTCATGACAAGACGTTCGCAAAGCTAAATGAGTCATATTTTTGGCCGGGAATGTGAGCAGATGTCAAGAAATTCATGGACAGATGCAAAATTTGTCAGCATTCAAAGGGAAGAAGACATAATGCAGGGTTTTATCAACCATTGCCCATACCTGAGAGGCCATGGGATGCAGTCAGCATGGATTTTATATTGGGGTTGCCAAGAACACAAAGAGGTTTTGATTCGATCTTTGTGGTGGTGGATAGATTTTCCAAGATGGCACTCTTCATTCCATATCAAAAGACCAGTGATGCAAATCACATTGCAAATCTGTTTTTCAAAGAAGTCATTCGACTTCATGGCTTACCAAGAAGCATAGTTTCAGATCGAGATACAAAGTTCATAGGGAACTTTTGGAAGACCTTATGGAAGAAGCTGGGAACTAACTTGTCATTTAGTTCGTCTTATCATCCTCAGACAGATGGACAGACAGAAGTAGTGAACAAAAGTCTGGGAGACTTGTTGAGAAGCTTGGTGACAGAACACCACAACCAGTTGGACAACATATTACCACAGGCAGAGTTTGGTTATAACGACTCAGTTAATAGGAGCACAGGGCAGAGTCCATTTCAGGTTGTCTATGGCATGCATCCGAGAGGAATTTATGAATTGAGGGATTCATAACAGATTTCAACTAGGAGCGCTAGTGCAGAATATTTCGCAGAGGTGATGAAGGAACTTCACATCCAGGTGAAGGAACGATTGTAGAATTCAAGTCAAGAATATAAGCGCCGAGCCGATCAACACAAGAAACAACTTCATATTGAAGTTGGTGACTTGATTCTAGCACATTTGAGAAAGGAACGGTTCCTGAGAGGAACATATAATAAGCTCAAGATGAAGAAAATCGGACCATGTAAGGTCTTGAAGAAATTTGGGGCGAATGCTTACGAGATTGAATTACCCGATGGGATCGAAATTTCTCTGATATTCAATATCTCAGATTTGTACCCATATAAAGCTAAGGAAGCAGGGATAGGAGATGAGAAGCCAGTGATATAGTGGACAAAGCAGATGCCAGTAGCAGAAAAGCCACAGATGGAGTGCATACTGGATAAAAGAGTGAGCAAGAAGACCAGGCGAAAGCAATACTTTGAGTATCTGGTCAAATGAAAAAACCATCCAGTTGAAGATGCCAGCTAGGAGAGCGAGGCGAAGATCCAGAGGCATGGACAGACTGTGCGTGAGCTCATGGAAAGGATCCCATGAAAATTTTCAAGCGAGGGAGTATGATGCAGGAGCATCTCAAGCGAGCCAGCGCGGAGAGAACAGACAGCTGGAAAAAGTGCCTAGCACAAATTTTGAAATCACCTTGAAGTTATTGCGTGATCTTAAATGAAGCCATTAAGAAGAAATCACACTTGTAAAATGTAACGGGACCTTGATCGATTTTCTCTCGTCCTTAGTAGGTAGAAGGCATTTATAGTAGTTAATGCAAGTACATAGAATTGAATGTTAGATTAGACAGTTTTAGAGCGCAAGAGGGAAACAGGATATAGACACCCTCATTGTGTATGCATCTTTGAATGTTATGCTCATGAATGCTTTACTCTTTCTGTTATGAAATTTCTTTTATGCTATGCATGAATGATTTCTTATTGAATGTTTGAAATCTGAGGGGAAAGGGAAAGGGAATGAGTTTCAATTGTTTCTCTATCTAAGTAAGAGTTCCTACAAGGAGTGCAGTTGAATTGTCCGCAAGGAGTGCGTCGACAAGGTGTTCAGAGGTTTGTCTCTGAAAGCTCAGGAGAGAAAGGTTTTGCTCTCATTTCCACAAAAGTGCAGTTGGGCACATGAGCCATGCAAGGAGTGCGCAGGCTAAGCGAAGTCTCAGGGTTGAGGACCTGAGTGAAGTCTTTAGGGACTGCTGCTACAGGTGTGCGCAGAGTCGAAGGATTTCAACACTTGGAAGTGCTTGAAAGTTTTCCGCAAGGAGTGCGAGCAAGGGTTTTTCCAGAAGACTCGGAGTTGAGAAAGTTCAGAAGGATTTGAAGCCTTCAAAGTGGCCAAAGGAAGGCATAGTGATGAGAGACCGTAGGAGGACAAGTTCCGCAGAGAGAAGCACCTTGGTTAGTTGTGCAGAGATTCTTAGAGGAAAGAACAGACGGTTGGGATTCTCTGAGGAGAATTCGCGAATTTCCATGAGTCGTTAGATCTCACAGAGGAGCAAGGGAGATACGACAATTATTATCAAAGGGTTCAAAGCCCAGGAGGAGTAGGACTGTAGATCCAAGACACAAGGGCCGTTGGATTTACACGTGGATTTCCATATCAGGGTTTTGTAGGTTGAAGTCCCGTAAACTTTGCAACGAGAATCACAATATCATGAAACACGAAATCACGAAGGCTAAGAGAACGGTGTGGGGTCACAAGAGTCAGTGAAGCGGACAAGTGGCGCACTATTGACATGGAGTCAACTCCGTTGACTATTTCGAAGTTTCGTGGAGTGAAGTTACGAATACATTGTATTAGGATTCGCGATATTGTGAAGTCCGAAGTCTCAACGGAAGTGAAGTGGCGTTGAAAAGTCAAAGCTCCCGAGTGTATCGGAGTTTCGACAAATCGGGATTCAGGAGTCAAGGAGATGAGTTTCTCGACATCGCGATTGTCGAAATCGCGATAAGGAAAATCCTGATAAGGAAAGAGGAAAGGTCAGCATTGACTGTTTTTGGGTTTCGGGGATTCAAGAGATCAACGCTCGACCTACGGATTCGTGAAAGCGCGAAATCTGATATCCTAAGTGCAAAGAGGGGATCCCACGAGGGTTTGCTGTGGGTGCAGATTTTTCGAAAGGAAAATAGAAGAGCCAGTGAAAAGCTCTTCGGGCTGGTGTAAGGGAAAGATCCTGTGTTTACGTGGACCTTACGACCTGTGGGTTGAGAGGTTGTGGGCGTCGATGTCAGAGAGACTGAATTGGAAAAATCCCCCTGTCTTATGTTCATGTGTAAGCATACCCATCAAATAAATGGGAATATTCATATACTAATACCCTTTGCCTTGTTACCCAACTTTGTTAAAAATGGATTGTGACACCAGAGAAAGACCAATCTATTGGACATCCTCATTAGCACTTTTACAAAGCGAACTATGGGACATATTAGATGGTAGTAATTTGAGAGGTGCCCTTGTTTCATATTGACTTATTGAACGTGTTAGAAGTGATGCCTTGTTTGAATTTTGTTCCACAATATTATTAATATTGGCTACAATTGCAATAGTATTTGATATATATTTTTGCAATCCACGATTGTGATTCACAACCTTTAAATCACCATTCATAAACATATTCCCATAATGGTAAAAAGTACTTTTTTATTCTATAACATTTAAACTCTGCTTTTTGACAATCATCTATGATGTCAAACTTTATTTTAAATAGAGTTCTCTTATTTCATTCTCCTCATTTAGAAATAGGGGCATTTGTTGCTAGAGAATTTAATGCAAAGTCTCTTTTTTAATTTTCATTCATGGCATGCACCTTATTTTGACTCTCAACCATTGACTAAAATAGAATTTTAGAATTACAAAAATTTTACAACAAAATGCAGATTTTATTTTTGCATAGAATGCACTTTAATCGAACGTTTCAAAAAATATTGTGCTCAACTTCCTTTTAGGAACTCCTAATTAGGAATTTTACATGATTGTATGGCCTTGTTGTCACAATTTTTATATTGGCACAATCTACATTATCCTTAGGTGGATACACCATCTATAGAGGACATGCTTCAAATACTTCATAAAAGTTGACACTAGGTTCCTTTGCTCTTTTTTTAATATCACATCTAAAGGGGCGTCACCAAGGTCAATCAAATAGTTTATAGGCCATCTTCAAATAAAACCTTCTAATAAGCAACATTTCTCACAATGGACAAAGCCTTTCTAGATTAAAACTCCAAATTCATCAGCATCTAGTGGTGCAAAGTGATTCACCTCCTCTTCCAAAACATTTGAAATTATTCCTTTGACAATTTAGTTTGGTTATGAAGAACATTGATGAGCTAGTTTCACCTTTTCTCCCATGAACTTAACGTTGTGATTTTGGTTCATTCGTGTCATGTAACCTTCAAATTTCTTAATTATTTCAACATTTAAGATTGGACCTACACTGAAATCCACCATTTTTTTATTGGTCAAGATACAAGGCTACCAAGTTGTAACTCCATTGAGAAAATGTCACAAGGAGACACTAGTTCCTTCACTAGAAAACCAAATATGAAAAATCACAAAAGCTTGCCTTTAATAGAATCATTTTTCTACATTTTTCACAAGATGTAGGGCAATGTAATCTCTATGATCTAAACATCTGTGTAACAATTGGATTTTTCTAAGAAGAAAAGAAAACCTAGATTCATGTAGAACATTTTTATCTTCAGTGATAGAATCGACACCAATTATATCCTTCACCTTAGCACGAATTTGTAGAGAGCAACTAATCTAGTTAAAACTACATGATGCATCCCATTCAATAAAAATATAGTTTTCTTCTGAAAATGTATTTTCACCTCTTGATGCATGCAAAAATTGAATATTTCCACTAAAAAACTTAGTAACATTTACAATGACACATCCATGATTAATGTCTCTATTATGCAATTGCTTTGTACTTGGGAAGGCTAATCCTTTAGCTACTTTTAATCCATTGGAAAGAAGGTCTACATAGTGTTTATAACCTAACATTCCAAAAGGTATATTTGTTAATATACAACAACAAAGATACAACAAAAAATCAATATAATTCAACTAAAGTATACATAAATTAATTAAAGTCAACATAGATATTGACAAGCCATGTATGTGCATAATTCACAACTCCACACTTGATTAATTCATTAACATCTATCTCAATAAATATATAAATGAATGGATGTTGGTCTTCCCCAACAGGTGACTCTTCCTATCACCTATAACTCTTCATATTTACAATAATGTTATACAAGTAACACAATCCCAAGGATTGCATGTCTAACATTCCCCCCCTTAATTTGAAGGGATGTTTGGGAGTCCAAGCATCATTCTTAACTTTTCAAAATTTTCTATTCCAAGTGCTTTGGTGAAGATTTCCACAATTTTCTCATTTGTGGAACAATGTCTCGAGTGACTAGTTTTGGCCTCTGCATGATATCAAATCAAGGGATACTTTGTGTTGATATGCTTGGTTTGATCATGGAATATAGGATTCTTGGCCAACTTGATTGCAAAGGTATTTTTAACTATAAGAGGAGTAGAATTCACTTGTTTCTCCTGCAAATATTCAAGTATTTTCTTAAGCCACACAATCTCCTTCATTGCTTTTGCAGTTGCCACATATTCTGCCTCTATTGTGGAATTTTTTGGAACTGTCTGTTTGTGTGATTTCCATGAGAAAATTATTGATCCAAGATTCATGAGATATCATGAAGTTGAAACTCCATTTTCCTTATCCTCAACAAAGTCTGAATCAAAACATCCAATTAGATTGAATTCATTCACCTTAGAGTACTTGAGTCCAAAATATTGAGTTCCCTTCAAGTATTTTAGAACTCTTTTACTAGACTAATGTCCTTCATAAGGTTTTCACATTAACCTAGAAAGAATTCCAACAACAAATGAAATATTTGGTATGGTGGTGGTAAGGTAGATAAGACTTCCCACAACCTATTTGTACTTGGTTGCATCCTCAAATTCATTCCCTTCATTTGATGTGAGCTTCAAATTCTGTTCCATTGGAGTGGAAACATAATTACACTCAATCATTTCGAATTTGTTCAATGTTTCTCCAAAATACTTCTTTTGGGAGATGAATATGTACTTTGGATTTTGATTCACTTCAATGCCCAAATAGTATTGAAGATGTCCCAAATCTATCATCTCAAATCCTTTATTCAACTCTTTCTTTATGGATACAATGTAACTTTCATTACCCCCCGTTATCAACATATCATCTACATATACTACAAGATATACAAATTTTTTTCCATCTTTCTTGACAAATAGAGTTGCATTATCAAGATTGTAGTGCTTGAAATTCAATTTTGGAAGATACTCAGTTAGCTTTTCATACCAGGCTTAGGGTGCTTGTTTCAGACGGTATAAGGATTTAGCGAGATTGCATACCTTTTGTTCTTGTCCCTTCACAACAAATCCTTTTGGATGAGACTTGAAAACATCCTCTTTCAAGTCTCCATTCAAGGAAGTAATCTTCACATCCATTTGATGAATTTTCCATCCATTCAATGTTGCCATGGAAAATAGAGTACATATGGTATCCCATTTTGTTGTGGGGGAAAAGTCTCCTCATAATCAACACCTTTTTTCTGTCCAAATCCTTTTTCCACGAGGCTTACTTTTTGCTTGTCAAGCAATCCATCTGATTTGTACTTGTCCTTGAAAACCCACTTGCAATCGATTGGTTTGGTTCCGAATGATGATCCACCATTCTTGATGAGAGAATTAATGTATTTCTACATGGTTTCTTTCCACTTGTCATGAGAAGTGGCTTCTTCAAAGGAAGTTGGTTCAAAGTTAGTAGATAAATTCAAACTGTAATCATATGAAACATCCATGTCATCTACATCACCCAAATTTAAATTATCTACATCATCTCCATCTCATCTTGAGGAACTTCCAGTTCCTATCTTTCCACCCTCATCGAGATGAACACTTTCAAGTGTTTTTATGAGCCACTTCAGTGGAACTTTCTTAGATGGTCCAGGTGGCTTAGCTAATTTAGATGGTGTTAAATTCTCACCAGGACTCAACTTTTCAATCCTCTCAATCACATCATCCAAATGAACTTCAAGTTTTGATAAAGTGGTTGGAACTTCTTCACGAGGGGAATATGGTGCTTCAAAGAAGAGAGGATATTCCATAGATTGACCCAAGATAGGGATCCCCCCTTTAAGATGTGGAATCTCATTTTCAAATTCATGATGTCTCTTTACATAAGTGAATTTTTCTAGATGATCAAGCTTCCTCTCAACAATTTGTCATTCTTGGAGGATTCAATAAAGATTACATCTCTGGAAAGGATGAATTTATTGTTCTCCTAATCATAAAGAAAATATCCCTTCGTGGTATTTGAGTACCCCAATAAGATGCACTTCTAACTCCTTGCTTCAATATTGCTTCTTTTCTCCTCAGGAATCAAGGCATAGCAGGTGGAACCGAATAACCTAAGATGTCTCATTGAAGGAATGCAACCATACCACATTTCATAAGGAGTTTTGTTTTCAAGAGCATGAGATGGACACCTTTTTTTCACACAAGATGCATATAGAACTACATAATCCCAAAACATCGATTCTACATTCTTGGAAAACATCATCGAATGAACCATATTTAGGAGAGTTTTGTTCATTCTTTCGGCTACACCATTTTGTTGAGGATTGCATGGAACTTTGGTTTGATGTTTGATCCCATGTTGGTGAAGGTAAATTTCAAATTCGTTAGATGTATATTATGTTCCATTATTAGTGCGAAGAGAGTCAATACAAGATTGAGTTTCATTTTGAATCCATACATGAAATTTTTTAAAAGTTTCAGAAGCTTGTGATTTTTCTTTCAGAAAGTAAACCCAACACATCTTGGTGTAATCATCAATAAAAGACATGATATATTTATTGTATCTTATAGAAGGAACATGCACAGGGCCACACAATTTAGAATGAATCAATTCGATTTTTCTACATGCTTAGAAAGTATAATCATGAAATGGTTGTTTGTTATGATTTTCAAGGATACAAGAATCACATTGCTTCAATTTCCTAGGAATAGTAGGCAAACCAAAAACACCATTCTTTTTTAATACATAAAGGTTGTCATAATTAATATGACCAAATACAGCATGCCACAAGAGACTAGATGGAATTATACCTTCACCATGATGAGAGAGGTATGCAACATTTTGTACATGGGAAAATCTCCCTTTCAACTTCAACAATCTTCAATCTTCCATTCCGTTCATGACAATCATGTTGTCAGAGTCCTTCCTCATTTCAACTTTTCCACCGAAGATATGAACATAGTGGCCTTGTAATTGGATGTGCACAAGGATAACATGTTTCTTCGTAGTTCATGAAGATAGAGCACATTATGCAGAAGAAAATATGGTAGTCCATGCAATTTAAGCCTGATGGTGTTTATTCCTGAAGGTTTGAGACTTGATTTATTTGAAAATTACAGTATGCCATCTATATTGTCATTGAAATATTTGAAGAAATCTCTTCAAAATGTCACGTGGGAGGTTGCACCTGTATCAAGCACCCATGTATCTCTTCAATAAGCAAATGAAGTGTTAATAAAATCTTCAGTTACTCCCATATTTCAATGGGAAACAATGTAATGAGCTGATTTAGGTGCTTTACCTTTCGTTGGATTTGATGTTTTACCTTTGTCTTATTTTCGATTCTGTTTGTGTTTGATCTTCTCCCATGGGACTCTGTAGTCGTTCACTTCATGTGACCCATTCCATCCATGGTAGGTACAATGAAGATTAGATCTTTCATGGAGATTATGCCAACCCCCCTTGCCTTTGATCTTCTTCTTTTCGTGTCCTTTCATTTCTTACTGGCAAATGAAAGGAAGGAAGCAATAAATCTGTTTGAGTTTGGTTGTTACAAGTTGTAGATCTATCTTGATCTCTATACTCGCTCCAATTAAGGTTTTGACTACAAAGGAGGATCAAAAGAAAATTTTCAAGGCATGCTCATTCACTGGTAATCTCTCAATAAGGAGTCAATGCTGAAAGGATAGGTTCATAATCCATTTCCAACAAAAGTAGACATTTGGAGCATGAAAATTGATGCAAATATAATTTCTACAGGTATACAGATAATACCATTGTCACTCCATATTCCCTTATCTTCGCTGCTTCTTGACACACATTTGGGATATATCACGACATCACATAGAATCAAACATGACCATTGCAACCAAATCTTGTGTTGAAGGCTGGTGCTAGAAATCAAGAGCAACGAGGTATCAGGGAAACCCTAATGCTTTCACGCAAACAAAGAAGGTAATGCACAAATAATAATTCAGAATGGAACATAGCATGACTAGTAGGGCATTTTTTGCACGTGAGGAGAAATAAAATGCCAAGATGAACTATTCACAGAGTTAACCTACGCTCTACTACCAATGACAGGCTAGGTGTGGGAAAAAGTCATAACTCCACACTTGACTAATTCATTAACATCTAGCTCAATACATATACAATTGAATGACTATTGGTCTTCCCAAATGGGTGACTCTTCCTATCACCTACGACTCTTCATATTTACAATAATGTTACACAAGTAATGAAATACCAAGGATTACGTGTTTAACCGATATATTACATTCTACAATAAGAATATAATCAATGCCACATATAAACATAAATGAACATAAACCAATATAAATATCACAAGTTAATATAAACTCTGTGATATAATGTGCTCTTCCTTATTGTTGTGCAAATTTTACGAAAAACTTTTGTAGCATTCTAACATTAAATTGAATAAATCTATACAAATTGTATACAAGTAAAAACAATAATAAAGTTATCCTCCATATAGGTGATGGGGACGTGCGGCAACTACCATGTAATAACACCCATTGCTCATAACTATATTCTACAATAAGAATATAATCATTGTAATAGATAAACATAAATAAACATAAACCAATATAAATATCATAAGTTAATATATAATATCTAAGTTAATGTGCTCTTCCATATTGTTGTGATTTTACAAAATACTTTCATAACATTTTAATATTAAATTGAATAAATTTATACATTTTCTTATTCCACATAAAAAAACACATTTTTATATTCAAAAGATTACAAAAATGCATTCCTCATATGCCTTCAAAAGCCCCCTTTGCTACTGTTTCCATATGTAGCGCCCCTTTTCCGGCTACTAAGGCTTCATCGCTCTTAAAAGGAAACTTTAACACCACTCTATACATAACTCATACAGGTACTATAATCCCATTCATTTAAACAAATAAACACCTTCTACATGGAGTATTCATATGAGTTACTGCCATAATTAACAATCAATAACATTTCATACTAATTCATATACACAATGGAAATCATGATAACATAAGCAGTAGAGTCATGCAAAAACATGATTAAAACATAAACATATACTTATCTTTTTAATAGTGGTAGAATCCACCAACCAAGTGCAGGCCTTCCACGAACCTCCCAGCCTTAGACTTAGACCACACTGCTCATCAGCTCAACAGTGGGTCACCCCCGAGCTGGGACTAAGCTCCACCCCAAGAAAAGGAATCCTAGGCTAGGCTGAGGTTACAGGGAAAACAACACACAACCACAAGGAAGGGATTCTCTCCAAGGAACCTCCCACGCTCACCGCCCATAGACCCTCATTCCCCACATGCCTGTTCCACCCCAGGCGTATACACCTTCTCTGTCACCTGGACAGTCCTTCGGCTGCTAATCTCCCTTGCCTTGGGTTACAGGAATAGGCTGGACCGGAAGTCTCCGGGCTCTATGGCATCTACAAGGTTCCTTCCAGGAGTTCTCTCCTTCCTCTGCGCACTCTCTCACCTGGAGGGAGTCGCTCACAGGTCCAACAACCTGGTCTTCCAACTTCAACCACCCCTCTCACCTGGAGAGAGTGTTGTACAAACTGGCCAACAATCCACACAGGGTAAAACACTACATGTCCACCACAATCCATGGGAATCCAGACACGAACACCCCAGGGCAGCTCCAGACAGGTGCAACAGTATAACCAGGCTTAGCAGGGATGAGACACTTATGTTCTTTCAATTTGGCAACATGGAATAGACTCACATTTTGGATTCTCAAGGATGCATGATGAGTCGTCCACGTAGGGGTCGATTCAGACTTCCCGATTTAGAACAGAGAAGGGGTGTACTAACTTTCCAGAACAAACACAAACTCTTTCCCCAAATCCACGCAGGGTTCTCGTTCAGGGAATATACACACCACTTTTCTCATAGCTAGACACAGACCTTTCGAATCACAGGGACGCATAAAGGTTCTCTGCAGGAGTCGGGTTGGTAGTACTATTAAGGGGTCCGTACGCATTCAGACAATTGGGTAGAATGGGGGAGGAACCCTTATCACGACTCACCTTGGTCATTTTATTTGCATGCGTCAGGGTTGACACTTGTCACCCATGAAAATGCATGTGTTCCACCAGCACGCATCTCCCTTGCATGTTCTCCCCTTGCCAGAAACTTAGGATAAAACATAAAATGCACATGTCTTTTGGGATAATATTAAAATATTATTCCCAGGCTTAAGCCCCCTAGGATTAGCCCCTTTTTCCACCTTCCAACCCCTAATTCCTTGCCCACCTTATGGATGCTTAGTCCCCCTTCACTCATTCATCATGGTCGGTCTGCACATGGCGACATTTGTATTTTTTTAATTATTCTGCGTGATTACATATACAACAGCAGGCCCTTGGCCTTCAACACTCAGGCTCCCTGGCCTTACAAACACATAAGCCTCCAGCTTATAAAAACTTGGCTCACCAGCCTATAAAACATAATTACAATTCATTTCAGAACATGGTTTACAATGAGGCTCAGCCTTGGGGACACTACAATCCCCCTCCCCTTATTTTTTCACTATCCTTAGTGCAACTTTACACAACATCTGCAAGCTTTTCAAAATCTTCAAAAAGATGCGGGTACTCTGCCCGCATAACATCTGCATGCTCCCATGTCGCATCCTCAAGACCGTATCAGGTCCACTGGACCCTTACAAGCTCCATAGCTCGATTCCGGAGTTGTTTTATTTTCCTGTCCAATATGCGCACATGATGCACTTGCATGACACTTTCTGGTTCCACCTGAATCATATTTCAATCGATTACATGATTAGCATAAGGTATATATATTTCTTAAGTAATGAAATATGAGACACCTTAGGTACAGTCATGGATGCAGTAATGAAACCATATATGCAATGTATATGTATGTATATACAAACAAATTCAATACCATTAAAACTGTATACAACATACACAACATAGAATAAATAGAGAATTGTACTTATCTTTTGATTGAGAGACCTTCCACCCCGGAGCAGAGCTATGACTCCATCGGGAAATGGCTT
>JZKD02S0819268.1:19962-77121 GCA_000966675.3 Picea glauca | reverse complement strand
ATTTAATAACATAGCTCTGGCTGAGGAAATTCTTACCATAATTTCCTTTCAACAATTATGTAAACAGAGTGATAAAACTCATACCTGCATGACTTCCATTAAAAATTATACTACCTGAATATCTGATAGCAGTAGAAGATTTCATGCTTCTTTTATCAGACTTATAACCAGCTCTTCAATTCTCTGTTGCTTCCTTCATGAGGTAGAAAAATTACCAACAACACCTGCGACATGCAAGCATTCTTTCCTTGGGATGGCCAAACAAGCCATAACATACTTGCTGCCACAAATTGCAACAACTTCTTTCTCCCTATGACCCTTTTTCTTGCGGATCCCAGAAGCATTCAATTCTTCYAGGATTCCTACAAGTTTCTCCTACATGGCCACTGGCTATGACCACGCGCCTATCCAAAAGGCGTTTCAGGATTTCACGTATCGGGTGTTTCGATATGAGTCACCCTCGACTCTCTCTATCCCCGAAATCTGAAACAAGAGTCTAGTGCGTCCTAGCTCTTCCTTTAACTTCCACCGGTGTGAATTCTAGCGAAATTCCAGGATTAGCTCTCCTCCTTTCTCCTGAGGTCCGAACTCCCGAACCCCTGTTGCCTCAGATCAAAGGTCCACAACTTTTCGGGTTCGACGGTCCCAGTCAATTCCTCGTGAATCGATAATTCGCGTTTCGGGGTTTCGAAAAACAGTTTCCCCTTCTTTTCTTCCGGTCTTTAGTTTTCCAAAATTTACGTGATTCAGATCCAATAACTCAAATCTCTTCATAATCCAATGGTGTGGATTCTTTTTTTCTCGTGAATCGGGACTTCGCAGTTCACGAAATTAGAAAGCAGTTTTCTTCCCTCTTTCAACTTCCGTCTTCATGAAATTCAAGTGTGTCAGATCAACGACTGACACTCACCGTGATTCAATGGTCTAAATCTTTCCTCGTGAATCGTAAGTTTGCGTTTCAGGATTTTTGAGAACAACTTCCTCTGTTCTCCCAACTTTCGATTCTTCGAATTCCTGATGAAAGGAATCAACGGTTCGATCTTCCCTGAGATCGACGGTTCAATACCTCCCGTGAGACTTCGAGTACTGAATGACTCTCAACATTATCTTCCTCGCATTTGTATGGATCTGATGGCTCACAAGTTTTTTGCACTTCTTTCTGGAAGCACTCCACCATCCGATTCTATCCTTATTAATCTCTTTTTGCGATTTGGGACTTGGAGTGACCAAGAATTTGGCCTGCGCTCTAAGTTCACGATCCCTGAATTTACGAAATGATCCAACGGTTCAAACCAACCATGATCAACGACCCACTTTATTCTGGATCCTAGAGTGGCAAGTTTCTCCATCCACTAATCACCTTCCAACTTCTGGCTATCTTACGGTCCCCGCGATTTCGCGAGTTCTCCACGGATAATTTTGACCGTTCGTTCAAATTCTAAATGACTTCTTTCCAAATATCTTGGCATCAATTCTTATAGAATTGACTTCCTCCCTAACTTGAAGGATTTCAAATAATTCAAAGGATTCGATGGTGTTTTCCCTTTCGAGCTTCGGTTAGTGAAATTTTAACTTCACCTTACCACACACTTGCGCTCGGCGTGTGAAATTGCTCTGTTTCTCTCAGTGCTTTTAACTTAATCAGTCTCAAAGGGACTTGACCCTTCAATGTTTTCCAAAATACTTTCTGGTGTCCTCCTGACACCCTCTACGCTCATCTCCTTGAGTCTTTTGAACTTAAAACAAGTTCCCTCTATAAGCACTCCTTGCGCTGGATATGCGCACTCTTCATACCAAAAGTTCCACGCTATCTCTTCTGAGCTTCATTTTCTGAACTGGAAGAATTATGTGTCTCTTCCATTTCTTTGCACTTTGTGGCAATTCAAATCAGTTCTGGCACTCGTCAACCTTTTGCAATACAAATGCGTAGATGATTAGAATTTGTCAAGCCTTTGTTTCTTGACAATTCCTCATCTTTCATAACAATCGATGTTAAGAAAATGTTTCAATTTCACGACTTTTTCGAGCTCTGCTCGTCTCTACAATTTTTGGGTTTTCGAAACTTTCATTTTCGGCATTTCAGGATTTTCGGCCTTCTGGTTTGTGGTACCCGGGACTTCGGGTTTTCGGCACTAGGGAGTTCATTTGCAGTGACTCCCAACCTTTTATCATTTCAATTCCCGAATTCTGAAAATTCGGTTTCCTTATTCCCCGGGTCCACAACATAGTTGTCGTCCTTAAAATCCGCTACAATTCTTTTGTCTTCAAAGATTTCGGGACTTCGAGACTTTGGGTTTCGGGGTTTTGGTCCATGAGGATTTTAGATTTGCTTTCCTTCCCAACCCTCGACTTACGAAATTCCTATTTACTTTACCCTCTGGACCCACATAGAATATTGGTCACCCACAACCATGGTGGCACGTGACACGTTCATGAGGGTCCACGTCGCTTTTATCGATGTCATCGGGTCCCACCACTCTCACTTTTATTCTCAACCCACTGGCACGTGGTACACCTCCATGTTTCCACGTCCATTCTTAGTAAAATCCAATGGTCAGATCTTTCTCAGATCTACGACGCAAATCCTTTCGGCGTTTAGGGGTTTTGGCATCGGAAGTTTGTGCATCCACACATCTTGAACTTCCATTTTCCGAATTCACGAAATCATTGTCTACTAACTTACTTGATCCAATGGACAAGTTCTTCTTCCCATGATCTACGGTGTATATTGTTTCGGGATTTCAGGTTTCAAAGGTGTTCACCTCTTCTCACCTCCCATCTCCCAAAACATCGATTTCTTCTTTGTCACACACCCACTACCTAATCAAATTTTTTTTCGTTGAATTCCGTAGACTCAGAGCCCCAAAATATCTATGGAGGCCTAGCGTAAGCTAGCTCTTCCTCTGTCAGTTCCCTTGTGATCATGGGTCATGATCACAGGTCAAATAATCATGGCGCCTCTTGGTATTTTGCGACTTAGTGCCACAGGAATGTCGAATCATTCGACTCTGCAACCACCAAATCCTGACAGGGCTAGAAAATGGCCAATGGGAACAAATCCCAAGAGGGCTAGAAAACCACCAATGAGAATGGGCCCCGTCGCGCAGTTAAGTGAAGTACATGTGGCAGAGAGGGAAACGCGACACGGTAGTCAACATGACAGGAGGGGGCCCCACTGTACACACCATACCATTCCGGACCCCAGAATGGAAAGGGGGTTCGGAATCCAACTGAGCACCATTGATCAAGGTGAAATAATCTTGACCATTCGAGAGTTGTGCATTCAATTCTGGACCCCCCCCATTAACGAAAGAACGACAAGAGGGTCCCGAAATGAATCCTCAGCCGTAGATCTGGGTGGGTGGACTCTAGCCGTCCAGATCTGCTCGCTACTTACCTTAATCCGCATTCGTTCCCCAACTTAAAGCCGACCTCTCTTCCTCACATCTAACGGTCATTACAACCCCTGAGATTCCCTGAAGGAATCTCATCCGTTCATCGGGATTTAACCACATGCTAACGTCTCGACATTGTGGGTCGGGATTTATCAAGGCGAGAGCCCGAGTTCTTGTCAACGAAACTCCCGAATCCCCGATCCTCGATTTCCCGAAACGGGTAATCTCTCGACATGTGGCCTTCTCAAATCAGACGATCCACGACTGCTCCGGGGTTTCCACCATGGAAAGTCCCGATCCCTTGTTACCAGGACTTCCAATATCGCAATTCCTGATTTCCAAAAATGGGAAATCTCACGACACGGGGCCTCCGTCATTCAGACGGTCTAGATCTATTTCGGGGCTTTCGCCCCTATTCACTGGGGTTTTAACCCTCAGATATCTCCTGACAGATCCAATGGCTGTCGGGTTTTCCAGCTGAGATCTGACGGCTCAGACGGTTCCTAACTAACTCGAGATTTCGCGTATCGTGATTTCCACACTCCTATGCAATTCCAAAGGGCTTTAAATCCCGTGCACACTTTCCATATCTAACGGTCATGAGGGTTCACCTTCCCTCCCGAACAAATCCTAAAGCTCCTACACTTATGGTGTGGAGTCCTCTTTCCCTGTGGACTTATACCACACTGGTTGTGGTTTCATAACGCCGCTATACCTCCTGAGCTTAAAAACTCGTCAAGTAACTCCTTGACACTTTGGAGCACACCAGGGTCCGAAATTGGCCTTCCAGACCCAATTTCCCCTCGCATTCTTGGTCCAAATACCGCTCCACTAGCCCATCTAGGATCAGTGTCGAAACCTTGGCTCTGATACCAAACTGTAGCGCCCCTTTTCTGGATACTAAGGCTTAATCGCTCTTAAAAGGAAACTTTAACACCATTCTATACATAACTCATACATGTATTATAATCCCATTCATTTAAACAAATAAACACCTTCTACATAGAGTATTCATATGAGTTACTGCCATAATTAACAATCAATAACATTTCATACTAATTCATATACACAGTGGAAATCATGATAACATAAGCAGTAGAGTCATGCAAAAACATGATTAAAACATAAACATATACTTATCTTTTTAATAGTGGTAGAATCCACCAATCAAGTGCAGACCTTCCATGAACCTCCCAGCCTTAGACCACACTGCTCATCAACCCAATAGTGGGTCACCCCCGAGTTGGGACTAAGCTCCACCTCAAGACAATGAATCCTAGGCTAGGCTGAGGTTATAGGGAAAACAACACATAACCACAAGGAAGGGATTCTCTCCAAGGAACCTCCCGTGCTCACCGCCCATAGACCCTCATTCCCCACATGCCTATTTCACCCCAGGAGTATACACCTTCTCCGTCACCTAGACAATCCTTCGACTACTAATCTCCCTTGCCTTGGGTTACAGGAACATGTCGGATCGGAAGTCTCCGGGCTCTATGGTAGCCACAAGGTTCCTTCTAGGAGTTCTCTCCTTCCTCTGCGCACTCTCTCACCT
Source organism: Picea glauca (assembly GCA_000966675.3). NCBI lineage: Eukaryota > Viridiplantae > Streptophyta > Pinopsida > Pinales > Pinaceae > Picea > Picea glauca. The sequence goes on along the minus strand of JZKD02S0819268.1, from coordinate 72,171 downwards.
GGAGGGAGTCACTCACAGGTCCAACAACCTAGTCTTCCAGCTTCAACCACCTCTCTCACCTGGAGAGAGTGTTGTACAAACTGGCCAACAAGCCACACAGGGTCAAACACTACACGTCCACCACAATCCACGGGAATCCAGACAAGAACACCCCAGGGCAGCTCCAGACAGGTGCAACAGTATAACCAGGCTTAGCAGGGACGAGACACTTCTATTCTCTCAATTTGGTAACATGGAATAGACTCACATTCTGGATTCTCAAGGATGCGTGACAAGTCGTCCACATAGGGGTCGATTCAGACTTCCCGGTTTAGAACAGAGAAGGGGTGTACTAACTTTCCAGAACAAACACAGACTCTTTCCCCAAATCCACGCAGGCTTCTCGTTTAGGGAATATACACATCAATTTTCTCAGAGCCAAACACAGACCTTTCGAATCACAGGGATGCACGAAGGTTCTCTGCAGGAGTCGGGTTGGTAGTACTATCCAGGGCTCCGTACGCATTCAGACAATCAGGTAGAATGGGGGAGGAACCCTTCTCATGGCTCACCCTGGCCATTTTATTCGTATGTGTTAGGGTTGACACTTGTCACCCATGAAACTGCATGTGTTCCACCAGCACGCATCTCCCTTGCATGTTCTCCCCTTTCCAGAAACTTAGGATAAAACATAAAATGCACATGTCTTTTGGGATAATATTAAAATGTTATTCCCAGGCTTAAGCCCCCTAGGCTTAGCCCCTTTTTCCACCTTCCAGCCGCTAATTCCTTGCCCACCTTATGGATTCTTAGTCCCCCTTCACTCATTCATCGTGGTCGGTCTGCACATGGTGTCGTTTATATTTTATTAATTGTTCTGCGTGATTACATATACAACAGCAGGCCCCTGGCCTTCAAAACTCAGTCTCCCTGGCCTAACAAACACATAAGCCTCCAGCTTATAAAAACTTGGCTCACCAGCCTATAAAACATAATTACAATTCATTTCAGAACATGGTTTACAACGGGTCTCGGCCTTGGGGACACTACACCATATTTTATTGGCAGGAAACAAGTTCCAGCCTTTGCCTCCTACATATAATATCATCACTTCAACTATGTTCAAAAATAATCTTACATTATCTACCAACATTGAATAGATCATCATCACAAAAATTGTTGAGACTCATTGATCGTGCCCTCAATAAATTCCACCGAACATACTTCCCCAAAAGGAATAAACAAGCCCCCCTTTGACAATGCATCGACCTTCTCATTTAAACCTCTGTAGTTGTGACTAACAATACAATTATCAAAAATTGCAATAACCTCCTTCAAGTGATGTTCTATAGCTTGTAGATCCACATTATTGATCAGATGCTTTCCTTCCATCCAATTGACCACCAAAAATAATCCTTAAAGACTTGAACATCTCTCAAATGACAATCAAAAGATAATTTCAAAAGGAAATTTAGTGCTTTAAAATAAGATAGATTATTTGAACCCTTACCACTATTTTCCTTAAGAGTATAATAATGTGAGTCTAAAAGGAACATTAAACTCCCCATCCCATGTTGTTTATATGGCCCCTGGCATACACCACCAAAGAAACTCCAGCTATGAATTTTGTCTATCATCCTCCCCTATCTGGTGTGGTAATTTGCGAGATGGATCCTCCTCGAAAAATTGAAGAGTTGAAAGAACACCTAAAAACTTGGAACATCCTTACCTACAAAGAGTCTATTGTTACATTATAACCACACACCCCACAAAATAAGAAAAGGCATTGCTCTAAAAAGGATTTAGTTATGATCGAGTAAACCGACTCGAAAGGCATTGAACCATATTCTCCTTACTCTACATATATCTTTGTCTCAACCAATTGCTTATATCATGCCGCACCTACTGAAAAAAACACACACTCCACAAATAAGTGTAGAGTTGATTCAATCACCCTTCTATAGAGCATACAAATCCCTAGACCATGGACATTCCTTTTCCATTGAGCTTCACACGAAAACACTTTAATCTGCAATAATAACCACATGAAAATATTCTTCTTCTTTGGAACCTTCACCTTCCATACCCTCTTACACCACAAAAACGAAGGTTCATGAGCTTCTGTCATCATAGACAAATACCCTGCTTTAATTTTCTATTCACCTCCCATCTTGTTCCTGGACCAAAAAAGATATAACTCTCATCTCGAAGTCTTATACCAGATATTTTTAATTCACTTGTAAAGGACTCCCATTCCCTCTTCCAATATCCTTCTAAACCTAATTCCCTATATGAATTCCAAGCCTGTGACCAAATCTCAGTTCTTTCTGGGGCATTGTAGTCCTTTAAGATTATAATATTCTACCCTCGCAGAAAATCAACTAACTCTATAGAAATTATAACATGGTTTCCACATCCCATAATGGCATTGAACCCCACCCTCACTTCTTTGTCATTTCCAACATTCCAACCCGAGTATCTTCCTATCACTTGAAAGGAAGATACAATCATCTTCCAGTGACCAGAGCCTTTTTTTGAGGACTTATCCTCCCTCATTATCCTATTTAAGACAAAATTAGGTACCATGTATTTTTTACAAATCAATCTATTGCACAGAGTACCCTTGATTATCAAATTCCACAAGGACTTAGCTGTTAGCACTATACTAAATGTATGAATATTCTTGAGGTCCCATCCCTCCTCCTCCTTAGGTTTCAAAATCAACTTCCAACTTGTCCAATGAATTCCCTCCTAACCTTCCTTTCCACTCTAAAATAAATTGACACATAGTTTCTTGATCTTCTCTAAATATTCTTAGGAATATGAGCCAAAAATTGCTAGTAAATTGGTATTGCTTCAAGAACCAATTTAACCATCATCATTCGGCCACCATGGAATAACCAACGATAATACTAATGTTGAATCCACTTTTCTATTTTTTCTATGAGTCATCTCTAGTCCCGTTGTTTGTAGGTGTTTGTCTTAAGCAAGAAACCAAGATGCTTGAACCCTTCACTGAAGTCCGACACTTGAAAATAAAAAACATCAATTAAATCCTCTCTTATCATATCATCTACCCCATTAAAACATAACACTGATTTGTCGACATTTATCACCATCCTCATTTCCTTCTTATACAAGATACAAATATCCTCTAGGGTTTGATCTTCATCTAAAGACTCATTATGAATAGAAAAACATCTTCAATAAATAACAAGTGAGTCAACATAAACTATGTTCCCACTCTAATCCCTTTTAACCTTCTAGTTCTTTTTTCCCCTAAGATAACATGACTCAAACTCTCGGCCCTTAGTAGAAAGAGGTAAGGGGAAAGAGGGAACCCTTGACGGATCCCTCCACTAATATTAAAGAACGAAGAAGCAAACCCATTTACTAGCACTGAAAAAGAAACAGATGTTACACAAGCCATAATCCAATTAACTAAACTTAAAGTGAAACCAATGTGTATAAGGGGCATTCTCAAGTACAACCAACAAACATGATTATACGCCTTTAATAAATCTAAATTTTCGAACATTGCATATAGATTCTTTGTCTTTATACTGTGAAGTCCCTCTTGTGCTACCCCAAATGCATCATGTATTTGTCTCCCTTCCATAAAACCAAATTGTTATGGGGAGATTAATTTCGACAACAGTTTATTGAGTCTCATCACTAGTATTTTATCTATGACTTTATAAATACAAATACACAATGATATTGGATAGAAGTGACTGAATTCTATTAGATTGTCAAAATTTGAGATCAAAGTAATGAAGGTAGAATTAAAATTTGGAATAAACCACCCTATCACTCTAACCTCCTCAACTACCCTTAACAAATCCTTTCCCAACATCTCAAAGAAATATATAAATAACTCTATCCCTCACCCATCCAGACATGAACATTTCCCCTTTTGAAAAGCCAAAAGACCCCCTAAAATTTCCTCCAAACTAATTTCCTGAAACAACTCTTCATTGGCTCCTTATAAATGCTAGTGAAGTTCTCTACGTCTGCTTGGGATAAATTCTTGAAGCCACAAAATTGAACACCTTCACCATTCGATTGTTCCTAGATCGTAGTCACATTCTTATGATAGTTGGAAAAGTGACATGAAATAAATTTGTGTTCTCATCACCTAATTCCAACCACACCACTCTACTCTTCATATGCCATTTTCCTCCCTATATCATAGAAGATTTAACCTTTTGTTATCTAACTTTGTTATCATTTTGAGTTCCTTCCAAAAAAAACTCCCCCTGAAGTATTATTGAAGATATTTTCGACAACTTCCTTTAAAGTTTTATCTTTAAGTTTGAATTTATTTGTTGACCACTCGACCACCTTCTGTTTTATCCTTAAAAGGGAATCCACAAACTACTTGCTCGTTGAAACCCCATTGTTTTCACTATATGGAATCCATTCTCTTTTCAACATATCTATAAAGTCCTCCTCCTTGAGCTAGATCAGATTAAAATTAAAGGGAGTCGATGAGTTATCCTCTAGTTTTGTAAACTCTAGGAGGATTGGATTGTGGCCAGAGCCACTGCCTATACGAAACCAACTTCTATACCTCCCCATGACTCCTAAGAAATGATCCACCTCCAAAAAACAATCTAACTGCTTAGAGACCCTCATTTCTCCTGATCTCTTATTACACCAAGTAGGCTTAAGTTTAAATGGCTTCACATCCACAAGGTCTGCACTCATTATCTTATGCAAACAATAATCTATTATCTCCAAATATCTAATCTACCTTGTTATCCCCACTTTTCAGGGGTAACTAGAAGATCATGTCTCGAGGCCCACAGGTCCTAGACATGGAGTACCGAGAGCAGGATTGACCTAAGAATGGCCCTGGAGGGCCCACCTTTTCTTCTTCCATCATCTTTATCTTGTCAGTAGCAGCAACATCCATCACCATTAGTTTGGTCCTGTATCAAAAGATGGTCTTGATTCATGAGGTAATTAGTCTAGGTATCATGGTATATGTCGCATTTGATCCTTAAAACCTTTAAATGTATGCATCCAGTTCCTTTTATTTCTAACAACTGCTTGGATCTTACATTTTCCCACTTGAACTTGTTTGGGGGGATTGAAAGGGTTCCCTAGCAAGCCTGTATCTGTAGGTTTTGTTTTTCCACTGGGGGGATTTATAAAAATCCATCGTCCGCTCCCCTCATAGCACCACTTCTTCATCTTACTTCCCACTCACTTATCCCATTCCCCTTGTCCGGGCATTGGGTTGACCTATTTTCAGGACTGCACCTTACCTCATGGGAAGAAGGGGCTAAAGGCCTAGAAGGTAAAAGAAATATGGTAAAAGATAAACGCCTAAGAATAAAACCTTGAGATGCTTCGCCCAGGGATCCCCGAGAAAGGGATAAAAGGCTTCTCAGCAAGAAACACGAGAGACCCGAAAAAATAGTAAAACAAGACCTAGATAGAGGATAGGGGGTCTCATCATGAGCCAACCTATTAGGTCCATGGGTACCTAGCAGTATGAAATTGGCACCAACTGGTTACCATGCCAGGGCAGTGACTCTTGGTTGCATGGCCAAGGGAAAGGGGGTCTCATCACGAGCCAACCTTCTCATCTCTGTGAAAGCACTTATGGGTAACACTATCAGCTCTGGTCACCATGCCAAGGTAGTGTCCCTTGATTAACTCTTGAACAAAAAAGCAAAAAAGAATAAAGGAATAAAAAGAATAAAGTCAACAATGGGCTTGGAAAGAATGCATCCATGACAGGTACATCTCGCCTTCTACAAAGACACCCATAGGTAACACTTTTTCATCCTTGGCCTTCACTGCACCCACATGATCGGACATCCCTTGACCACATCACCCACTTACATGGTTTGGATGAGGTATTTTCGGGAACTTTCCTTTTTCTGTGGATACTAGCCCAATAGGACACCTTGTCCTTTTCTCCAGACTTGTATTGTAGGCTTGTGTAACATCTTTGAGCTGTTAACTAATGTATTAGGGATTTTATGCATATGTTTAATAATATTGATGATGAGATGTGATTGACATTGCTATGATCCCTGTGACTGATGAGCCCATAGAGGGCATAGCCTTTGATGTGCATGACCATGCTCGATGGATAGGTACCATTTGGACCGATACACATGGGGATATGATCAGTTCGGACCTCCATGGGGCTGAAGATCCCACCAGATGGATGCTCAGACCCTATCAGGGGGGCAAAGACAGGGTAGAGGATGATCAAAGACTTTGCACCAGAGAAGAAGAGAACGTTCCACTAGAGGCACCCCGACACTGCTTGGCCTAGGGGGATTGATCCACTTTCAGAAGGACATTGGCTCTAGATAGCCTAGGACGTCACCAGGAGGATTATGACATCATCATGATCATATTAGCATATGGTCAGGGCAGTTGGCACGTGTGGCAGCTTGGAGGAGCCAAACGAGGCCTAACATCTTGCTTCAAGAGGCTACATTTGCCCTAATAGGGGCTAACGTCACCCTAGGAAGGGGTGACGTCTTACCTTTTTTCTTGATTAGGGTTTTAATCTAGCATTTAATGTAAAAAAAAGTATTATTTTGGTATTATGGCCTTGTCATCCTTTTTATGACCTAAAAAGTAAATTAGGTCATTGATACACTATATATTGAGGGTTTTCACTCTCATTTTTTCATCATAACTCATTCACTCCATAAGGAGGACTGAAATTTGCACCCTCTCTTGGGTATTTGGCTGGATTAAGTGATGCACACTTGTTGAAGGAAGATATTTTTGGCATTTATGGTGTTTCTCTTGAAGGAAGGTGTTACAACTAGGGTTTGCATGGTTATTTCTTGATGAATTGTAAGTATTTTTCTGCAAAACTTCTTGAATGAATGGTTGTAGTTTAATTTATTGCATGTGTTTATAAATTTTGATGAATCAAAAACCCTAGGTGACAAGCACACAAGTAGGTCCTTGTCTCATGTCCCCTGATAGAGAAACTTTCAGCCATTGAAGAAGGAAGAAAGAGCCTAGTCGTAGCTACTCTCCTATTTCTTCTTCCTCTTTGCTAGCCATACCAATTGAAAACCAAGAAGAGTGGGACGTCCCTAGCCTAGGTCTACTACACTAAGGCCATAATCTTTCTAGGGTTTGTTGAAAGGCCTTGCTTTAGAAACACCTCTCCTCATCAAACCCTCTTGTTTTGGTTATTTTTTATTATTGAGCTAGCCATCTGTCGGGAAGGAGGAGAGAGAACAAGGCCTTGCTTTAGCAACACCAGAGTGAGCCTCTCTCCCCCAGGGTTCTGATTTTGAGGCCCTGCTTTAGCAGCGCCCCAAAAATTTTCCCTCTAGTCCTTTGAAATCTTGCCTCCTTCAACCTTTGCGTCCTTCACTTATGACTCCATTAAACCCTAAGGCATTGATATGAAAGTCCTCTAACGTTGAAGTGAAGTTGATCAAACAACTCTCTAAATTATTTGAATTTCAAACCCTAACCTACTAACCCTAAGTCGCTGACGTCATCATTAGATATTTCATCTTTAATGCAACAACGTTTTACTTTATGAGCAATTGAATGGTGGTTTAAAGCATTTATTAAATGAAGTGTTGATTGGTTAGATTGAATGCCACATCGTTCCAATATATATTGGTGAAGTGTTATATATTTTCATTTGCTATTGATAAACATTGACTTCGTGAACATTTATTGCTAATTGCTTACATTTATTTATCAGATAGTCTTATGAAGTACTAACCCATTGAAACGTAGCTTGCATATATATGTTTGTTGTTGTCTTGTTCTAGAAAAGTGTTCTTCATTGGGGACTTACTTTATCATTGACTGTTTAGACGAGACTTTCTATTTGGGTGGTGACTTGTGAGGGGGAAAGTTTGTCCTTATATCATTATCCTTCTGCCTCCTCAAAACCACAGGTCACCGGGGACGTCTCCCCTGGGCCTAACCTCTCTAAAGAGAAAGAACCTCCCCATCATGGTGACATTGGGTGGGATAGGTTCCTGTTACGCTAGTTTGGCCTTCAATCTTATAGCCTTTTTCATAGCTACAAACTATGAGATAACATACCTAATGTAAAGTTCAGATCTCCCCCAATTTCTAGGTTTGCCTCCTTTAATATTGATAAAGAGAATACTCGATCTGACACTGCAAGGAAAACACCTTGTAGCAAAGGTTTTTGCGGAGGCTTTTCATGTTACAAGATTGGGAAACATTTTCAAAAACACCTCCACTATTTGGAATAGAGGTTTTAATAGATGTTCCATATAAATAAAAAAAATTGGGCGGGAGAGGGTTTTTTTGTGTGCTTGTATTGTTAAAGCGTACCGGTGCAACCTTAACATAAAAACACTAGTGCATACACATAAACTAAAAGGCATTGGTGCGCTTATAGATATTGTGTACTGGATTCACCTTTTTGTTGTATGCAACACCGATGGTCTTATAATTTTTACACATCGGTTCCACATTGTTTGCATATGCAATACTGATACTATCAAAGTTGTTGCATGCACTAGTGCATTTGTTTTTTATATGCACCCTGATGCTTTTATAATTCTTGCGTACAGGTGCCTATATTACCCTGTGCACCAAAAAATAGTGAAATTTCGAATATTCAAGATGAGATGTCGACACTATTATTTGTTATTATGCATCAATGCTTATATTATACTCAAAGAACTAGTGCACATATTATATTTAGAGCACTAGTGCTTATATTACATTAAAAACATTGGTACATATTATAAACATACGCATTGCAATATTTTGAAACGATAAATATAATTTAATGTTATATCGTTTAAGGAACAATACTTTTTCTCAATATTTGGCACCGATGCTTCTATATAATTAATAGGCACCGGTGTGTATATATCCCTAAAACACACCGCTTTCTATATTATGGAACACACCATTTAGTGATTTCATAAGAATACAATGCACCAATACGTATATATTTTAATTAATTGTATTTTTTAGAAATTTTCAATTAATCATCTCAAAATCAAATATTTTTATAACAATATTGTTTTTAATATTTTAGTTATTTCATTTTGATATAATGATCGCATTAATGCGTTATCCAAAGCATTACACCTTTGTTATTTGTAACGATGTAAATCATCCACATTAATTAATCAAAAATGCAACATTTTACAACATTCGACAATGTAATAAAATAAGAAACCCATTTTATTATATATGAATAAGAGACCCATGGTCATACAAAATGGGACAACATAAAGGTCCTAAATAATCTAAATGCAACCAATATGTAATTCTTACACTTATTGGTAACATGTCCTCATGTGATTGGGACAATATAACCATAACATTAAACAAAATCTTTGATTTTCACAGACAAATATTCCAAAACATACAACTTGCAGTAACATTCAATTATATTGATTGTCATTCATCACTTCCTTGTTGTCATCGCTCGAGCTATGTGGATGCCTCATTTATTCATCACTTGTAGGAAATATTGTACTTTGGTTATTTAACCTAATGTTTTCCTGATTGACATGTTTTTTGTGTTCATCCTCTTCATGTTCCATCTACACACATAGAAATAAAGTGTAATAAGTAAATCTACATTTATATAGTAGAATATACATGATTGCATGAATAAAAAATTGTACCATTGATGTTTCAACTACACATTCTTTCGAATCCATACTGCATGCCGTCTTTGAAAATCTCTTATGTTGGTTGCACTACATACTTTGTTTCATGCATGTTTAATACACCATGACAAAACATAATCTATATAATTAATATAAAGGTTTCTTCTTGTTCCATTAATGATAAAATGAGGGAAGTTAAACAACATAGTTACTTACAAATTGTTCAATTAAACATTGATACTTGAACATATACTCATAACACATACTTAACCCAATGTCAATCAATTCTTCAGTTGGCTCTTCTTTGTATGTTAGCACCTATTGGAGGACATCCATGGACAAGTGTAAATTAATTATTTAAATATGAAGATCACAACAAATATGAAATTTTTAGTAAGGCCGAAAACATAAGCACTTACAAACTTTTTGATTGACCCCTTTGTTCCTCGTCGTCTTGTCTTATGTGTTGAATGGGTTCCAATTTTTTGCTTTTCCGCAACAAAATAATTGAAAATTAGTATTTCATGCAATAATTAAATTTGATCTACATAAAAGAATAAATTAATGATTACATACCTCTGATGCACAATGCTGTTGGGATGGCTCCTCTTGCGATGCAATTATGTTCATTTCTTTTACCATCTCCTTCTACACTTTTTTGGACATCCCTACCGGCATGTATTGGTTTTCCCCTCATTTGTCCCTTGGAATTTTCATAATCTCTTTGAAAATAGAAAAGCCAGGAATCATAAGATATAAAAAATACATTTTTTTACAACATAAGATATCGATGCTTATATTAAATATGTATGCACTGATGTGTTAACCATATGTATACCAACCGATATATGATAACAATGCTCTTGCAAAATCAAAAATGTTTTACAAACTATTGTATTAATGCGATGCTTTATAATTTAATAAAAGCATCAATGGATAAATACTATTAGTTACACAACGTCGACCTATGAACAATTTTTTTTTGTAAGTTAGAAGAATATATTAGATCCTACTAAAAAGAAAAAGTTACAGATGTCGGGATATCACAAGAGGTCATGGGAGCATCACCCTGGTGGGAAACCAATGCTGACACATGGTCGGTAAGTTTCCAAATGTCCATGCAGAATTCAAAAAAATGTAAAGAGAAAAAAATGTATAATGCTTGTGCTAGGATGCCACGCAGGGCGAGATCCATGTAAAATAAACTTTCCATGCAGAATTAAAAAAACTATAAAGAGAAAAAATTGTATAATCCTAGATCTAGGATGCCACACACGGCGAGAACCTTGTTAACTAAACTGTCTGGAGATAGAAAAAACTTGGGAAACCTGAGAAAGTTGGAATTATTTGGAGCTGAGATCGAGCCTCCTTTTGTTCCTTTGGTCCTGCATAATATCCTTACCCAGAGTCCCTGTGTCAGGGATGGTTTGTCGGAGATCCTGAAGAAGAGACATCAAAAGATCCTCACGATGAATCCGATCATCTTCCTTGTTCTGCAACTCTTTGATGGAACACTTGACATCCATAATTGAGCACTTGATGAAACCCAAAGATTCCTTCAAATAATCCAACCCAACACACTAGGAACATGGAATTGGGGGTGGAGGGGGTGGTGAAATATCAGAGGATGAAGAGGGGGAGGCGAGTGAGGGGAGGGGGGAGGATGAAGAGGAGAGAGGGGATATCATGCTAGGGGAAGCGGTGGGTGGAGGGGGGCGAGGTGGAGGCTGATAGGGGTGTGGTAGCTCTGGGCTGAGCTTTGGGGCGAAGTCAAGGGAATTTCCAAATATATCGAACCACTCAAATCTACAAGCTTATGGAGAGGACAAGGGAGGTAAACCTAGTGTAGTGGCATGTTCAAGAGGGTGTTCCAAAGAGGTGGCATGATTAGGGTCATGGGGGAGCTCCAGAGTGGAGGCATGAGCAGGGTCCTAAGGCAAGATCTGAGGAGCTTGATTGCCACGCCCCCTCGAGCCTCTGCCTCTCACTGCATACCAGGCCACCCCATGCTTAGAAATACCCCTTGGGAAGGCATCAAGAGATAACTAGATAACCAGAGATGGAGCTCGAAGCAGTAGTTGAGTGAAGGAGAGAGCTCAAACCAGAACCAAAGAAAAATGCAGATTGAAGGATGAGTGCGAGGCGTGGGAGACTGAGAGTGAAAATGACAGTGGAGCGTAGGAGAAAGATTGAACCCGAGTCAAAGAAAAATTTAGATCGGTGGATGAGTGCGAGACGTGGGAGGTAGAGAGGTCAAACGAGCCATGTATTTCCTTGGCACAGGACAAAAGCCACTGATTCGGGCGAGATGATGGGATTGGGAATGCATCCAACCCATTGCATTTATCGTCCCTGCGAGATGAAGCACCATGGAATTAAACTGAACTGAGTGCAAATGAATGTGAGGGTGCATCGAACAAGGTTTTAAATGCATGGAGTAAAGGCTGAGGTGAGTGCGGGCTGTTTTGGTGTGTTGTGGAGTGGGATGTGGCCAGGTGTCGCCCAACTATCCATCCACTCATCGGTCCCGATGACACCCCATTTGGGGGACCTGTGAACAAATTTAAAACATGATGGTTTCCATATAAAAAAAATATTACCCCCATTTTAAATTCAATAGTTCTTTTATCTGATTATACACAACGGTGCTCTATCTCTGTAAAATGTGCACCACTAACCATGAAGGTGTTTTAAAAAAAAAGAGTTTTATTTTAAATTCATTGGTGCTTATTACATGAATATGGGCACTAGTGCACTATATAGGTATAGTGCGCACCAATAACCGTGAAGGCATTTTTGAAAAAAAACCCTGACAATGATAGGATGATTTGGGATCTAATGAAATCAATGGTCCCATTGCAATGGATACCAAACGTCCCATATACAAGTAAAAAAACCCTATAAAAGTCTATTGCTTAAAAAAATTCTTGTTGTGAAATATAGAGAGGGAAAGTAAGAGAAAAAACAAGGAAGTTAGGGCTTCCAATACCAAAGGTAACTATGAAACCCTTTTATTTTTGGGGGAATTCACTGAAAATTGCTTGAAATAAATAGGGAAAAGATTAATATGATTTATAGAATGAAATCATGTGCCTAAAATTTATCCTTTGCAGATTCATATGTGACCTATGGTGATCCATTTCAAATTTGTCTCTTCAAAAACATCCACTCACTCCAAAGTCTTTGTTGGCAAATCTCTCTTGCGCAAATCTCCCCTCTAAATTTTGGAAAATAGGGTTTTCATTTATAAACACATACATTTAGAAAAACTGAAATTCCTACTCATTTTTTCATTGTATATTTTAGTGTATTGCTAATAAACGCACACACTATTTTTTTTTTCGTAACTTACTTTATGTGGTGCGCTCTATAGTTCCATGCGCATCAATGTGGTTTATACTCCAAACACACCAAAAAACAAAATTCAAATGTACACAACCAAATATAAATGAGCACACTATTTTTGGTAGATTTGTTAGTCGATGCGCTAGAACCAGTACAGTTCATAAGTAAAAAAGAAATGGCAAACAATTTAATTATTATTAATAATACTAAGAATACTACTAAGAATAATTATCTAATTTTAAGGTTATGACCAAGCTAGGCACCAAATTGGTGTATGATACCCCCTTGTTTGTGGGACAAGGGACACCCTCCATGCAACAATTTGATTGCTAAAGTCTATGGAGGTGTACATACCCTATCCTCCTTTGGTTTTGAACCTGTGACCTCCAAGGAGGAAACAAATGTCCTTAACCAAATGCAAACATTTGCATTTAAAATTTGTGGAGCTTTTTCTTTGTAGAGGTTCTAATGGAGGCCACCCTTCGGTGCTTCTCAAAACTTACTACACCGGTGCAGTTATTGTATCGATATGCACGAGGTCGTCATAATATAATTAGGGACACCATTAACTTTTAAAATACATTTGAAATTCTGTTTGAATTTAGATTGTTCTATGCTTCTCGGGATGATGGTTTTGACTCAAATGCAAGAAAAAAATAATTATAATATTGAATGGCCAATTCTTCATATTCCAACTCATTCCATATCATTGCAAGCTCTTCAAGTTCTCTCTTGTCAATTGCAGTAAGCCTATATTTTATTTATAATTCATTTATCTCATTAAATTTAGGTTATGTATGTAGGTGCAGTTGAACAATTATTCATTAAATTTTGAAGGATCAAGATTTGAGATAAAGTTAAGATGCGCAAGATATTCCAGTGGTCCCAAAATTTCACAAGCTCTTATCAGGAGAAAGATAACACAAGTAGATGTTTGATGAAAATGGACAGCTACTTTACCCTACTACCATAACATACCATCTTCCAGCAATGAGCCCAGGTCAACGGTATTAGACTATGAATTGGAACTCTTTTATGTAGACACCCTTTAGGGAATAAGAAAAAGATGATTGAGTAAGTGTATTTTTATATTTTCAATGGAACTAATGTAAATGTATTGCTTAATTCAACATTTGTTTTATAAAGTGGTTGGTTGTATGTTTATTAATGGGAAAAAAACTTCCATGCTTCTAATAAATGTTTGGTATAATGATTGAACATATTAAATGCATTTTGTTACTAATATTATTGATGTAATGTTCACTATTTTTACAATGAGGATTCTGATGACGAGTGACCTGTCTACCATCTACCATTGCACCCCACTACGATGTTAATTATCGTTTCACCAATGCATAGTAACAAAGAATAACATTGATATCTCATCTTGAATATTCAAAATTTCAATACCCTTCGACGCACATAGTAATATACAAACTGATATGAAGGAATTATAAAAGCACCGGGGCACATATAAAAAAACAAACACATTGATGTGTTAAATAACTTTGAAATCACACGTGTTGCATATGAAAACAATGTGGAACCAATGTGTAAAAATTATAAGACCATCAATTTTGCATACAATAAAAAGGAGAATTCGGTGCACAATATCTATAAATGCATCGATTCCTTTTAGTTTATGTGTACTTAACATTGCTTTTATGTTAAGGGTGTATAAATGTTCTTTAACAATACAAGAACAAAATAAAAAACATTCGCTACAACATCTGCGCACTCAATTTTTTTTAGTTATATGGAACATCTATTAAAACCTCCACTTCAAATAGCGGAGGTTGTAGTAGAGGTTTTTTTGAAATTTTTTCCCAATCTTGTAACTCTGCACACATGATGTATTGGGCCTTCACCACATGCAACAAATCGATGATGATGATGATGATGATGAATAAATGAATAGGAGAACTACACCACCTATTGATGATGAGTACACGGATACTCATAAAGTGACAGTTCTACATGATAGTTTGAAAGGAAAAATAGAGAAGATTTATAAATACTTGAGTAGTATAGAATATGAGTGATCAACATGGAGTATGAGAAAAGGGTTAGTTGTCTCTTACATGAGATCCCCTTGAAGAGAATAATATGATAGAGAAAGGGTCGGTTGACCCTTCCTTGGGTTCCCCTTGATAATAATAATGTACTTAAGGAGGGTCTGGCCAACCATTTAGTGGGATAACCTCAACTAGAATACTATGCTCAGGGAAGGGTTGGTCGTTCCTTCCCCATGCTCCCCCTCAATGAAAAAACTATGTTTAAGGAAGGGTTGGATGAACTTTCTCTAGTTCCCCCTCAATGAGAATACTACAATAGAGGAAGGGTCAACTAACCCTTCCTGGGTTCCTCCTTAATGAGAATACTTTTCTTGAGATAAGCCTTCTTATTACCCTCAAACATTCATTGAAATGGAATTTTAGAAACAAAATTTTTTTACAACAAAATGTTGTGCCCATTTTTGCATATAATGCACTTCCTTTTAAAAGAGGCACTACTGATTTGACATTTTGTTGGATTGTATGGCCATGTTGTCACAATTTTTATATAAGCAGAATCTACATTATCCAAAGGTGGATACACCATCTACAGAGGACATGCTTCGAATACTTCCCAAAAGTTGTCACTAGGTTCCTTTGCATTTTTTTAATATCACATATAAAGGAGCATCACTAAGATCAAGAAAGTAGTTTGCGGGGTAGCTTTGGAGATAAAATTCTGATAAGAAACATTTCTTACAATGTATGAAGACTTTCTGGATTAAAACTCTAAATTCATTACCATTTAGTGGTGCAAAGTGCACAACATCTCCTTCTAGAACATTTGAAATTATTCCCTTGGCAATATAATTTGTTTGTGAAGAACAATAATGGACTAGATTCACCTTTTGTCCCATAAACTTAATGTTGTGATTTTGTTTTTTTTGTGTCACTAAACCTTCAAATTGATGAATGATTTCAATATTTAAGATTGAACCTATATTGAAATACACCATTTCTTTTATTGGTCAAGATACAAGGTCGCTAAGCTATAACTTTGATGAGAATATGTCAGAAGGCAACACCAATTCCTTCACCAGCACACCAAATGAGAAAGATTCCAAAAAATTCCCTTCAATAGAATCATTTTCATGTACATTTGTCAAAATATCCATGGCAATGCAATCTCTATGATCTAAATTTTTTTGTAACAATCCGACTTTTCTAAGAAGGAAAGAAAACCTAGATTCACACAATGTTTTTTTATCTCCATTATTTGAATTGACACTAGTTATCTCCTTCACCTCAACAAGCTGTAGAGAGTATTCGACGTGGTTAAAAGTCGGTGATGCATCCCATTCAATTAAAACACCTTTTTCTTCTAAAAGTGTATCTACACCTCTTGATGCATGTGACAATTTGATATCTCCATTAAAAACATTAGTACCATTTACAATGACACGTCCATGGTTGATGTCGTTGTTGTGAAAATGCTTTCTACTTGGGAAGGCTATTCCTTCAAAAACATTCAATCCATTGAAAAACAAGTCTACATAGTGTTCAAAACCTAATTGTCGAAAAAACATTTTTGTTAATCTACAATGACAACGTTACCCTAAAAAATCAATGTGATTCAACTAGCATACATAAATTAATTAAAGTAAATATAGATAAACTATATTCCACAATAAAAATATAAACAACAATGTAATAGATAAACATAAAATTAGCATAAACCAATATAAATATCACAATTTAATATAATCTCTCTAAGTTAAGGTGCTCTTCCATATTGTTGTTCATTTTTTTTACAGAAAAAGATTATGAATTTTATGATAAAAAGAAGGCTGTGCTTAGGAAAAAAATAGTTAGGAGATACAAAGTTTCAAAATGGTCGGAGGGTGTAAGGAGCCAAAGAGCCTTACCTTTGTTTAAATGGGTCATAAATTCTTCTAAATATAGGAAAACACTATTATTGTTCTTCTATGTATTATAGTCTAACAAAGGAGAATAACAAAAACAAAAAAATGCACTTCATGAACCTGAGACATCAGCTTTAGCTTTGTATCTATCCCTTCTAGAGTTTTTCCTTTCGAATCTCGTGCGAGTTGGCATGGAGGTGGCTGCTAGACTTCATAAGAAGAAACCAAAGTTGATGACAGGGCCGATTGCTGCTATACAGGTGCATTTGGAAAGTGATGTTAGAAATTTGTGCGAAGGGAGTGAAGCCGTGACGAGTGTTGATTAATTGCTCACAATAATGTGGCCAATTCTTCATTCTTTCAATCCTCTTGCTCCTACAATTGTTGATATAGTTGGGCATTGGTAGCTCTCAAGGACTCCATTTTAGTTTGTTGATGTTGCACCTTCTCTTGTAACTTTTCCACCTTACATTCAGTGCACTCACAAGGACTGCAACTGTGACGCCACATGAATGAAGTTGTGTTGGTGGTAGCCACATGAATCCAAATGAGAAAAAAGTTGTTTATAGCCTCAAAGCATGAATTGTCCCTAATATATTCAAACACCCAAATACTTCGTGCATCCCGACTATGTTCTACAATTTCAAATTGACTGTTCCATGAGAGCCTGACCTTGATGCGCACAGGTGGTGGAGTCCCATCCCCGATTCTTCCATTTTAATAATTAATATGTTGATTCGACCCTTAATGATGGGTTTAACCAAAATTTTTAATATTTGCATCATATGCATCAATTTCTTAAGGAAGGTGTTGGAGAGAGAGTTCCCCATTGATTTGAATAATACCTTGATTCAAATGTTTTTTCTCTTTAGCAAGACTTTCAGTCTACCCATTTTGTCTCATGTAGATATGAAAATAATCCATTGACTTAAAGTTATGATCAACACTCATGATTCTTTGATATATCATTTTTAGATTGGGATGTGCATTTTTACTCAACCTCCAAAGGCCCTTAATGATCATATCAAAGTCTTTGATGACGAGGATTCTACTCTCAGAGAAGGCACTGAAGAAAGATGAAAGAAATGAGAAATGAGAATATTGGTGAGCCATAATTGTTCCTCTTTATCAAGGTTCAAAAGAGAACCTAAATGCCTTGATTTAACATAGAAGGTTTATTATATTAGACTACAAGCCAGTGAGAAAGATCTGGAGGGAGAAATAAATTTATTTTGAAAGATATCTTTGTTAATTGTTAACCATTTTTCCCAACATATATATTTAGGCATTATTTTCCACAAACTCACAAAGAGTGGATTTTTACTGAAGTTGCTAGCATATCTTTGTTTCCAATCAATGAACATGTCACTCCAATTTGATGGAGGGATGAAATGAGGGAGAAGCAAAGAGAAATCTTGACTCCAAACTTGCTTTGAGAAAGTACAATCAAATAATAGATGTTGGGACGATTATGCTATTTATTTACACAGTGCACATCGAGAGGGACCAACAATTCTCCTTTTCTAGAGATTTTCTACTGTTAAAATTTTCCCACGAACCATTACCCAACATAATGCATTGATTTTTGGGAGAGAGGGGACGTTCCTTATTAGGGACCAAAGATTAGAATGAGGATGCCTTGCAATTCCGCTATCAAATGCATAAATCCTCTCTTGAAATAATACATTGAGTCTCCCCAACTGTGATATCTTTCATTTGAGAGTCGATAGGAGCACAAACCACAAGCATATTGAATAGTTTAAGAACCAAAGATGAAAGATGTTCTAGTGGGGAAAGTCGCCTCCATCCTGACCATTTCCCATTTTTTGTCCAAAGAGAGGAATTTGTGATATTTGTAAAGATGGCATTGATACACCAATCTCTAATAGGCATCAGTTCGACGATTTGTCCTAGAGGTTCCCTTCTCATTATTCTATCATTCCAAATGTGAATGAATTCACTAGTTCCCTGGGCCCATAATAACTTAGATTGGATTAAAGGAGCTACATATTTGAGGAGCTTCTTGTTGGGTTGTTATATTATTTATAGTGAAAGTCTAGTCGAGGTGAATCGACTGATGGTCTAAGTCGAGGTGGGTCGACAACAAGTCGATGTCAAGGTAGATCGACAACAAGTCGAAGGTTGAGGAAGTCGACCGGGTAAAGTTGAATTCAAAGATATCGATGAAAAGTAAACCAATAAGAGGTCGAAGTGAAGACATGAGATCACTGACTAGATACCGAATGAAGGCCGACTGGTAAACCCGAATTGGGGTCGGTTGCAACAAAATCCTGGGATTTGTGGGATTTGTAGCTAATGGTATGCATGGATATGTAACCATTTTTGGGCGCCAATATTTAGGTTTTTTACTATTGTAAAGCCTATAAAGAGGTGTTTTTTAAGGATGAAAGGATGTTGTTGTAGGTGATCATAGAATGCACTTTTTTAGGTTAATGTACGCGTAAGTGTAGGTTACTAGTCATGCATATGTAAGCCAAATTGGATACAAGGTTGTTCTTGCCTATGCAAGAGGGTATGATGTCAATTGTGTCTTAGGTGTGGACCAAGGTTAGGCATGTAACCTTTTATTCTGAATGAATAAGACAACAAGAGAGTAGAATGCTCAAAGGAATGTTGGTTTTCCCAGTTAAGGGTTTCCAGGGTAAAATCTTGGTGTACTGTGTGATTTCTTGTGTCATTTGCTTTCTTGATTAAATTATTTTTCTCTTCTGCTAGGATTAGTATGGAATTATTTTGCATTTCTTGACATATGGTATCAGATCTTAGGTATACCTTAACAAGTGAATTATCAGAGTGATGTAATGCTTTGATGAGTATATCAAATCTTGATTTTCCAATCTTGAATCTGAGAACTAAACCATAGGTACAATAAGAGTCGTAAGTCATAAATTGTTTTAAATATTGCAGTAAATAATGGCGAGAAGTTCCAGAATAGAGATAGAAAGATTCAATGGCTATAATTGTGAGATTTGGAAGCTTAAAATGGAAGATATTCTTGTGGATCGAAAACAATGGACAATGGTCTGTCTAGGTACCCAACCGATAGGCATGTCGACGGACAAATGGGAGAAACTTGAAAGAAAAGAAAGAAGTATGATACGAATCTGTCTTGCAGATTTAGTGTTTCTAAATGTATCAGGTGAATATTCAACCAAGAAATTGTGGGAAAAGCTAAGAAGCTTATACCAGATGAAATCTATGGATAATAAGTTATTTCTTAGGAAGAAACTATATCTTCTGAGGATAAGTGATGGAATTTCAGTGACTGAGCATTTAAATGCATTTGACACTGTGTTAAGCCAGTTATAATTTTTGGATATAAATATCACCGATGAGGAGAAATGTAACATCCTATTATGTTATTTTCCAAACTTCTGGGATAGCTAAGTCGTGGCTATTGCAAGCAATACAACCACACTAGCGCTAGAGGACGTGGTTGCTTCTCTACTATCAGAAGAAATGAGAAGAAAGAACATGGAAGGATTGAACAAAGATGCTCTAGTAGTGAGAGGTCGACTGATAGACAAAGATAAAGGTAGATTCTCAAGTAGAAAGTTCAAGCAAAGGGTAGATATAAATCCCTAGTTTAGTCAACATGGAGATGTTGGAAATGCGGTAAATCTAGGAATTATAAAATGGACTGTAAGTCGAAGGCAACAAAATTCAGTGCCAGATCCAACAAGAAGCAATTGAGTGAGAGAAAGACCTCAGAGAAGGGAGGTGATGTGTACCTGGATTTGACCAGTACATAGTCAGATCAAGATGTTTGGTTGATCGACTCGGGAGCATCATATCATATGACACTACATAAATAATGGTTCTATGAATATGACCAATATGATGGGGGTGATGTGTTCTTGGGGGACGACTCAACAAGCAAAATTGTCAAATTGGGAAGAGTCTGACTGACATTGCAGGATGGGAGGAAAAGAACCCTTACAGACATGCTACACATTCTGGGTTTGGAAGGAAACTTGATATATGTCAGCAAGAAAGTGATGTAGGTGTGCATACTCTATTTTAGAAGGATTCATGTAATATGGTAAGAGGTGTGATGGTCTTAATGAAAGGAGTTCATATTAGTACCCTGTAAAAGATGTTAGGGAGTGTCGACTCGACTGGATGCAAAAAAATAGTTTCTCCTGAAATCGACTCAACTGTGACTCGACTCAACTCAATGTCGACACAAATGGAATCGAATCGAGACAATTCAATTCAAACTGACTTGACAAGACATGATGAACTCGACCCGACCAGGTTATGGAACAAGAGGATGTGACATATTAGAGAAAAAGGACTTTGAACTATGCAAAGCAAAGGTATGGTAGAATGTTTTCCTGAATGTGGGTTAGAAGTCAAATGTTTTGAACATTGCATATATGGGAAACAAAGTTGGGTGAGGTTCCCATCTAGAGTGACAATGGAAAATGGGATTCTAGAACTAGTGCATAGTGATGTGTTTGGCCCGATTACAGTGCCTTCACTTGGTGGATCCCTATATTATGTCTCCTTCATAGAAGATTTTTCCAGGAAGACATGGATATATTTCTTGAGGAAGAAATCATAGGTTTTTGAGAGATTTAGGGAGTTTAAAGCTCTTGTACAAAACCAGATAGAGAAGAGGATTAAAGTGTTTAGGATTGACAATGGTGGTGAATTCTGTGGAAAGGAATTTGATCAGTTCTGTTAGTGTGGAAAAACACGCCAAAATACCACACCATATACCCTACAACAAAATGGAGTTACCGAGAGAATGAACATAATGTTGATGGACAAGGCAAGGAGCATGCTCATTGGTGCTGGGATTACACAATAATTATGGGCAGAGGCAATCGAGACTACAAGATATATGGTGAATATGTATCCTTCGTCGACGTTAGTTGAAACAACTCCAAATGAGGTATGGTTGGGTAAGAAAAATTTGGTGGCACATATAAAAGTGTTTGGCTGTGATGCAATTGTGCATGTTCCCAAGGAAAAGAGGAGCAAGCTCGACAAGAAGGCAATCAAATATATTTTCATCGGATACAAAGAAAGGATGAAAGGAGATAAGACTTGGGATCTTGCATCAAGGACAACAATGTACAGTCGAGACGTGGTCTTCAAAGAAGTTAGAGGTAAATCTGAGCTTGAGGAAGTTGTTCAGACCAAGAATAATCCTGATACAACGCGATTTGAACTAAGGAACAAAGGAGATGATTTAGATGAGTTGATTGAATCTAAAGAATAGGTGGAACAACTGAATCCAGTGGTAAGGAGGTAAAAAAGAATAATAAAACCAATTGAAAGGTATAGTCTTCCCGACTTCCATAACACATCCATGTTAACTTCCATCGACGATGAGCCCAAGTTGGTCGGTGAGGCAGTCGACTCAACAAAGGGTAAACTCTGGAAGGATGCCATGGTCGAAGATATGGAATCCATGTACAAGAATGAGACATGGGATTTAGGTAAGTTACCTAGTGGAAGGAATCCCATTGGTAGCAAGTGGGTATTCAAGAAGAAGATGAATGTCGCATAACAAGTCAAGAAGTTCAAAGCTCAAAAGGTAGCGAAAAGATATTCCCAAGTCAAGGGAGTCGACTTCGGTGATATTTTTTCCCCTGTTGAAAAATTAACTTCCATTAGAGTACTAATGTCTTTGGATGCAACATTCAATATGGAGATAGAACAGATGGATGTGAAGACAATGTTCCTACATGGGGACCTGGAAGAAGAAATCTACATGAAACATCCTGAAGGATTTGTAGTAAAGGGAAAGCAAGAGTTGGTGTGGAAACTCAAAAGATCCCTTTATGGTCTAAAGCAATCACCAAGGATGTGGTACCATAAATTTGATACCTACATCCTTAGTTTGGGATTTGTGAGAAGCAAAGTTGATCACGACATATATTCCAAGGAAAAGGGTGGGCATTTCATATATCTATCTTTGTATGTCGATGACATGTTGCTGATTGGAAACAACATGGACACAATAAAGGAGGTGAAGGAGTAGCTATCCTCCAAGTTCGACATGAAGGATCTTGGTACATATAACTTCATTATGGGAATGGATACTAAGAGAGATCGAGCTGCTAGAAAGATCTTATTGAATCAAATGAAGTATATTGAAACAATTTTGAAACAATTCAACATCCAGGATTGCAAACCGACGAAGGTGCCAATTCTAGTGGGAGCGAGGCTTATTGTTGAACAATGTCTAAGTACACATGAAGAGATAGAGGACATGGCATGTGTTCCCTATGTAAGTGTTTTTGGTAGTCTAATGTACGTGATGGTATGAACTCGACTAGACATTGCCCATGCAATAGGAGTGTTGAGAAGGTACATATCGATCCCTAGAAAGGAGCACCGAAATTTTTTCAAGAGAGTATTCATGTATTTGTGCAACACAAAGGACTATGCTATATTCTACCAAGGAAGACCTAGAGGTGATAGTGGTAAATTATATGTACATGGCTTCGTTGACATCGACTAGGCTAGAGATCTGGATCGACGAAGGTCAACCAACGGATATGTCTTCAAGTTGTTCGGTGGATCAATAAGTTGGATGAGTAAGCAACATGTGGTCTTAGCCTTGTCAAAAACAGAAACTGAATACATGGCGGCCACTCATGGAGGCAAAGAAGCAATATGACTTCAAATTAGGTTGTGTTTAGGAATTGGGTTTTAGTAGAGAGTTATGAAGGTAAGTTGCGATAGTCAAAGCACAATATTTCTGGCAAATAACTCTACTTATCATTCAAAGACTAAGAAAATTGATGTACAATAACATTTCATAAGATATATGGTGGAAATTAACAAGGTGCTACTGGAGAAAGTAGACATGTTGGAAAACATAGTAGACTTGTTGACCAAGACTGTGAGTGTTGTGAAGTTCTCATGGTCCAGAGAGGCAATGGGAATTACTACCTTGGGTCTATGAGAGAAAGTTCAAGAATATCCTATTTTAGTAAAGAAGACAACAAGTGGGAGAATGTTGGGTTGTTATATTCTTTATAGTGAAAGTCTAGTTGAGGTGAATCAACTGATGGTCAAAGTTGAGGTGGATCGAAAGCAGGTCAAAATAGAGGTAGATCGACAACAATTCGAAGGTCGAGGAAGTCCACCCGATAAAGTCGAAGTCAAAGATATCGACGACAATTAAACCAGCAAGAGGTCAAAGTGAGGGCGTGAGATGATCAACTAGAGACCGAATGAAGGCCGACTGATAGTCTATTGGTAAACTTGACTTGGGGTTGACTGTAAAAAAATCACATGATTTGTAGCCAATTGTATGCATGGATCTGTAAACATTTTTGGGCACCAATATTTAGGGTTTTCCCTATTATAAATCCTATAAAGAGGTGTGTTTTAAGGACGAAAAGGTTGTTGTTGTAGGTGATCATAGAATGTACTTTTGTAGGTTAATGCATGTGTAAGTGTAGGTTGCTAGTCATGAATATTTAAGTTGAATTGGCTACAGGGTTGTTCTTGCATGTGTAAGAGGGTATGATGTCGATTATGTCTTAGGTTTGGAACAAGGTTAGGCATGTAACCTTTTATTATGAATGAATACGACAAACAGAGAGAAGAACTCTCAAAGGAATGCTAGTTTTCCTGGTTAAGTGTTTCCAGGGTAAAATCTCGGTGTACCGTGTAATTGCTTCTATCATTTGCTTTATTGATTAAATTCTTCTTCTCTTCTGCTATGATTAGTGTGGAAGTGTTCTGCATTTCCCTACACTTCCAAATAGTGGAAACTTTTGAGTTGAGAAGTGTAGCATCAAGACTATGAAGTCTAGGGGAAATAAGATATTTTATGGTTATTACACGCTTCCACCAATCTATAGACCTTGTTACCAGCCACCAAGACAATTTATCCCTCAAATATTCATTCATGAGTGAAAGGTTCCTAATAGCTAAACCCCCTTTTTCTGTAGGTTGACACACATTGTGCTAGTTGACTAGATGAAATTTCTTGGTATTTGATTTGCCACCCTCCCATAAAAAGTTCTAATATTCCTATAAATCTTATTTAGAAATCCTTTTGGTGCTAGTAGAGATGCACACTAGAAAGTGGTTAGTGTTGAAATAACAAGTTTTAAGAGAACTATTTTACCTGTTGGGTTTAACCATTGAGCTCCCCAATTTTGTATTCGAACTACCATTTTGTTAAGTACTTCAAACCATGCTTAGGAGAAGGAAGATTTGAGGAAGATTTGCATTCCCAATTATTTAAAATAGGACAAGTTATATGATGAATTGAATATTTCCTGATATGTTATAGCCATATATTTTACTCTTGTAACTATTAATCCCCCCCTCCCCCCCAATGCCACTAAGAAATCATCCAGATTTTTTTTGAATCTTCTTGCTATGATTGTTTAAGTTTCTCATAAGAGAAGGGTATCATCTACAAATTGGGAGTGATTTATTTCCTTTACCCCAAGAGAAATTTGTATACCTGGGAGGCATCCCATTCTTCGCTCTTCCTCTAAATTTCGACTTAGGGTGTTAGCAATTAAAATATACAAAGAAGGAGAAAGGGGGAAACCTTATCGAAGACCTATACTAGATCTATAAATTGAGTTGGCCATCCATTTATCATAGGGGATATCCATGGGGATCTTATGCAAGCACAAATAAATCCATAAAATCTTTTAAGAAACCAAATTTATGAAGAACTGAGAAAATAAAAGAATGCTTAAATCGATCAAAATAATTTTCCATGTTGAGCTTTATCACCATACCTCTGTCTTTGTTGGTCCTACTGGTGTGGATGGCTTCTTAAACTAGTATGATATTATCCGTGATTTATTTATTCGTCATATATCCTCCTTGATTTTCTAAGATAAGCTTGGGAAGCAATAGATTTAAGCTATTGGCAATGATTTTGGTCAATATTTTATATGCTATGTTGTAGAAGGATATGGGTTTGAATTTGGAAAAGTTAGAGGGGTTGGATTCTTTGGGAATAAGAGCTAAGAATGTCAAATTGGTTGCACCTCCCACTTTCTTCTTCTTCAAGGTATCATTAAGCATTATTTTAAGATTGTATTTGATTTTTCTCCAAAAATGTTTAAAGAATCTGGCGGAAAATCCGTAAGGCCATGGGGATTTATTCTGCTTGAGTCCCCAGGGAGCTTGGGATATTTATTCTTTGCTGATTTATTTTACAAGGGAGCTATTTTCATGATTTGACATGCAATGTTGTATATGTTCTATCATAACCTTCTCACTAGGATCTTCTCCCTCGACAATGTCTTGGGTGTATAGTTGCTCAAAACATTGAGTTGCCGTTTCTTTGATTTGTTCAAAACTTTCTATTACTTTCCTAGTCTCTTTATGGATTTTTGAGATAGAGTTTTTTTGACATCTTTGTTGTACTTGCTTATGAAAAAAAGAGGAGTTGGAATCGCCTTCCTGTAACCAGAGATAACATGATTTCAATCTCCACTATTCCACTTTTTTCCAAATAGATGTATGAATGTTTTGGTGGGATCATTTTTCTTTTTTGAAAGCAACATCCGTCACTTCTTGAGTTTCCATTTCCATTTGAATCACTTCTATTTTTTAAACGCACACAAATCTTTTTAATACACGAGGAATATATGAAGCCTTTTCTCAATGTTTTAATGCCGATTTCACCAGTCACAACTTGCTTTCCCAGATGAAGTGCAGAGGGTCCTGAATGGGGGAAGGCCATACCTTCTTGACCAATGAGATAACATATTCAGAGTCAAGCCAAAAGGGGTTAAATCGGAATGGGATTGGGCAAAATTTTTGAGGTGGGGAGAGGGTTAAGGTGATTTTCTTATGATTAGAGAGGGAAAAGGGGAGGATGCTTGAGGAAATGGAGAGGGAGGAGAAGAAAATCACTATAAATAAGAAAGCGGTCCAAGCGAGCTACAATATAACCTAGACCGACCTGCTTATTTCTTCAGGTAAATTTCCTCTTATTAGGTTTAATATCCTAAAGGTCCCAGTCTGAGATTAAGTCTTCCAACTTCTCTCTCATGGGATCGCAAACACAAATCCCCCCTTATTTTTTTGGAATGTAGATGAGTGTTCGGTTCCCCCACTACAATAACATAGTTTAGATCTAGAGTTTCCTTGGAAACAAACAAAGAGCTCCAACATTCTAATTTCTCTGAGTATGTATTTGGAATACATATATTTAAGATATACAACTTAAGAGATGATTCTTTATTCTTAAGTACAATAAGAATCCAGTGACTAGCACATAATGGTACCTCTAGTGCCTATTGGAGTGGATCCCATAGAGTCATTATTCCTCTTGAAGTGCCTACTAAGATTTTAGCTATTCCTTCTCCATTTTGCATAGATTTTTTCACACTTAAAAGTGTTGTTGATTCCTCGATTTCTGTCTCATGGAGGAGAATTACATAGGGATTCTATAGATTGATAAGGTCTTTTAGGGATTCAATCTTATAGATACTGCCAAAGCCTCTACAATTCTAAGAGAAAAAATTAATTGTCTAGGGGTTGCAGAAACCTGACAACTAGTGGCAGGTAGATCTAGTCCGTCATTGCCTCCCTTTCGACCCATATTTCTTAAATAGACTTCGACTGAATGTTAATTTCCCAAAGATTTTTCTTTATTTGTTGTTTCTTCTCTTGCATCTTTATTTGTTCTCCTACCTGATCTCCTTGTTTTCTCCTATGGTATTTCTCCCTCCTCAACTTCTTATTGAGATGACCCTTTGGGGGGAGCCCTTTACATAAGGGATGGTTGTTTAGATTCTTGGACTACTTCTTGTATGGATTCTTAAAAATTTTCGTCATCACTTGAGTCACCTTCATCACTTTTGAGGCCTTGAGAGGATTCTTCTTGGGGTAAGCCACTTTCTAAGTTGGGAACTATATCTAAAGTTTCCTCTTCCTCTTTACCCATTGATGATTCACCAATAATGGCATATTGATTCGTTGATTCTATTTGAACCTTAACCCATGTCGTGGCTTCTTTTTGGCTTCCTCCATTCGCTAGGTTTGTTTTGGTTGTCTTTTTCTGTGTTACATTATGGTTTTTGTTGGGGTTTGATGAACCATAGGTTTTCCCATTATTTTTCCTCATGTTTTCTTTATTTATGACCTGATGTCATCCCTCTTTTGGATCCTTTGTCATGACCTCCCGCTCTTGATTTTTTTTAGGGAAGTTCCAAGAAAAAATCCCATATTCATGGCACATATTACATTTGAATGGGAGTTGTTCATAATCTAGTTTTTGTAGATGTGTCTAGTCATCTAGGGAGAGCTTAATGGCCTCTGGGAGGCCCTTCTCCAGGTCCACTTCAACACAGATTCTTGTGTAGGAAAACATTGATGGCTTCAACTCAGATTTATTAATATATTTCCCAAGAGAGTTCCTGATACATTTCAGGATGCCATCTCCCCAACAACGGAAGGGAAGATGGGGAATACAAACCCAAACAAGAACTACTTGTTAATATTATGGTAGTTGCGAGAGGTATTTACCTCCACGTGTAAACCTAATGAGAATAGAATATTTCGGGAAGCAATAAGAAAACCTAATGAGTTGGATAATAACCCTAGAAGACAAGTCGGCTCAAGAGGATAATTGGTATTAGGTTATTAGCGTACAAGAGAAGAAGTCAGCCAAAATAAATATTATATACTAAGTAAATAGACACCCATAATGAGAAGTCGACCCAGGCAGTTAGCCAGAATTAGTATAAATACAGGAGGCCAATACTCATTCTGGCAGGCATTCTTAGAATTGTAGAGTAGCACTTGTGTGCACTGCAGTTGCCCAGTTTGTGTGTAAGTTTGATGAGAGTTGTCGTTGCAACTACTGTAGCTAACATATTTCGTCTTTGGTTTGGACTATCTCTTGGTTATGGTTTGGACTATCTGATCAACTATTGTTTGGTGCGTTATCCTTGGAGAAAGGTGCACTACCCTTTGTTTGTTTATCTAACCTAGGGTTTTCTTCCGGAATGATTCTCTGTCAAGGTTAAGGTGCTCGGAGGGTGGCTTCGGCCTATGGTTGGGTGACAATAGTGATATTGTCGATGGTAAAATGAGCACATCCATTATATTCTAATAGGTTATGGGCCCACACTTCATTCATTCAATCTAACTACTAGAAGGAATCATAGCCATAAGGATATTAATCTCGTTGAATAACTGACACTAGGGTTTCTAGCAGGAGCAGTCACCAAAGCACTGCCGCTCGGGTTACTAGCAGGTGCAGTTGCAGAAACACTAATCCTCTCGTTGAGGCACCTTAAGTGAAGGGATTGATCCAATTTCTAGATAGACTAGTGTGCCCTATCCTAGTGCATCTCTTGGTACTCTAAACAAGACAAGATGTCAAGTTTGAGTTTTCAGTCAAATCTAGGGTTGACCAAGTCAAAGAAGCCATGAACTACTCCATGAAGTCAGAAAACAAGTTAGATGGAGCTTCTAACTTCAAAGTGTGGAAAACAAGGATTGACCTCATCCTTGCCAAGAATAAAGTGTTGGATATCGTGAAAGGAAAGATCGCAAAACCAGAGTTTGAAGAAGAAAAAGAGAAAGAACCACAAAAAATTGAAGTTATGGAAAAGTTCAAAGATGGTGATATCAATTCCATGAGTATCATAGTGGATTCTATAAAATACCACTTGATAACCTACATCTACCATATTGACTCATCGAATAAGATGTACGATGCCCTAACAAATCTCTTCTCAGTCAGAAACAATGGACAAGTAATGAGTCTGAAGAATGAGCTCCGTGACATGAAGATGAATGATGATGATAGCATAACATCATACTTTGTGAGAATTTCCCAGTTAAGAGATCAAATACAAGATATTGAAGAGATCATTTTAGAGAAGGAATTGGTAAACATAGTACTCAATGGTCTTCCCAAGACATGGGATGCATTTGTTGCAAGCATGAACACAAGGAAGGAGTATCCTACATTTGAAGAACTTTGGACTTACTGTGCTCAAGAAGAATCAAGGATCAATATAAAGAGAAACGCCAAAAGAAGTACGATGATCAAGCCTTTACAACAAGAATCAAGAATTTCAAGAACAAAAGGAAGTTTGGTTCAAGGAAGAAGCCAAATCAAGAGAAATACATGTTAGAAATACAATGCTTCAACTGTCGAAAGTATGGTCACTACAAGAATCATTGTTCCGAGCTAAAGAAAATGAAGGGGACAGATGAAGCATCAATTGCCGAAGAAAAGGAACCTACAAAGAAGACCAAGCAGGATAAAACAAACTTCTTCTTCTAAGACAAGGTAACAATACTCTTCATAGTTCTTGTACATACCATGTTTTTTGTACATATCTTGCATATCTACTTCTTAGAATATAATATGTTCAAAGAGAACTATACCTATGGAAGAAACAAAAAATATTGCTATCATTATGACTACAAGTCAGACAATACAAATGAAAGGATGAAGTACATCAAACAATTCATGTGGAAGTTATTACATAAGTAACAACTGCAAGATAAGACGAAATCAGAATCAATATTGAAGTAAAAGAGAAAAAGTAAAAGACATGAAGAAGTCAACAATCAAGAAGAAATTAGAGAAAGACTTATGACACCTTGCAAAAGGCAATAAGGATGCAGACGAAAGTGTGGATTATGGAGGAATCTGATTATAATGCACTCATACATGAAGCAACGATTAGGAGGGATCTATTCCTATGATCCATTGTAGATGATGTAGTATATATCCATGGTAGTAGCCATGAAAAGTAGTACGTGTTCAGTTTGACCTTAGAATAAGTCCTCTTAAAAAAGAAGCCTTAAAGTATCCCTGGTTTTCCATCCACATCCGTGATCCTATGATGAAAGAAGTAAGTGGAATCTCTAGGGCATGGAATCTATAAGAAACGCCATGGATCCAAGAGCTAAAGAGAAACATGAGAAAGAACATGAAGATTCCAAGAAAGAATGAAAATCTAGAACAACCAGTCTTTGTATCAAGAATCACAAGATTACCAGCTTGATATGAACTCACCAAAAGCAATCAAGCAGAGGAAATTAAAGTTGTGATGAAGAATAATGTATGGAAGACTTATGAATGAAAGCATTGTGAGATCTATAACTAGAGGTTCTCCCAGATGGAGGGAGAAGATGATGATGATTACTCATTCCATTAAACTAGGCATACCTCTACATAAGTCATTATATCATCCACAATATCCATGGGTTGGAGTTTTACATCATATAAAGGCAAAGACTGTTCTCCAGAGAAATTGAAAAAAGAGCGTATGAAGAGCAACCTCAAAGATTTGAGGCATACCAGAAAGAGACCCTTGTATGCAAATGGAAGAAGAAAACTTGGTGGAGAACCTCCAATGCACAACAGAAGCATGGTGAAGATTTTCTATAACAAAGATATTGTATCAGAATGATTACTTAGAAGATTAGGATGATAGATCTCTAATCCATGACATACTCTCATGATGGCTGAAGAAGTACCACTTGGATATGTTCCAGTTTGAACCTTGCCACGATATTGTGAGCTAGCAGGAAACAAAGAGGAATCCAACAATGATATACTTTATTCATCAAAACTATATGAATCCTTAAAGAGAAAACCAATATTCCAGAAAAATCGAAGTACATTTGAGATCAATCATTACATTCTTCGTGATTAAGTCTAGAAAGGAGAAAGTAGTTCTCCAATAAATATCTCCACAGATGAGTAGATAAGCAAACATTTTGGTAAATATTCTGTCCAAGATGAAAGAGTTTGCGTACTCAAGTTGGAGCTCGTGGAAGACAACTTCCTTATTGAAAAAGGAAGATATGACTCCCAGGTTGGGAGGGAGCATTGATGTATTATTGATTGATGCACAATCATTTTTCAGTTTGAAAAATGGTCCAGGATGAGCAGTTCCTTTCCAGTTCAGACAGTGGTTTGAGATTTGTGACAGACAAGCATATGCCAGTTTGGAAAATGGTCCAGGTCGAGCGAGAAGTTTTGTAATGGGAATGGTTCGAAGGATTTTTGATGTACCATAGACATCGATTTCCCATTGTGGTTAACATGGGGAATGGTATAGGGCAGTCTCTCTTCTTGAGGGTTAATCAAGAAGACTGGCCCGCCTCACTGGACAATGATTTCCCATTGTGGTTAACATGGGGAATGGTTTGTTTTGGAGGTTGGTGCAGGACAGTCATTTCCTTTGGAAATGTTTCAGACAGTCATTCCTTAGGGAATATTAATTATCTCTATGTTTCACTTTGTTTAGTGCCGGAGGAATGGCCCAGGGTGGGGAATGGTCCATGTTCAACAATTAGAGACAAACATTCATTAGGGCCAACTCATTCTCTCCAGATTACACTTTGTCTAGTGTCGGAGGAATGACCCAGAGTGGGGAATGGTCCAGGCTAAAAAATTAGAACAATTATTCTTCCTTGCTTGAGAATAATAGTCCAGATAGCTCATCATTGATGTTTTCCCTTCTGAGGGCAGATGCTCTTCCAAGATCTCACAGATGTGAGTGGAATAATGGCCCAGATGATTCAGTTTATATCATAACATTGTTTCCGTGCAGGTTGATATCAGATGATTATTATGAAGACTATATGTCTCTAGATAGTAGATGTATACTACTGTGGTGGATGTATTCCACTGTTTGTGACGATACGTCACTAATCAAGTACCTGTGTACTACTTGGTGTGGTAGTGTACCACTGGATTGTAGTTGTGTACTACTATGGATAGACACAATTGTGTTCTATTGAATGATATTGTTCTGATTGCTTTGAAGACTATCAACAATGTTTAAAATGATTATCAACTAGATGGATGGTCATTGGACGAAGATTTCCCAGATGAAAAAATGGTTCAGGACATTTATTTTTTCTAGGACATATGTCCAGATTAGAAGAATGGATCTTGTGTCACTCTGTGGTGTGAGTGACTTATCCATAATCATGTCTAATTACTCAGACAGAGTATGGTTTCGAGAGATGATGCAACTAATGACACTGATGGTGATGTTAGTGCTCATGATCTAGTCATGAGATAGTCTATACAACTATGTTGATGCTACCAGGTGAATGGTATGTTTGTGCTCAGGACCATTATCTGTAATACCTCCCTAGCTAGGAGGGACTATTAATATTATGGTAGTTGTGGGAGGTATTTACCTCCACATGTAAACCTGACAAGAATAGAATATTCTGGGAAGTAAGAAGAAACCCTAATGAGTTGGATAATAACCCTAGAAGACAATTCGGTTCAAGAGGATAATTGGTATTAGGTTATTAGCCTACAGGAGAAGAAGTCAGCCAGAAGAAATATTATATACTAAGTAAATAGACACCCAGAATGAGAAGTCGACCCAGGCAGTTAGCTAGAATTTGTATAAATACAGGAGGCCATTCTTCATTCTGGCAGGCATTCTCAGAATTTCAGAGCAACACTTGTGCGCACTGCAGTTGCCCAGTTTGTGCACAAGTTTGAGGAGAGTTGCCGTTGCAGCTAGCAGATTTAGGTTTTGGCTTCGACTATCTTTTGGTTATGGTTTGGACTATCTGATCAACTCTTGTTTGGTGCACTACCCTTTGTTTGTGTATATAGCCTAGGGTTTGCTTCTGGAATGATTCTCTGTGAAGGTTAAGGTGCTTGGAGGGTGGCTTCGGACTATGGTTGGGTGACAATAGTGATATTGTCGATGGTAAATTGAGCACATCCATTATATTCTAACACTACTATTGTGATGTGACATTATAGATCGAAATATGGCATCCATATATTCATATATAAACCCCCTGATCCAAAAAAATACGACCCACTACAAAATATGAGATCACGATATTCTTTATGCCCAAAATAAAAGATATAAAATCCCTTACCAAAAAAGAAGTGAATCATTCTTCCTTGGATCAAAGGTTGCCAATTCCACACAATCCAGAGTTTGATCTGTCGAGGGGAGGGCCAGATGCATGTTAACTTCCCAATGAGAGCCTTAGATGCACAATCCAAAGCCTTCCTGTGAGTTTAAACCCGAGGTATAGCGACCTCAAGAATCTAATCCAATTTTTTCATGAATTGGCAATGGGTGGGACATACAAAGGGGTTTCCCAAAGAACCCAAGAGTTGCTTGAATTCTTTGATGTCTGCATTGAAATCCGAAGGAGGGTCAGGGTTTCCCCCAACCATGAAGCAAAATATATCATAGATAGAGAGGGAAACGATCTAGGGTTTCCTTAGAGAAAAAACCACAGATGGATTTTTTGTTTGTCCCTATTGTTGTCCAAATTTTACAAAAGACTTTCGTAACATTTTAACATTAAATTAAATAAATATATACAAATGTTATACAAGTAAAAATGATAATAAACTTGTCCTCTAGATGGGTGATAGGGATGTGCGATAACCACTCTATAACAACACCCGCTAAACATAATTCCCATCGGAAGAAGTACTATGTACACATGATGGATGAGGCCTATGCCACATGCAACAACTTGGTGACGACGACGATGAGTATAGGTGTATGAGAACCACACCATCTGTTGATCATATGTACATGTATACTTAGAAAGAAACAACTCTGCATTACCGCTTGAAGGGAAATATAATGAAGATTTATGAACACTTGGGTAGTACAAATACGTGAGTTATCAACCTGCAATATGAGAAAAGGGTCAACCAACCTTTTCTTGAGACCCCCCTTTTGAGAATACTATGAGAAAGAAAGGGTTGCTTGACCCTTCCTTGAGATTCCATCCAAGATAATATTATACTTGAGGAAGGATTGTATGATCATTCAATGGGTTAGCCTCGACTAGAATAATATGCTCAAGGAAAGGTTCGTCATCCCTTTCCTGAGCTCCTCCTCAATGAGAGTACTATGATTGAGGAAGGGTTGAATTACCTTTCCCCACGTTCCCCCTTGACAATAATACTATGCTAAAGGAATGGTTGTTGAACCCTTCCCCGACCCTTCCTTGGGTTCCTCCTCAACTATAATACTATGCTTAAGGAAAGGTTGATCAACCCTTTGTTGAGATCCCCCTCCATAAGAATTATATTTTGGAGGAAGGTTCAACCTACCCTTTCCGTGGCTCACCCTTGATGATACTACTATGTTGGAGGAAGGGTTGACCAACCCTTCCCTAGGATACCTATCTATGATAATTATATACTTGAGGATAGGTCATCCAACCCCTCCATGGACAACCCCTCTATGATAATGCTATGGTTGAGAAAGTGTCATCCAAGTCTTTCCTGGAAGTCTCTTTGATGAGAAAACTATGCTGGAAGAATGTTTG
Organism: Picea glauca; assembly: GCA_000966675.3. Classification (NCBI taxonomy): domain Eukaryota; kingdom Viridiplantae; phylum Streptophyta; class Pinopsida; order Pinales; family Pinaceae; genus Picea; species Picea glauca. The sequence goes on along the minus strand of JZKD02S0819268.1, from coordinate 37,023 downwards.
GTCAACCCTTCCCTACGCTACCACTCTATGGGAATTTTATGCTGGAGGAAGGGTTGTTCAACCTCTCCCTAAGATCCCACTCGACAAAAATACTATTTTGTTGGAAGGATCATTTGAACCTTTCCCTGTCTCTCCCTTGATATGAATATTATTCTCAAGGAAGAGTTTTTCGACCCTTCCCTAGCCCCCCCTCTGACTAGAATACTATTGTGGAGGAAGGGTTCACCAACCTTTCCCTGGGGTACCCCTCAATGTGAATACTATGCCTCCATGAAAAATTGGCCACTAATCAATCCTAATTGTTTCATCACAAAAAATCTAGAGTGAGCTCACTACCCACAGTGTTTGCCATTATATGCTAATTATGTATGGCTCCACATGCCTTTGCTTTAGGAGTAAGTTAAAATTAAATAAATTCAACTATTTTTTCTTTATAAATTTTTTGTAAAAATAATTCCTTTAAATTTTATAAAAATTTTGTTAAAATATAATTTCATTTACTTAAAATTTTAATTATAAACTGTAATTCATTAAAAAAAAATATCCAAACCATCAAAGTTAGAAAATGGAAATATCGAAACAAAATTTATTTACCATGAAAAAATAAATTCCAAAAAAATCTATTTTTAATTCACTCCCTCCTTTTACCCTCGAAATTTAATGTAGTCTAATATCTCAAAAAGTGACTAGGACCCACCTTGTTTTGTATCCCTTAATGCTTCTAGGCACGTCGCCTCTTCATTATTTGAGGTCTTTTCTTAGTGGTTTGGTCTCTTTTTCTTATGTGTTCTCTTCATCAATCAAATTTCTATGTAAGTTGATATTCTCAAAATTTTCCCATAAAAACATTTTTCACTGACATGCCATAATTTTGATGCAACCCCATCCCACATGTACCATGTGTCGCCACAATCAAATCCTAACCCTTCAAGCAATTGGATTGTCTATCACAATAAGGTTAAGCTCTATCCTTTAGATCTAGATTCCTCCACCAAATTTGCAACTATTGATCCGTCACACGTGTCACGAAACTAAACTAGAGGAGAGGATGCTCCTTCTTGGTCTTTTAAAGAAGGTGATGTCCCATGGATTTTGAAGAAATATGATATTTCTATGGCTAAGGATCACTACAAGAAGAGCACCTTCTTGTAGAGGTTTTTATCGAACGTCCTCGAAAAATTATTCCCTTAGTTGTTTATAGCAAAGGTTGTTAGCGGAGGCGAGGGACTTGAGGTTTTTGCGAAGGCTTTTTTTTTCGATGCACATTTATGGTACATGCACCCCGATCTGCATTTAAAAAATACTGCATCGATGCTTAAATGTTCAAACACACCATCACTATTCATAGCAGAGGTGGGCGACCGTAGGTTTTTGCAAAGGTTTTTTTCATGGTGTTCCTTTAAGGTATACACACACCGATTAGTTCATGAGCAATACAACACTAGTGCATCAATCTTCCAGTAGCACCGCCATACTTTATATAAAATTAAATGTACTGAATAAATCAGACCGACGCCATTGAAAAATACACACCAATATCTTAATGAAAAATACAACACTAATGCGTTCATGTTTCAATAGCACCACCATACTTTATAATAAAATTACATGCACCGAATAAATCACACTGGTGCCATTGAATGGTACACCCTGATGCGCCCCACTATTAAAAGGCACACCGTGGTAGGGTAAATATTTTTTTTTTTATCAAACTGATTTTCATTGTTACAATGCATCCCGTGCTTCCAAACTCTAAAGCAAGCACCGATGCTCACCTTTCTTCCTAATATGCCCTATCTTTGGTGCTCTACACTGAGTAGGATAGCTCCATTGGTGGATTCCACACATTTTCAAATTTTGGAAATTACCATGAATTTTCATTTCCTCTCAATGATGCAACCATGCCTCCTTGCGACAGAAGAGAGCGGGTAAATTATTTATTACCTTCCTTATTTGCATTTTCATCCAATCAAAATCACAATTTAGCTTTAAATTTCCCATTTTTTTTCTTTTTTCATGCGTTGCGTATGAACAGTTCAGCTTGCCCCAAAGCGGTGCGTATTGTGTTAAATATATAGTGAGCATCGCCACCAATTCATACTGTGTTAAATGCACAGTGAGCATCTTCGTCAGTGCGTCCATATATGTCCGCACTAGTGTAGTTCAATCTAGTGCACCACGATAAATTACTAAAAAACAAAGTGGTGCATCCTTCAGAATGCCCCGACATCGGTGCAAAATGGGTTTATACCCACACCGACCCATTTTACTTCATTATCTGCACTACTTTCTAAACGATATATAAAACTTAACCTAGCAGTGCACCAATTTTAACAAACCGCTCTAGGGCATACCATAAAAATAACACCTCGACACATCAATGTTCAAACACACCACCATACTTTATAAAAAAATATACGCATCGAATAAATAACACCGGTGTAATTTAATATTACGCACATGTACACTTTACTTAACTAACGAGATTGCTAACATAACAATTTATAAAATTTAATGTAGCGGTGAAACCATTGTAATCCAACGTACTGACATTGTATATAGAAACACACCAAAACATATATTTCCTGAATTTTCATAGTGGGGCGTCTCATTGGATTCCTCGTTCCCAGTGCTCTCTATTTTATAATGCACTGAGGAACATAATGATAGTACTCCATTATCACAGTGGTACCAATGCGTAATAGTAACACCTCGCACTAGTTCATTGTGTCGTTTTAGTGGATGCCCTGTAATCGGTGTTGTCGACAATAGAACACACCATTGAAAAAATGTCGGTGCTCCAATAGCATCGTAACATCGATGCATTTATAACAATACATCACACTGCGTAAGTTCTGTTAGTAACATTTCTTATCTGGGGCACAAGGGATATCCAGGTCTGCAGGTGCATGAGAAGCGCCCGAGCACAACGCGAGAAAGTCTCGTTTCAAGTTTCCAAGCAAGGAGGCGGGAAAGATTGTATTGCCGACGGTCCAGATTTATCCGAGGGAGAAGATCGACGGTTGGCGAGGAATCGTAGCTAGCAGAGGCGCGCCGAGGTTAGCGCATTGGACAGAACCCATTGGGCATGAAGGAAAGAATAGTAGCCATCCATCTGGCGCGCGTGATTGGGCTCCTCGCCGTTTCGCCCATTGCGATTTTGAAGCGCAAGGAGTGGCTCCCTCACATTCCCGATGCGCGAAGTGACGAAATCATTCGGGACCCAATCCCACAGGATTGCCGAATGAGTTCAGGATTGTTGGATCTAAGAAGGACGCGTGGCACGAGATCTAGTCGCGTCGGCATTTCGACAGTCGCGAGTTCAAAGGGTGAGGGTTCTATGTCCATCCGCATCTCGAAACCCCAAGCCCCGAAAGCGCCGAAAGCGCTCAATACCGGGCCCACGATATCACGAAGCAATCTCAGTCGTCCATCACAGGAGACACCTGGAGTGAGATTAAGCCGTCTCGGCATTTTTCTCATCGCGATTTCAAGAGACAGAGATCAACCCCTTCCTATTCACATACGTCGAAATCTCCTTTGAGGGTAAACACAGGGTCACAACCCGTGGTCACATGGGAAATAAAAGAGCTATGCAAAGGGGGCCAAAGGCATCGGGTCCACTCGCCGAAAGGTTCATCACGTTCTCCGGGTGCCATTTGATCCAACCTTGACCCTATTTTCACTTGAAGTAAATGAAGGTAAGAAAGAGTGGTTGAAACCTCTCTTCATGCATTAAGTGCAAGATATGGAGAGCCTGGCCAGTGGTCTGCTCGAGAGGGTCATGTGTACCATTTTCTCTAAAGAGGCCATGCCTAGTCTTCAATTAGCCAGAGAAGGTCTGCACATGCTAACTTGGCACTTAATGGCTCAACTACTCCCCTTGCGGGAGCCACGCGCAGTCAAGGTGGTGTCTGACAGGGATTATCCGTTCGAATTCGGCTGAAGGGACCCCACGCCTTAGATGGCTGAACATGCCTCCATTAGGAGAATTTTCCTAAGTATATGGACTCAGTCTTTGTATTTTGTAATGGATCGATGGTAGAGCGAAGCTCCCGATTGTAAAGTTTTAGCAAACACTCTAGTTCTCTGGTTATACATCGGTATGTGAGATTTATTGTTTTATGATAGACAATCTTTCTTACTCCATCTAATTTTCATCTCATGCTGAGAGAGTTCGTGAACGACTGATTCATGTGAATTATTGCAATCATGTTATGATAAAGGATTTATTGTTGTATGGTTGTATTCTCTGGTTTTTCGCATTTGAATGTAAGAAGATATTGCGTTTCGATGCCTTCTCCTACAGTCTGTTAGAAACCCGATGTTTATGAAAGAACTTTGCATCTCTCTGATGAAATTCTTCCCCCTTACTCACCCTTACTACAACTCATTGTCTGAAGTTTGATTAAGACCTCACCCGCTCATGTATACCTGACCTAGTTTCGGAGTTAGAACAATGTTGTTTTGAGTTAGATTCCATTTGATCACCTCTTTTATAAACAAATCATGACATAAAAAATGGATGGGCGTTGGGCTCTGCTCCTGCTGCAATCCAGGGGTGACTTCTGACGCTAACATTTTTGGCATCGTTGCCGGGGACGAAGTTGAAAATCTTCCCCGGGATTGAACAACATTGAACCTCTGATTCCGAAGGTGCATCGGGTATCAGAGCCTTTGAAGATTGCTACTGTGCACCTGGTGACTCCATTGTGACAACTCCACTGGGGAGAACCTGCTCTATTAATTGTGTCTTTCAGAGGTAGACACACGCGGTCTCATCCACAACTGCCTCTAGCTACACCTGAAGCTGATCCAGAGGTGGTTCTCAGAAAAGGAAAGGCCCCTGAAGAAGAAGCTTCCACTGCCAAAACAAGTAATATGCCATCTCCTCCTGTGAGAACTCCATTTTCTCCTCCTCAGTTTCTTAATAGACTTCCTTCAGAGGTTTCCCATTTCCTAAATTTTGGGAGTGTTCCTGCTGAGTTTTCCCCTCTTGGTTTGAGATTGGAGGGAGAAATCCTTGTCACTCCCCTCTCCTCTGAAGCTGCACCTTGGCGTAGGCCCAGGACCGCAGAAGATCTCCCCACTCCTGCACAAAGAGGAGCACCCACTGACTTGAGCTCGTTATCCTTTTCCTTAGATCCCCTTTTGTTTCCCACTCCACTTCATGACTCATTCCCAGTAGCCCCTTCACGGACTCCTTCTCCTCCAAGTTCCCCCCCACCTAATATTCCTATGATTGGTGCTAATCCCCCTCTAAACAGGATGGACATCATAGTCGCTACCAGATATGCTCCCTTAATCCTACCTCATCCTATGAATCCTCTCCCTGCTGGAGATTACTTAAAGTACATGCCCAAGTTCACTGGAGAAGGAGACATAACTGTGGAAGAGAACCTGGTTGCTTTCTACAGTTATGAAGACAATATGAACATTGAAAATGAAGATGTCTAGATGAGAGTCTTTGTCCAGATCTTGGATGGTGAGGTGAGGAAGTGGTTTAGAGGGTTGGCCCTCGGATCTATTGCTGGGATTGAAGCCCTGGATGGTGTTTTCCTAAGGCAGTGGGGTGATAGGAAAGATTTCATGTATTACATGACAGAGTTTGGGTCTTTGAAGAAGATGGAAGGAGAGTCTCTCTCTGACTTCTCCAAAATATTTAATAATATGTATAATAAAATTCCTACCGAAATAAAACCCTTAGAAGCCTCAGCCAAAATTTCTTATGCTAGTGCGTTTGGCCCCAATTTCTATCTTTTGTTGAGAGAATGAAGAGCCACCTCCTTAGATCAAATGCAATATGCTTCCATAGAGGTGGAATCCAATGTATTAGCATCTGACAGACTGAGGAACAAGGCTGACACAGACAAAAGAAAGGGAAGGTCGGAAACCTCAACTTCTGGATCATCGGTGCCCCACCCTCAAGTGGATGAACTGACCAAGATGGTGAAGTCGCTGTCTGCAGAGATGGAGAGAATGAAAGTCGAGGGGAGGCAAGCATACAAGGGCCCTCAGAATGTCGAAAACAAAGGAGGTTTCAGGAGGCCGAACAATTTTACTCCCCCAAATGTGAAAAGAGAGAGGGGAAGAGACAGCGAAGACCAGAAAATTCAGGCCCCTTTCCAAAACAATTTTGTGGTCGAGGGGGAAGAAGGGGAAACATATGAGCTTGATCCTGAAATCCACTACTTCAGAGACACTCTTCCTTTCCCTCATCTCACTCAATCAACATACGAGGAGTCTCTCATGGACAGTCAACTAAATGAACTGAGCGAGGGAAACAAGGCTAGTGGAAGCCCAGGCAGATATGATCTGAGGTTGAAGAAAAAGACAGGAGCCCCTGATGCTTCTGAGCGGTCGACTAGAGAAGATAAGCATGCTAATGAAGTAGAAGACACTCATAGAGGTAAGAAGACCCGAACCCTCTCTCCCATAGTTCAGAGTCATGTTCCTGAAATAAGAGAAATTCCAAAGCTTACATCTTCTTTTAATTTCGAGCATGAAATTCAAAGGATTAGAATTCCTGTGCCCCTAACCGAATTGATTAAACATGAAGGGTTCAAGAAACGCTTCTCTGAGCTTTTACAATATGAGGTCTCAAGCCTTCCCACAGACTCCATCAATTTGCAAGATGAAAAGCCTGCAGTTATTCTAGTTCCTATGGTAGAAGACATGAATGACTCATTCCCTCCCTTCTACACTTCCTTGAACATACATGACAAGGTACTGCACAACTGTTTGATGGATTCAGGGGATTCTCACAACCTCATGCCCAAAACTGTCATGGAAGAGTTAGGGCTAGAAGTCACCTGAGCCTATCATGACCTCTATTCCTTTGACTCTAGGAAAGTTCAATGTCTCGGGGTTATCAAAGACCTGGTCGTGACCTTGTTTCAGTTGCCCATGAAAAGTGTGGTCATGGATATTGTAGTGGCTGATGTTCCCCCCAAGTTCAGTATGTTGTTATCAAGATATTGGATAAAAAGACTGGGGGGAGATTTGCATATGGACCTAACATTTGCTACTATCCCAGTATTTGGAGGAGAACATAGGAGGCTATATAGGGAAGCCCAATTGGCCTATATAATCAGCGATGAAGCCAACCCTACCAACCATCCCATTTTTGCCTTGGACACTGATTTAGGTTCCAGTTTATTGCATCTCACTCATGCTCCCGAGCCTCCTCTTGAACTCAGAGAGCAGACCACCACTCCTCATGAGTTTCCTCCCTCCATCACCCCCGTCTGGAAAATGTTTTTTGATGGAGCCTGTTCCAGGGAAGGCGTTGGTGCTGGGGTGTTTTTTGCGTCCCCTTCTCGAGAGACCATATCCCTGTCATATAAGATGGAATTTGAAACCACCAATAATGTGGCAGAGTATGAAGCCCTTGTTCTAGGATTGAGAGTCGCAAGGGAAATGGGAATTCAGAAGGTAGCAATGTTCAGAGATGCAGAGTTGGTGGTCCAACAAATCAGAAACGCTTATCAGGCTAAGCACCCTCGACTCAGAAATTACAGAAATGAAGTATGGGACCTAATTGACAATTTCTTCTCAGCCTTCAATATCACTTTTATTCCAAGGGAGGATAATGTTGTGGTCGATTCTTTAGCTATCTCAGCCAGTTTGCTCAAAGTTCCTTTGCCACCTATGGTCAACTCTGATGTTGAAATAAAATATAGGCCCTCTGTACCAGACAATGTCAAGCATTGGAAGGTATTTGAAGATGATCTGGAAATCGAAAGATTTCTCCAATCTGTTGATGAATTTTTTGCGTTGCACATTGATCAAGATCTTGACACAGAAGGCGACCCTCACCCTGAGGTGTTTTTAAATAAAATTGCTAACCACCAGATTATTCAGCTACCTAGCAATTACATTCCGAGGGGACTTATTCCTCTAGAAAGGTTGTTCGATGGGAACGATGTGGCATTAAAGGGTAGGGTTTTAGGTGAAGATGTTGACACAGCTGAGTGCAACATTGGCACACCGGAGGAGCCTAAGTATGTCAAGCTATCAAGGAGTTTGACCACAAAACAAAGGGCTGAATATACTGAGTTGATGAGAGAATTTGCTGATGTGTTTGCTTGGACCTACGAAGACCTCAAGACATATGACACATTCTTCATTGAACACAAGATCCCACTGAAGGAAGGGGCTAAGCCATTCAGGCAGAAGCTAAGGCAGATAAATCCCATGTTGCTACCTGTCATGGAGAAAGAAGTGAAGAAGTTGTTGGAGGCCCAAATCATTGTCCCCTTGAGATATTCCGAATGGGTGGCCAATTTGGTTCCGGTAAGGAAGAAAAGTGGAGAAATCAGACTTTGTGTCGATTTCAGGAACCTGAACAGGAGCTCAAAGAAAGACAACTATCCCCTGCCCAACATGGAACACATATTGCAGAGGGTAACTGGTGCATCTAGGATTTCCATGATCGACGGTTTTTCTGTCTATAATCAGATATCGGTCATGCCTGAAGACAGAGAAAAAATAGCCTTCACCACTCCTTGGGGCACATTCATGTATGCCAAAATGCCATTCGGACTGATGAATGCAGGAGTGACATTTCAACGAGCCATGGACATAGCCTTCATCGGGGAGAAAGATAGGTTTGTGGTGATCTATCTGGATGACATAAAAATTTTCTCCAGGTCTGACAAAGAGCACTGCTGTCACCTAAGAAAAGTTTTTTCAAAGTGTCGGAGGTTTGGCCTTTCCCTAAATCCCCAAAAATCTTTGATTGCTATGCAGGAGGGGAAGCTATTAGGCCATATAGTATCAGAAGAAGGAGTGAGGATTGATCCTAGTAGAGTGGAGGCAATTTAGACCATGTCACTTCCCAGATCTAAGAAGGAAGTTCAGGAATTTCTGGGGAAGATTAACTTTCTGAGGAGATTCATCTCGAATTTTGCTAAATTGGTGAAACACATCACATCTATGCTCAAGAAGGGAAATGAAGTAAAATGGACGACCTAACCCAGGGAATATTTTGTTCAAATCAAAAGAGCATTGACTGAGGCACCTGTGCTGATTAGTCCCGACTATTCCAAAGATTTCCTAATCTTCTCTTTTGCTTCTTTTGATACACTAGCAGCAGTCTTGTTGCATAACAATGAGGAAGGGAGAGAACGACCCATCGCCTTCTTTAGCAAGGCATTAAGAGATGCAGAGGTCAGGTATGAAAACATGGACAAGTAGGCCTATGACTTAGTGAAAGCTCTCAAAGCTTTTAGAGTCTATGTCTTGCACTCAAAGGTGACCGCATATGTTCCTTCAGCCTCTGTGAAGGACATCCTTGTGAAACCCAACATTGATGGGAAGAGGAGTAAATGGATAGCCAAGATCCTGGAATTTGACTTGGAAATAAAGCCTATCAGATTGATCAAAGGTCAAGGCTTAGCCAAGCTGTTGGTTGAAGCTAATCACAAAGCTTTGGGGGTGAATTTCATCAATGAGCGATCAGAAAATCAGCAAAATCAGTTGTTCGACATAGACCCGCAAGAAGAACCCTTGTTGGCTCGATGTCCTTGGTATAAGGATGTCATATATTTTCTACAGGGGTTGCGTCCCCCAGATGGCCTGCAAAGAAACAAAGCAAGAGCTCTGAAGCTCAAGGCAGTCAGGTACTGCCTTATCGATCAAACTTTATACTGGAAAGACCCCCTGGGGGTTCTTTTAAAATGCATGGATCCACAAGAGGCTGACAGGATCATGGTCGAATTTCACAGTGACCTATGTGGAGGGAACCATTCCTGGAAGACCATAGCCCATAAAATTCTCAGAGATAGGTACTACTGGCCCACCTTGTTCGCTGATGTCCATAGAGGAGTTAGAGCCTGTATCTCATGCCAAATATTTTCAGGAAAACAATAGCTCAAGTCTCTGTCGTTACAGCCTGTAGTTGTTTCGGGACCTTTCCAGCAATGGGGCCTAGATTTTATTGGAGAAATCCACCCTGCGTCCAGTGGGCAACACAGATGGATCCTGATTGCCACAGATTTATTTACCAAGTGGATTGAAGCTATCCCCACGAGGAGTGCTTCTCACAAAGTAATCATCGCATTCCTAGAAGACCTCATCACAATATTCGACTGCCCAAGGAATATTGTTACTGATAACGCATCCTCTTTCAAAGCTGAGCCGTTAGTCAAGTTCTGTGAACAATTCAGGATTAAACTGGTTCACTCCACCCCATACTATCCCTAGGGCAATGGTCTAGCAGAATCCTCCAACAAAATCCTGATAGGGATCATCAAAAGATTATTGGAGGACAAAAAAAGGGCTTGGAATTCAAATTTGAAGTTTGCTCTATGGGCTGATCGGGTGACCACAAAGAGATCTATAGGTGTCTCCCCTTTCCAGTTAGTTTACAGAGCAGAGGCTGTCTTCCCTTCTCAGCTGGCTATTCCCGTAGCGAAATTCTTCCAGGATTATCAAGAAGAGCCCAATGATATGATCCAAGAATTCATCAGCTGGTAGAAGTCCAGCAGGCCAGAGAGTAGGTAATGATTAGAATTCAGGACCATCTGCTAAGGATCAAGCAGGGTTTTGATAAGAAGGCCAAGAGGGAATAGTTTCGGATAGGAGACCTGGTATTGAAATGGGATGCTCCTAAACATGATAATGACAAACACGACAAATTTGAATCCCTATGGATCGGGCCCTTCAAAATATCTGAAGTTTTCTCAAATAAAACGTACAGGTTGCATGATTTGGGGGGCAGAGAAGTTTTCAACAGCCTAGTAAATGGGCATTTTCTTAAGAAATGTTTTTTCTGAGCCTTCAGAGGCTCCTTTTTTTGTAAATATTGTCCTTTTAGTTCTTTGTTTTTACCTCTATTGTTTCGGATTAGTAAATGACTCCATAGCCCAACAACAAGGCACTGGAACTGCAAAATGATTCCTTAGAGCATCACAGGGATGACTCTATCCCCCATGGAGCCTAATGTTAGTAACATTTCTTGTCTGGGGCACAAGGGATATCTCGGTTTGCAGGTGCATGAGAAGCGCCTGAGCGCAACGCGGGAAAGTCTTGTTTCAAGTTTCCAAGCAAGTAGATGGGTGAGATTGTATTGCCAATGGTCCAGATTTATCCGAGAGAGCAGATCGATGGTTGGCGGGGAATCACAGCTAGCAGAGGTGTGCCGAGATTAGCACATTGGACAACACCCACTGGGAATGAAGGAAAGAATAACAGCCGTCCATTTGGTGCGCGCGATTGGGCTCCTTGCTGTTTCGTCCATCGCGATTTTGAAGCACAAGGAGTGGCTCCCTCACATTCCCGATGCGAGAAGTGACGAAAGCATCCAGGACCCGGTCCCATGGGATCGTCGAATGAGTTCAGGACTGTTGGATCTAAGAAGGACACGTGGCGCGAGATCTAGTCGCGTCGGCGTTTCGGCAGTCGTGAGTTCAAAGGGTGAGGGTTCTATGTCTGTCTGCATCTAGAAACCCTGAACCCCGAAAGCGCCAAAAGCGCTCAACACCGGGCCCATGGTATCACGAAGCAATCTCAGTCGTCCATCACAAGAGACACCTGGCGCGAGATTAATCCGTCTCAGCGTTTCGTTCATCGCGATTTCAAGAGACAGAGATCAACCCCTTCCTATTCACGTACGTCGAAATCTCCTTTGAGGGTAAACACAGGGTCACAGCCCGTGGTCACCTAGGAAATAAAAGAGCCATGCAAAGGGGGCCAAAGGCGTCGGTTCCAGTCACTGAAAGGTTCATCGTGTTCTCTGGGTTCCATTTGATTCGACCTCGAGCCTATTTTCGCTTGAAGTAAATGAAGGTAAGAAAGAGTGGTTGAAACCTCTCTTCATGCATTAAGTGAAATATATAGAGAGCCTGGACAATGGTCTGCTCGAGAGGGTCATGTGTACCATTTTCTCCAATGAGGCCATGCCTAGTATTCAATTAGCCAGAGAAGGTCTGCGCATGCTAACTTGGCACATAATGGCTCAACTACTCCCCTTGCGGGAGCGACGCGTAGTCAAGGTGGAGTATGACATGGATTATCCGTCCGAATTCGGCTCAAGGGACACCATGCCTTGGATGGATGAACATGCCTCCATTAGGAGAATTTTCTTGAGTATATAGACTCAGTCTTTGTATTTTGTAATGGAACGATGGTAGAGCGAAGCTCCCGATTGTAAAGTTTTAGCAAACACTCTAGTTCTCTGGTTATACATCTGTATGTGATATTTCTTGTTTTATGACAGACAGTCTTTCTTACTCCATCTAATTTTCATCTCATGCTGAGAGAGTTTGTGAACGACTGATTCATGTGAATTATTGCAATCATTTTACGATAAAGGATTTATTGTTGTATGGTTGTATTCTTCGGTTTTTCGCGTTTGAATGTAAGAATATCTTGCGTTCCGATTCCTTATGCTACAATCTGTTAGAAACCCAATTTTTATGACAGACCTTTGCATCTCTCTGATACAAGTCTTCCCCCTTACTCACCCTTACTACAACTCGCTGTCTGAAGTTTGATTAAGACCTCACCCGCTCATGTATACCTGACCTAGTTTAGGAGTTAGAACAATGTTGTTTTGAGTTAGCTTCCATTTGATCACCTCTTTTATAAACAAATCGTGGCATAAAAAACTGATGGGTTGTTGGGCTCTTCTCCTGCTGCAATCCAGGGGTGACTTCTGACGCTAACAAGTTTATATACAACAATTTCACCAGTCAGTGCGGATGGATCAAAACAACACACTGGTAATGTAAAGAGCTCGACACCGGGCCTAATTTTCACAAATTTGCAGCGAAATCCATCTTATGGTTAGCACCACTAAGATGCTTGGAAGTGCACCAATTAAGATAAACATACCGGTGCATTCTATTAATCGAATGCACCACCAAGTTTTTGAAACAAAAATTTCCTCCGCGGTGCGTCAAATAAATAAAATTCACTGGTGATGTGTACTACAACACAACGACCAAAATACATAATAATTTACCATCTCAGTTCATTTTATGGGATGCCCCGACACCTGTGCGTTATGGTACAAATGCACCGGTATCAACGCATACAAATCTCAAATGGATTGTTGGTGCATTACATTAGAGGAAATGCACTGGGGCGGTTAAATAAGTTGCACCGAGAAAAATAGTTTAAAAATTATCATTTTGGTGCACGTTTTAGAATGTGCTCATTAATGGTGCGTCATGAGAAGACAATGCATCGGTTAAAATCATGTAGTTCATGAATTAACATAGAGAGTCAGTGCATTTAATATAATCCAATGCACTGCAAGGTTTGACACCAACCCTTAATCGATGCACTATATATCTCAATCCACCACTATAGATATCGTTGCTTAACTAACAATGATGCACCAGTGCAATATATTTAAGATATGTTTGTTTGGTGCCTTATGTTTGATAAGGAGTACCATATGTGGTGCATATGTATTTTTTAATAGCACCACTTACTTTTTCACTTTTTTTTGCAAACATAAACTATTTTCAATTTTTGGTGAATACAAATTAGTTATATATGTTTGTGTTTTATATACCTAAAAAGGATTTTATGTTAACTAGATACGTCGACGATGCCAAGCACAGTAGCAGTAATAGACAAAAGAAAAATAATTGAACTCACAATCTACATATGCAAACGCCGACAATTAAATTTTGTGGAGGTTTTGCTTTCTGGAAAAAAAAAGATAGGTCACTCTTCGTGGCCTCTAATAATTTAGCGCATGGACTTGACCCTCTGCCACTTCCTCAATGCTTTGCCTTGCATCTCCTTCTCCATGGGCCACTTTAATTTCTCCAAGATACTATCCTCATCATTCATGTATCCATAATATGAATTGGCGTCAATTCACTTGTATATTGCATACCTACAACTCCTCTTCTTCGCTTCAAGGGGGATTATCGAATATCTCTTTGAGGATGGGGAGTGATTTCGTAGCCCCAAAGTATTTGTAACAAGGGACCTTGCCTGTGGCACCAAGCACATCAAATTCATTCCCTTCCAAGTCCATCATCTTGTCCCCTACTTTGACATAGTTAAGACTGCCAAGCTCTACGATTGGAGCTTCCCAATGCCCCTTCTCCGTATTCAACAAGAAAGGACCTTGGTGGATGTCTTAATTATAACATTATTTTAGCCTCAATATTGACCTAAGCTCCATATTATATATTTAATAGAAGTTAAGAAGCACATTTGGAAAAACAATTGATGATCCATAAGATTTTTCAACATGTCTTATCATTAAATATTAAGCATTTCCTTGGCTTTGACCTACTCCTCCATGAGATCCTCACACGTGTACTTCCCGAGAAGTTCATCACATTTCTTCTTCTCCATAAATATGTGCTCGATTTATTTATCTTCTATAAGGGGAACATGGGCAACAAACTATCGCTCTCTCTACTAATGGTTTCCCTTGTTCTGCTCTCCCATTTCTTCCACAACATCATCGTCTTCCTCGAATAGGACCAACTTAATGGCAACAATGTCCCCACTCTTAATCGTCAATCCGGTATACCTATAGATAGAATTGATCCTCTACCACTCCCTCAACACTTTGTCCTGCATCTCCTCCTCTGTAGGCCATTGAAATTTCTCCAAGATATAATTCATCGTTGTCACCATAATAACAAGCATCAATTCACTTATAGATTGCATACATATAACTCCTCTTATTTTTCCTGTGGGGCTTATCAAATAGCTCTTTGATGCCGGTGAGGAATTTATCAACCACACTTATACAATTTGTTGTTGGAAGATCGTAACATGCCATCATCCAAAAAATAATTGTACAAGTGAGACTAAGAAATTCCTCCTCAACGTCAAAGAGCTATTCGATAATCTCCTCGAGGCGAATAAGAGGAGGTCTAGGTATGCGATCTACAAGCGAATTGATGCCAATTATTATGGTGACAATGATGACAAGAACAATATCTTGGAGAAAGTCGAGCAACCCGTAGAGGAGGAGATGCAGGCTATAGTGCTGAGGGAGTGGTCGAGGATCAATTTTATCTAGAGGGAGGCCAAGTTGATGATTAAGAGTGGCAAGGTCATTTCCATTAAGCATGTCCCATTCATGGAAGATGAGGATGCGACGAAAGAAATGGGAGAGCAGGACAAGGGAAACCAACAATAGAGAGAGGGAGGTTTTGTTTCCCATGTGCCCTTTCTAGATGAGAAAGTGATTGAGCACATAGTTGTGGAGAAGAAGAAACATGATGAAATTCTTAGTAAGTACACGGGTGAGGATTTCATCGAGGAGCATGCCTAGGCCAAGGAAATGCTTAATATTTAGTGATAAGACACACTAACAAAGCTTATGGATCATCAATTGTTTTTTGAAATGTTATTCTTAACTTTTATTAAATATACAATATGAATATTAGGTCAATCTCGAGGGTGACATAGTGTTATAATTAAGACATTCACCAGTGTCCTTTTTTGCTGAATAGGGCAAAGGGGCACTGGGAAGCTTTGAATGTAGAGCTTTATAGTCCTAATTATGCCGAAGTAGGGGCCAAGATGATGGACTTGGAAGGGAATGAAGATGATGTGTTGGGTGCCATAGGCAAGGGCCCCGGTTATAGATACTTTAGGGCTACAAAATTCCTCCCCATCCCAAAAGAGCTATTTGATAAGCCCACTTGAGGCGAATAAGAGGAGGTGTAGGTTTGCGATTTACAAGTGAATTGATGCTTGTTTATATTATGGATACATGAATTATGAGGACGATATCTTGGAGATAGTCAAGCGGCTTACGAAGGAGGAGATGCAAGGTAGAGCACTGAGGAAGTGGCAGATGATCGAGTCCATGTGCTAAATTATGAGTGGCACCAAAGAGTGACCTATGTTTTTTCCTTGCAAAGAAAAACCTCCACAAAATTTTAATTGTGGAAGTTTGCATATTTACTTTGTCAATTAAATTGTTTCTTGATGCATTTTTACGTAACAATCGCTCTGGTGTGATTTTAATCGCATTGGTGTGCTATAAACAATATATCACACATGTATATTGTGTTTTTTCAGGTTGTTTGAATTATAAAATGTATAATAAGTAAGCTAATGATTTCTTTGTTTTTAAATTAAATTTAAGATGTGTCACTCATTAGAATTTAGAGTTGCGAAAATTTAAACTATTAATGAGTTTTTTTTTCAATGGTGGTTTTTCTTATTTTTCTATTTTTTTCAATGTTAAAAAACAAATCCTTAAACATTTTTAACAATATTAAAAATAGTACATATCATTTTTTTTTGAAGTTTTGAATTTTCATCTAATTATGCATTATAACATAGTTACTAACTTGACGAGAATTCTCTAGAGTTCTCATTTTTTAGAGGTCACATTTAGTGGTTGCTTTACCACTGCTTTGAAAAGTGGTGTTATTGTTGGATTACTGAGAGGGGGGGTGAATCAGTAATAACATAATTATAATACTTTTTCTTCAAATGCTATATCAATGTAGAATTATTATCCAATAATGAGCAGTAAGAAATAAGCAATCACACACATACACAGTACACCAATGTTTTACGTGGAAACCCAAATCGGGAGAAAACCACAGAATGTTTTTTCTTATATGTCTTGAAGAATTACATTCATTGGAATCACCAACTTCCTTTGCTTTCCAGCTGCAACTGAAAGGAGGCTCCAACCCCTTAGTTTCTTAGGCTACAACCTGAGGGAAGCTCCAACTCCCCAATTCTCTGGCTACAACTAGAAGGAGGCTACAACCCCCAATGTTCTCTGACTACAACTGGAAGGTGGCTATAACCACCTGTCCTTGCCCCGTCCTGCCACCTTGAAGCAAAAGTAGAATGATGGAACCACTGTCAAACTATCACTATGAGATATACTGCTGTAAACCTATACCATGCATCAACTTGTACCTCAACCTGTAATCAACCTATACCATAAACAAGTGTATCAACCATGTACCAACATGTAATCAACCTGTACTATAAACAAGTGTATCCAACCATGTACCAAGTATGTACCAATCATGTGTCAACTACTCATCAACTATGACTCATCAATATGTACCAACATCATCAACTATACACCTCATGTATGTG
>JZKD02S0819257.1:0-14456 GCA_000966675.3 Picea glauca | reverse complement strand
TGTTTGATGACCTCTGCTGAGATGAGGTTCTTCTAGCTTCTGTTATCAACAATAAAATACAGTGGGGTCTCCTTTACCCACATCTGTGAATGAAAAAGGTGTTCTCCCTCTTTAGGATCTGTTGGTTCTTCTAGTTGAATTGTTGGGGTTGCGACAGTAGAAGTGGGGTTTGCGTCGATGATCTTTCTTCTACCAGTGTTTTTCTGAATCAGTTACCGAATCAGGATTCGATTCCTTGTCTTTGATCTCGACCACCAATGACTATTTTGAGCGACATTCATTGGTGTTGTGCCAAGGGGTTTTGTGAAAATTGCACCATTTTCCAGTGTTCTTCATATTTCCGTTACCCTTCTTTTCCTGTGGCTTGGACTGGTTTTTTGAAGGCTAGTTTTTAGGGCCGTCTTTACCATACTTTGGTTATTGAGGATTTGTAGACCCGAACTCTTTCTTGTATTGGTGCTTAAATTTCTACTCGATTTTAACAACATATCGATAAGTAGCATCCAATGATGAGATGTCCAGAAAATCCATTTCAGTTTGGATGTATATGTGTAGAGCCCCATGGTATTTGAGAACCAAATGTCACTCGAAGTCTTTGATGCCCAGCTTGGTGCGTAAGGTATGGAAGGTATTGGTGAACTCTCGCACTGTTTGGCCCCTCTCTTGATGTAGTGTGGTCCATGTCATGTACTGGTCGTCATAGTTACCAACATGGTAATATTGTTCCTTGACCGCATCAACAAAAAAATCTCAAGTGGGCTCGGGCCCATATATTCTAGACTCCTTTGTGGAACTTTGCTCCCAGTAATTTTCCCACCAATGTTTGACATGGGGGAGAGCCTTAAGGAGTGCGAAGGTGATCTTATCCCTATCGGAAAAATTGTGAACAGAGAAATAACCTTCTAGCATATTTAACTATTTTTCTAGGGCATCCATATCTATTTGACCTTCAAATACGAGAATATCAAAATTGACTTGTACCTTGAAAAGAGAGGTGCTTCCAAAGTGATCACTTGATGAAGATGTGTCTGTTGTTATGGGCAGGCGTTGAAGGATGTGGGCAAAATTCTCCATCATTTGGTCCTTTTGTTGTGTGAGAGCTTGCTCAAGCAACATATTAATATAATCTTTTGCTCCGTCATTTTTCTTTTCTTCCGCCATGGCGGGTTTCTTAGGTGTGCGAGAGCGATTGTCCTCAAGAGAGACAAGTTCGAGACCCAAATTTCGATACTCAAACCTCGTCGGGGACATACACTAAAAAACGATCAAGAGCAACCTGCTCTGATACCACTGATCCAGATTATTTTCGATATGAAATGAGAGCGGATATATAAGAAGGAAATGTACAGAGATATCTCATATATTATAGAACATAAATATATCAGAGATTCAACCATAAATACAAAGATCCAGTAATACACAATTTCTATTAATGAGCGAAATGTACAACACTGTAGAAATACAGAGTGAAAGACTCGCTAGAATGGTGACAACTTATCTCTGAGAAGAGATGTGACGGCTACTCATATTCACAAGAAAATGATTACAATGAGGCTCTAAAGGCATTTTTAACATAAAGAAAATCCAAAACCCTAACCTCGGAAGATGAAAAGCCAATAGTTTTGTGGACCCTATTTTGGGTATTTTGGTGTATCAACTTCCCGAGGGCATAACTTTGGTATACGATCTTTGTTTGGAGCGCATGATTGCTCGTTGGAAGTGTATCATCGAGAAGATTCATTTTGGGGGCTCAATAAGAGCTTTCGGCTATCATTGAGGTGTTCAATCCCGAAAAAACTTCATTTAGATCCTCAAAATGATCCTAAAAGTTTAGGAACCGAAAAACTGTTAAAAATAGTAAATTGCCAGAAGACTATTTTGGGTCAGTTGGAATAGGTGGGTGGTCACCGATATTCACTTGGATAATTTATATTTCATATGATGTGTGAACTCGCAGATCGTACTTCATGCTTCATATTTACTTCAGTTGATTTGCTATGATTTCATATGTGGCCTTCTTGCTTAGAAGTGGTATGATGGTTTCTAACCTTGTTAGCACTATGAAGGTGAATCTTGGTATGTTCAAGTCAATTCTCTTCAGGTAAATAATTGCCTTAAATGGGTTTAAATTCTGATCTTCATTTTGATATATGAAACACTCAATAGTTAATGGAAGATTTAGCCTTGGTGGTCTTGAAATCTGTATTAAAAAGACTTGGCTTTGCTGGTCTTGAAATCTGTATTAAAAAAATCAATTTGATACATGTTATGTTAATGAACCTTACAACCATGAACCTTGTGTGTCTATGTCTTTAAGAAAGAAACAAAAAATGATGAGTAAGAGAATCATTTTTTTTTCACTTAATGCATTTGACAATTGTTGTTTCCAAATTACTTGATGGTCTTGTTGTAGATTTAGCAAGTTTTCCTTCACATAATGGTTTGAACAAATTGTTGTTGAGTGAGCAAGTAAATATATGTATTTCCTAATTATTTATTTTGGGTAAGTAAGTAGCCATAATGCATTGGATACTTTAACATTATTATGAGAAAACATTTCTCATAATGCTTGGCTAAATTGTTGAGAAGTATACAAGAATTCTCAACATCTTTTGTACATTGTTGTTAACTTGAAAGCACTTCCATAATGCTCTTGGTATTTTGTCCCTAAATGAATAGCATTTGTCATAATGCTTGTGCATATTGTTGTTAAGAGATAAATGTACTCTTAGGTTCTTCCAACAATTTGTTGGTATAATAATCATGTTTTTGCTTACGGGTATCTTCTTCTTGTGATGAGAAAGTGTGTGGTGATGCTTGTGGTATCTTCATGGAATTGAAGATACATGTACATAGACTTGTGAGCAAATTGTTGATAGTATCCTTGCAACATTTTTTTGATATTGATTGAGGTTTTATCATTTAACTTGAGAAAAATTTTCATAAATGAGTTAATATATTGATTAGAAATACTTGATCCTCTTCTATGAATGTTGGCATCTTAATTAAGAGTTTGGCGACCTCTCTTCCTTCAAGATTTTGGCAAATGACCAATGAATGTAAATTATATATTCTCCTTGTGAAATGGTATCTCATGAAACTTGTATGACGACATTTTGTAATGAGATATGAGTCTTCTCCTTCTTATTGTTATGAAGCCTTGAAACATGCTTATAAAATGGACATGGCTGGAAATATAATTAATTGATGATAATTCTGATTGGATTGAAATTAGTATTACTGGATCTTGGATGTGAATTGAGTGCTCTCTTGTAATCCTACCTATGATTTTTGTGAGGCAAGCAGCCCATTGTATGTGGAATACAATTATGGGTTGGCTTGTGAATGATCTTTTATGATGATAATGAAATGAAATTATAATGACTGGTTTATACTTAGAAATTCAGGCATTTTCTTTAAAAATAAATAAATGAACATATTCCCTTTGGAATTATGCCTTGGTCATTAGTTTAATTGGTTAACAATTATGATTGAGGGGCACTACATCCATCCAAATATTCTAGGGAGGGATTCCATAGAGGTTTTCCTTGGAAAAAAGAAAAGAAAAGAAAAACAATTTGCATTCAATATATATCTCTTGCCAATGCAAATCTAACACTAAATTTTTTTGGGTGTGTAGATCTAGACTTTCTCACACTACAAAAAAACAACACTTCACTTTCTCCTATCTTGATAAAAAGTTGTGCTAATTTCCCATTTTTGGTTAGGGTCTTGAGGCTAAAAAAGAGTAACAACTTTTTAAATGTGCAACTGCCAAACTTCTTAAAATACCCTAAAAACTATTTATTTGAAAGAGATTTCTCGATGCACTTTCCAAAAAATAATGCCACCTCAATCACACTTGAACTGAAAAAAGATTAATTAAACATAGGTTAACCAAATGCACTTTGTTTTTGGGCAATTGCATCTCTCTTGATATCGCTTAAAAAACTATGAATGACCACTCATTGGAATTTTATTTGAGTCTACTTTCTTCCCTTTAGATCAAAAACCTACTCAGATACCACCTTGCAATGTTTTACCAAATGACACAAACACTACAACTACCATAGTAATTGAAATTAACAACAAAATATATAATAGCAATACAATTCAAATAATATAAAATAACAAAAAATACACAAAAGGTTGGGAGCCCAACACACCCAAGGATAGATTGCACTTGCAAATCCAAATAATGGAGGAAGACTTCACTAAAATGTACTCAAAATAGTAATATGATTTTGATCATACATAGAATTCATACAAAAGAGAAGCCCCTACTTATACAAAGGAGGGACTAAAACCTTAACTTGTTGCCCAAGTTACCTTTATGGAGTAATTACACTTATTTAATTAAATAATGTTAAACACACTAATTGTCTTAGGCCTTTATTAACTTAAATGGCCTTGCACAAAATATCAAAAGACTAAAGACTAAACTATGAGCTTACATTCAAAATAGCTCATGAACATAGATTCACTTGCATAAATAAAGATGTTGCATTGTATACAACATATGGCCAAGTACTTTAAACAGTTTTGTACTTTTGGTGTGTTCTGGACATTCTCCTACCAATTTGTTTCAGGACTTCATCTATCAATATCACCGGGAATGAAAATATTACTACTAAACACCATTCACTTAAACTCAAGGGTACAATACCAAAGATATTGGCAAGAAATGGTACATAAAGGACTAGAAAGTGAAGTCCAAATGAAATTGACATTGCCACCAATAGCCAAGGATTAGTCCAGGGTGGCATGGTGAGCAAACTGTTATCCTCAGATAGAGCATTCAATGAGTTGAACATTTCAATGGTCACCAATACGGAGAGGGAAAGGGTTGTTGCTTTAACTTTTCCAGTTGAGAAATAATCACAGGGATTGGAAAATGAGAGGGTTTCCCCACCAACCATAAATGATGAAACGTTGAAACCCTCCCAGGATGGGCATTCTCCCCAAGACCTGAGCTGCGAAAAAGTTACTAATGTGTGTCCATCTGCAAAGAAGTCTATGCCTAAAACTGAATCATGTGTGTACCAAAGAGTGAAAATGCCAACTGTTGCAACCCCAACATACAAACCAATCACCTGCAATCCGGAGAATTAGGATTAGAGATGATAATTACCATTCCATATTACAGGTATAGCTCACGGTGTCAAAAAAAACAGTTTCAAGGAAAATGGAACAAATAACCAAATGTACGAGAAGGATGATTACCATGTAACGGAAAAACACCCACGCATTAATCAGGGTATCGTCACTCCTACGAGGTGGTTTTTGCATTATATCTATGTCAGCAGGATTAAATCCAAGAGCTGTTGCCGGAGGACCATCTGTGACCAAATTCACCCACAAAAGTTGCACAGGAATCAAGCCTTCAGGAATGCCTAATGCAGCAGTTATAAATATGGAAGCTACCTCACCCACATTAGATGATATCATGTACCTGCAGCAGTTAAAAAAAATAAGAGTACAGCAAAGGAGTATGCTAGACCAGAAAAAAAAACAACCCACTGAGATCAGGAAAAAGGAACCCACTAAGAACTACCATATCAAGTATAACACTTATTCAAGCCCATCTCAAATTTGTACTTTAGAAGTAGAGATCCATACCTTATGAAAGCTTTCATGTTGTTGTAGATGGAACGGCCTTCTGAAATGGCAGAAACAATAGTACTGAAATTATCATCAGCTAAAACCATATCTGATGCTTCCTTGGCAACCTGAAACATGAAGGAAATGTGTACACGGCTTATAAGCCTCAAATTCCTTATATGATAGTAAAACTGAAAGACCTCTGTAAAAGTCATTATAATTGACAGTTCAAATGAGAAAGATAATATCATAAAAAAAGAAAAAGAGTTGGTTCACCAAGATTGGATGCCAATATGGTTGTGGATGGGTACAATTAATTAATCATATAGCTATTGGAATCTGCTAAAAATTCTATGATATAATCACATACACACATGGAAAAGTGTAAACGGAAAACTAATGCAGGTATCAAACCATCTACCGATCCATCTTGCTAGGACATTTCAAAACAACCAGAGGCGCAACTATTGTTGCCCACTATTTGGGCACTTCCAAATACAATTTTGAGTTGTTTCAAGGTAAAACAAAAGTATATGATCTTCTCTGACACTTAGAAGGAACTTTTCTAAGGCAAATTTCTATATTTAAAAATGCATAATAAACTTGAAAGTAAAAAAATTTGCATTGTGGAATATTTTCAATTTGGAAAGGTGTTATTAACAAGAATATGTGACAAATATTCTCCTTTGCTTCTAAATGGCCATTGTTGCTCCAAGCTTGAACGCCAGAGATGGTTGGCTTCATTTCTTGATATTTAGATGGATTTTCCCTCCAGGCTCCAACCAACGATCCATCCATTTAACTAGACGTAATGCACATTATTTTCATATGGCAATAAAAATTGCCACTTTATTTGTTTAATTTAGTTGCCCACTATCAGTTGCAATGAATACGGAAGACAAAACACTTCCCCTGCTCTGTTTGAAATGAACATGACAAACTCCAAAAGCCATATAAGTACACAACTGATAGTGCCGAGTATCCTCTAATACAGGGATGATACAGTTATAATTTGCCAATCAGAATTGCACATGTTGGCTCATATACATCAGAAGTTAGAACCTAACACTGCTTGAAATCCAATTGCATCTTTTGTCATTACTCTAGCTCATATACATCAGAAGTTAAAGCCTAACACTGCTAGGAATCCAGTGTGCATCTTTTGCCATTCTTCTTTAAGGTCACATTGAGGAACACCACTAACCTTGTTAGAAAGTATAAAATCTGCCTTCCAAACATAAATTAAGATATTGTGGCAATGCAAACACCTAATAAAGCAGTGGGTGAATGATTAAAGATGAAAAGAAAGAAATAGAAAATACTTTGAAAGAGAATACTAGCATACCTCTGTTCCAACAATTCCCATGGCAATTCCAATGTCTGCAAGCTTCAAAGCAGGTGCATCGTTGACACCATCTCCAGTCATTGCCACCACTTGGCCAGCTTCTTTGAGCATTCGAACTATATCCTGCTTATGCTTTGGCTCTGCTCGAGAGAAAACCCGACCACCAGGTTTTGCCAATATTTCAGCACGCTTAGCCACAGACAATGCCATGAATTCTCTTCCAGTAAAACTTTTACCGCTGAGATCCTCTCCTTCATAGAAGACACCAACTTCCCGACATATGGCTTCAGCTGTAGATTTATTATCACCAGTAATCACCATTACTTGAATACCTGCATCTCTACAATCCTCTATTGCCTCGTGAACTTCTTCACGAGGAGGATCCTGTTAGTTTCAAGTAAGTCTTGTCAGGAGGTTCACTAAAAAGAATACAACATCTTCAAAAGAACAGGAAGGCTAACACATACGCAGGGGAATAAAACAGGGAGAATAAAGTATAAAAAGGTCCATGATAGGCCACAATTCAAATAGCATGGCAAGTCAAAGGTAAGAGACAGAAAGATAGGTACAATAAGCCAAAATGCCAGAACTTACTCTTAATCCAACCAGGCCAACAAAAATAAGGTCACTTTCGATATTGGAATAATTGGTTGGGTCCAACAATTTCATATGAGCTGGATGCTTCTCTCCATCATAGTCATTGAACTCTCCCAATTCTTCCTTGTATGCCAGGCCCAAACAACGCAGAGCCCTCGAACTCATTTGGTGAAGCTTCATCAAGAATAATTCCCTGGATGCATGGTCCAATTCAACAATTGTTCCGTCTGCAAGTTGTTGAAAAGCACTCCTTTCTAGTAGATTTTCCACAGCACCCTGCACACAATCTAGATATTGATATCACCAAACAAAGGTATCCTGACCTGTTTTGCTAGTGAAATATACAAGTTAAGAAACAAAATGCAAAAATAGCAACCCACTTGATATCCATGGTCTCGATATCTTTTGAGTATTGTTTCCCATGTCTATATCATAGTAGCATTTCTATGATCATTCCCATGGCAATATTTTCCAGGCCGATTAAAATTATAGCTATCCATATAAAGTAACACTAATATGTCTAGATATAAGAAAAACTGCACCCAGGAGTACAAGTGAATATGCAATAGAAATTTTCAAGTCACTAGTTTTAATGTTAACCTTTAACAAGACATCTCAAGCCTTAAAATTATAATTTTGCTTGGCACAAGTAAGATATAAGACAAAGTACACACAAAAGAAATGCTTCAAACCAAGAGTGACATGTAGGACAAACAAAAAGATAAGATATATCAACCGAAAGTGGGCAATTGTTAGAATGTATTATATATATTTTTATGGAAATTGAGTGATGACAGAAGCATGTCACACGTTGGATAGACAGAGTTTAATGCAGGATTTATATGGATTGAAAAGGATGATAAAAAAACATTTTTAGCAAATAACAACCTTTGCTAAGAGACGATTTTGTCCAGAAGGTTCCCTAACAATAACACCCATAGATTTCCGATAACGATCAAACTCCAACAAAGCCAACCTCTTTGATCTTTGTATCCACCAATCACAATTACCTATACAAAAGCAAAGATGAGGCTCAACAAGTTAGATATAACTCCAGTATACAATTCATTGTTGTACAAAGACGAGAATGATAAATTCTAAATCACCTGATTAAAGCAGAACATGGGCATAAGCACTCACCTAATTTCACTGCACCATTTTTGACAATGGCACTTTCATCACCTGCCTTTGGATCTGGAACTCCCATTTTTTCAACCAAGACCTTCATACAAGCAGCGAGAAAGAAATAGGCAGGTTATGCTAGAACAACAAATGGCAGATTAAATCACATGTTTGTTTTCTTCAAGAATCCATGAATCTCAATCAGGTGTCATCTATATTTTAGGGTTATTTTTCTACGCCCTTCACAGTTTTTACAAACTAGAGAATTCATATTGCCCATTAGTACTCTGCAGAATGCTCTTCAGTACAAGTTTTAGTACTTCCAAATTGACCCCGACAGTTTCAAATGGTAGAAGATAACATGACAACCAATAAACAAATCAATCATTTATCTAAGTACTAACCTTCAGAGCTGCCTCAGTCGGCATTCCAGTAGCACGGAACTGGTGACCTTGACAAGATATCCCTGCATCATTGCAAACTGCAGCAATTTCTGCTAGAGTTTCTAAATTTGCATCCATATTATGTGCTGACCAATTTAATATGCTACCATCCTCAGGATTATATGTTGTTCCTTCAACATGAAACTCTTGAAGTGAACCAGCACTGCTCCCAGAGGCTATAAATTCAGTGACTGACATCTGATTAGTTGTCAGTGTTCCTGTCTTATCAGAGCAAACCACTGTTGTGCAGCCCAATGTCTCCACACTATGAAGCTTACGCACAATTGCATTCTTTTTTGCCATCTTACAAGTCCCAAGTGCCAAACATGTAGTAATGACAGCAGGCAATCCCTCTGGTATAGCAGCAACTGCCAGAGCTACAACAATCTTAAAGTAGTATGTACACTTCTTAAATGAGAATCTGACATTTTTTGGCCAGCCATCTATCACGTCCCATGAGAGAAAATATTTGTAGTTGATGATCCAAACAAGAAGACAAACAACAGCAATCACTGTTGTCAGTCTTCCACCGAATTCATCTAATTTCCTTTTCAAGGGCGTATCAACAAGTTCCATAGAAGCTTCCTGAATTTGTGTCTGAATTTTACCTATTTCTGTAGACATGCCAATGCTCACAACAATGCAAGTACAGCAGCCATTGACAACTGTAGTTCCTGCAAACACCATGCAATCTTTTGACTGCAACTCACAGTCACTCATGGGAACTGGATATGTGCTTTTAATCACAGGCATGCTCTCTCCAGTCAGGGAGCTCTGCTCCATCCTAGAGGTCGATGTCTTGAGGGATGCAATTCGCATGTCTGCAGGAACCTTGTCTCCCACCCTCAGTTCAACTATATCTCCTGGAACAAGTTCTCGGGCAGGAAGATCTAGAACATAACATCCATCTCTCAAGACCTTTGCTTGCTCAGATTGCATCTCTTTGAGAGCTTCCAAAGCCTTCTCAGCTTTACTCTCCTGCCATACTCCAACAACAGCATTAAGGATGAGAATAAAGAGAATGACCAGGGGCTCTACACAGGCTGTTATAACTGCCTCAGAAGACTCATTCTCATGAAAGTAGGCAAGAATAAATGAAATGCCAGCTGCCACCAGAAGTATTTTAACAATTGTATCATCAAATTGCTCCAAAACCAGCTTCCATAAAGGTTTACCATTTTCTTTTTGTAGCTCATTCCATCCATATCTTTGATGTCGTTTCTCCACTTCATGAGAACTTAAACCTCTGTCTAAGTTCACATCATATTCTTTCAGGCATTGTTCAACAGTTTTGGTCCAAGCAGGGAATGGCTTGTCCTCCATGGATTATGAATAGATGATCAGGATCTGATTTCAAACAGATTGTTCCAGCATTAACAGATGTATAATGTGTTTGAAAAACTCCAACAGAAAAACTTTCAAGATGCCTGATAACCTTTGACACAATCTTCAACTAAATTTTTACTTGCCAAGGTTGTTAGGGTGACAATGAAGTTCAAATTCAAATGTTGTTCTGGAATGAACGAATTTGATTTCAATGTACGCAACTTGAAACAGTTTGTTCTACTGTCACCATGCCAATGAATTCCATTTCAAACATCGAGAAGCTAAAAGCTCAACTAACAACAGAACTTAACATTCAAATTGAACAAAATGCTGGCTCACAGATAAAATGTTTCCGATAAAACAAGTCCTAACACAATCTTGATAAGAAGATCATCACACCAATGATTTCAATGCAAACAACAAGCTGCTAAAAGCCTGACTATCGAGAGACGATTACACTCATATTTATTCACTCTTAATAAAAAGCTTTATAAAAGCAAATCCCCCTGATAATGTTGTGACAAGACAAGGCCTAGAACCAAAAGTTCAAACCCAGGAAAGAATCATGAACAACTAACCAGTAGGATCAACTTTTGGAAAGACAGCTTCCCACGAGAAAATCTCTAGAATTCAAGACTCAAACTGTTACAATCTCTTGGATACGAATACAAACAGAATGTTCCAGTTTCAACAAGTTGACAATCTCTTAGTATATACTATATTGTATCAGAACTGTTTTTCAAAAACCAACTGAACAGACCCTAGAATCCAGCCAAAAGGGCCAATTATTGCCAATGAAGACTCTAATTGCCAAAAAAAATGCAACTCCAATAAGACCTGATGGCTAATCAATTGTTGAAAAAACAGAACAGTGCAATTTTAAGACAATCATACAAAACTGCTACCACTCACAAACCCGGATCTTTTATATCTCAGACCATAAATTGGAAAATCTGTTCTTTTCTTTTCCTTGGAAAATACATCCCCAGGAAACGCCCGGGCACTTACCCTCATTCCGAGGATGGTACTCAGTGTAAAGCGGACCACATAGACTATTGTATGCTGACCTGACTGGGACTTCAAGTGAGGTCCAAATCAGGAGAGGCAGCCAGCCCGAGGACTTGACCCTGAGACCTCCTGCTTGCTATTCACAGCTCTCAACCACTCGAGCTAACCCACCAAGCTAATTGATAAATCTCTCCTAAAACCAATATGCTCTAATTTGATATAAGAGTTCTGCAAATGTCTAATGCACAAACCATCCAAAATGCTAACACAGAAGCAGAGGAAAAACAAACAGCAGAGTGAGAATGAATTCAAAAATTAGATAGCTTGGTTTACTTCTGCCATCATCCCTCTCTGCACAAATGTGACCAACCTTGTATATATATGCAAACAGCTGAATCTTTTTCAAACAATAAGCCTAAGACAAATTCCCTTATAAAATAAGAGCCCCCAAAATAGGTGACTCTCCTTATTTATCCCCTGTCCATGCATTACTGCTTGCTGCCCATAACAGCAACCAACCAAGCAAACAGCAAACTTATTTTTAACACAGAATTCCATCTCACGACTATTACCTAAATAAAAATTTCCTGCAGAAGACTTTTAAGTGCTGCTACAGCCTGCATCAATGGCCAAGACAACCAGTGGATGACTATAGTGGTTATACCATTTCCCTAATATAACTCCATACCTATAAGTGCATACATTATTTTATGTACCTGATAGAAAATTATGTTTGGTCAAATTTGGTACATAAGATGATAGACAATAAGACACGGTATGCACATAGGGTGATATGCAGACAATATAAGAAACAACGTTTTGAGCAATGATCAGCAAGGACACCTTAAATGTAATAATGAATCGTCCTCATTCCCACCCTAGTTAAACAGTTCTGTTTCAAAACCCTCCAAAAATTCCTATAACGGACAATACACAGAGCATACATGCAGGCCAAACTCTAGACCAAATCCTAACAATTAAAAAAAGACATAATAATAAAAACAGTTTAGCAGTTTCGACCTCGTGACGTCCAGCTCCAGGAGCACGCCTCAGCCAAAGAAAACAAGACAACGAAAAACAGAACACTCCACTCTGGCACAGAGGGTGGCAGAGATCCACTATACGCAAATCCTAGCACGCCATAAATCTCCCACGCACTCCCTCGAAGCTTAAATACAAACCTGCGAGCCAAATTAAGCCAAACCAAGGACACCAACATGCATACATACCTGGAATCCCAAACTCAGTGGTCAATATCTCTTTTTTATTACATAAAAGAAAAGAAAAGGAAGAGCATCCAACAGCCTTCTTCTTATTCTTCTTCTTGATCGCCCCCCAACAAGGGCAATCCAATGAAAAACAAATAGCCATGAGATGCCACGCCACGCCACTCCACTCTGTTTTCAGCCTTCTTCTTTCTTTGGCCCAATCTCTCTGCAGATTGAATTAACTATTAGACTGAGGAATTTTGCTAATTTGAATTTGATTATAAAATTGAAAGATTGAAGTTCGTTGTTTAGGTGTGGACAAATGTAACCGATCCCCATACCACGAACAGAAAAAGAGGAAGGTGCTGTGACTGACCGTGACTGTGCCAAAAGATCGGGAACTAAAGCTAAAGCCGTGTTTCTCGACTCACCTGAACTGGGTGGATCGTATCTTGCTTTGTTTTTTCAATCTTTCTATATCTATGGATTCGTAGACACTTTTACGCTCTTACCTGATGCGGTCTGATTCATTCATCTTTAGTTGTATTTGTGAAATTTCATAATAAAAGCGTTTTGTGTTGTGGATGCCAGAACTTGTGGAAAATGTTAAAGGTTGTCTAATAAAAGCCTTTTGTGCTGTGGATTCTTATAGGAAGGGGTAAACATGGTACAATGTTAAATGTTGTTTATTGAGGTTTTAAGTAGTGTGGGATTTATGCTTATTGTTACAACGGCATTTGACCAGGGGTAGTGCATTCACATGAAGGCATCATAATCCTAATTTAATGGTATGATTAATATTTACACGTAATATCAGCTTTATGATATTGTGTATAATATATATATATATATATATATATATTCAGAAAAAAATATGTGTTATTCTATTATTAGGAATTAAGAGAAACTTTCTATTATATATAGATCTGTAAATTGTAGAACTCTTAACAGTTTAAAAAGTTCGAACTTTATCTATCTATATTTTTGTATATCTATCATAATACTTCCCTCAAAAAATAATAAGATCCAACTAATAAAGCCATCTCTCAAATAAAAGTTATTCCGCCAAAGTCATCAAGAACGTGCACCCAACTTTCCTTTTTTCACAGGTACATGTGTAAATGAGCACGAGCACAAGCATGTTATCGTATAGACTTAAACCCTAGTGGAAGCAATGAAAATACCCCACTTTCATGGACCTGACAAACCGCATTAACATGTTTTTTCGTAGAGACTTAAACCCTAGTGGAAGCAATGAAAATACCCCACTTTCATGGACCTGACAAACCGCATTAACATGTTTTTTTTAGACTTGCTCCTCTTACTTGGGAAACTCGATGCTTGATAGAGGACATGCTATTAAATGTGCATAGTTCCACCCCTCACCAACCCTTATCATGCAAACTTTGATCATTGTGCTAAGTTGATCAAAGGTTATGACACCTTTAGTTGAACGTGACTTGAGGGCATTGCATGCAGTGGCATGCTTAAAGGTCACTGTAAAGGTTTTTTTGCTCAGAGATTATTCTGTGTTATTTAGGGCACACAAACATCATTGCTTTACACGATTTCTTCCATTTTCTCATTGCAACCTCTTTTGGTTGTGTTGTTATAGATAAATATATGTCTTGATCATATATTACCTCCATAAAATTATCAAGTGCATGCTTATATTTGAAACTTGTTTTGTCTTTTTCCTTATGGCAATTGACAAAGTGATCAGTAAGTGAAATCATTGACTGAATTAGGTGTTTTCTAAACATTGATCACGGTGAAATCAATTAGAGATCTATGTCACATTCAACA
>JZKD02S0819202.1:0-14456 GCA_000966675.3 Picea glauca | reverse complement strand
TATTGTTTCTGAAGTTTTCATCACTGCGCTTTCTTCCTTACTCATTATTTCAGCTTGTAATGGTTACAATTCAGTACAACCTCTGCTGTAGCTATTTGAAGCATCCCTTAATGTGTAGTTTTTCCTCTGTTTTGCCGTTAGTGAAACAAGACATGTGCTTTAATCGTTTTGCCTCATTTACAAGTTTTATTTGTGCGCAACCTTTCCTCTGTCTTTCATCGAGACAAGACCTGTGTTCAGATATTTGAAATTTTAGTGTTCTTTCTTCTATTGAAAGGAAGACTAGATGCTTGGATTTTTCTTTCAGTTGTGTTCATCCCTATCTGCTATCCATCCTCATAATTTTTTAAAAATGAATTAGACAAACGAGGTCATTCCTTTTGTTTCTGATCTATAAATGAGTGGAATGACTATTTTAGACCTGGTTCTAGAAGCTTCCTATGACTGATCAATCAACAAGATTTATTTCTTTTAAAAATGTGCTAAGGCTTGGCTCTTTCACAGCCTAGAGTCAACTCTTGCGACAACATTTTTTGGCGCCATTGCCGGGGACGGAGGACAGAGTTATCTTCCCTAGGATACGACAAAGTTCATATCTATCTCTTGATGGTGAACAAGGGATAGGCATTAAATTGGTTGTGAGCATTCACCTGGCGACTCCTTGGTTCGTAGACTCTACATGATTTTGTTGGCGACTCCACTGGTCTCAAATATCGAGCTCGTTTGCTGCAAGGTTTGCTCCTCTGGACTTTGCAAATGTTTATGGTTTTCCAAACACTGTTCCAGACATTAAAATTTGGGCAGATATCCTTCCTAAATTTGGAGAATATGAAGACGGCAATCCTGGTCAACATTTGTTCGAGTTCCACAAGCTCATGGAGGAATTAAATGTACATCATGAAGATGTCCTCATGAAATTGTTTATGTTTTCATTGGAAAATGATGCTAGACTCTGGTATAAATCCTTACCCCATTCCAGTATTCCTTCATTGGGATGCTTTCACACACTTTTTCATCAACATTGTAAGAGGATATATTCTACTGAAATCCTTTTTGAAGATTGTTGTGATACAAGTCCTCTGGAGGAGGAGGAAGAAACAATAGAAATTTCTCAAGTTGATGAAAATCATCAGTATGAGGAAGAGTTGGCTCATGAGAATGCTAGATCTTGTGAACTTACTCAGGAAGAAGATGTAAATCTGTTTTTGGATGGTGACAGTCAGGTATTTCATGGAATCCTACAGGAAGTTAGCGAACCTATTTGTGATGATTTCCTACCAGAAGATCAGATTCTAGACTCTGCTTTGTTTCATGAAAAAGAAATGGTTGCCATATTT
Source organism: Picea glauca (assembly GCA_000966675.3). Lineage (NCBI taxonomy): Eukaryota > Viridiplantae > Streptophyta > Pinopsida > Pinales > Pinaceae > Picea > Picea glauca. Next base: position 13,119 of record JZKD02S0819202.1, on the reverse strand, counting down.
AATGATCCTGAGTATCATAAATCAGAACATAGAGTAGTCATGGATGTTTTAAAACCTCAGGATGGTATATTTTTCCAAGACCCTTTTACTGATCTTTTGGATTCATTTAATGGAGGAATATGCTATGTCATGAATGTTTGGTCACAAGAATTGATGAATGGTTTGCAAATCCATGATCACCAACAGGTCAGATGGGGATTGTCAATTTCTTTTTTCAGCCTGCTCGAAGAAAGTGTAAAAAAATTTCAAATGAGAAGACAATTATTGGATTGGCTTTACTGGCATTTTCATATCATTTGATTCTGGAAATCTTTCAGTAGTTAGAGTAGGGGATGTATATAAATAAGCTTGATTTCAAGCATTAGATTACATCGATGCTTTTCAATATGTTTTCAGTTCAGTTTTGAATGCAATATGGTTTTGACATAAAGCATTATGACTCCATAGCCCAAAGGATGAATAAACAGTTTTTTGTTCTACGAAGATACAAGTAAAGTGACAGCGTTCAGGATGTGATAAGGGTGATTTCGTAGGGTCACCCAATGGATATAGGCACCTGGTCTACTGTTCTCGGCACTTTACGAGAAAGTATCGTCCCTAGTTGGAGCCGATGTTGTAATAGATATCAAAAATGACTGCGCTTCCTGAGACTGGTTCTGGATGTTGCAGCATTTACGTCCAAGCAAAATCAAAATGGAAGTGACTCGGTTGGCATGAAGTCACTAAAGGCTTTGGCACTTCTTGGAGCAGGGGTGTCTGTCTTATGTGGATCTGCAGGTATGGATATAAAAGGTGAAGTTGCTGCTATAAAAGAAGACGAAAACACTAATCGTGTGCAAGAGGTCTTCTCGGCAGAGTATAGTCTCATTTGTAAAATTGCTCATTATGAAAAGCCCTACATTTCTTTTATGGATGGTGTAAGAATGGGTTTTGGAATTGGACTTTTGGGTCATGGTTGTTACCCATTCATTACTGAGAAGACTCTTCTTGCAAATGCCAGAAAATGCAATTGGCCTGTTTCCTGATGTCGGGTTCGCTTACATAGCAGCAAGGAGTCTAGGAGAAGGAATACCTCCACTCCTCTGCGAATCCCTTTGCCTATTGCACCATTCAGTGAGCAGCAATACCTCCATTCCTTTGTCTCGCTCCCCACTCCTCCCTGGCACTTCAATTTGGGTTTTCTTAGATTTTTTCACATAGAAAAAATGACTAACTACCTACGTTTTGTGGTCAGCATTCTAGGAAACACGGCTTCTTTGCTATTGTATGGAGCGCCAATCTTCACATTTAGGAGAGTGATCAAAAAACTGATCAAAATAGAAGTTCTCAGGGTTCCCATATGCAATAGCTCTGCTAAATTCTCTGCTATACACGTGGTATGGCTCGTCCCTGATCAATAATGGCCTGGAAAACATCTTGGTGTTGACTATCAATGGCGTCGAAATCATTCTGGAGTTTCTGTTCGTTTCCATCTATCTGAAATACGCTCTATCGACAGCCAAGGTAACAATGGTGAGAACAATCGTGGGAGTGATGTTGGTGTTCGCCTCCATCTCAACAGTTTCTCTTTTTGCTCTTTGTGATCAAAGGCATAGGAAAATGCTTGTCATGACTTCGGGGATGATTGTCACTGTAGTTATGTATGCTTCTCCACTTTCCAATATTCGATGGGCGCTACGGACAAAAAGTGTGGAGTTTATGCCCATCCATTTCTCACTGTTCGCACTCATCAATAGCTGTTTATGGAAGATCTATTTCCTTGTGGACAAGAACCTCATCTTAGCGTGTCCAAATATAGTTGGCGTACCATTGAAGGAAGGGCACGTGGGAAATCTTGATCCTATTTGTTGTATCGACTTGTGTGCAGGCACAGTAGTAGAAAAAATTGAGAACGATACTGAATATAGCCATGAAGGCCATGAGAACAGTATCCGAAGGCACTAAACATGTCCATGAAAGGGAAGAGGCGATGGACAAAATTCAACGTGAAATTGAAGCGTATAGTTGTTGTGCTGATTTGAAGATTCTAAACAATAAGAAGATTTGAAGTAGCAAAGGTCTAGTGGAGTGCGAGGTGAGAAGAAGACAAGGAAAGATTGTGTTATTGTGTGTTGATTTATAATGGAAAGGTTGCAAACAGTGAAGTGGCAGTTGGAATTGACGAAAAAATCCAAAGGATCTATGACTGTAAGGTGAGCAGTTATCTACAAAAGACGATGGCGGGATGATTGGTTCCCTCTTATCTGAAATCACTCAACGAGTTCATGAGGCAAGTTAATGTTTTGATTAAAAATCTATGCGCGCCAAGAGTCGTTACTTTTGTCCAGACTGGCAGAGAAAGAGGTCAGAGATCAATGAATAATCAGAGAGGCAGACGGAAGTGTTTTTGCATCAAAGGGATTATCAATGCTCCACTTGTCGAAATGATTTGTAACGGCTCGGAGAGCTACCACAAGTCGCGACAGATGAGCCAGATGATGATTCGTAACCCCCTACGTGGCTGCCCAAGGAATTTTGTGGAACATTCACGTCCATGCGACCCTTCAGGGTCTCTATTGTGTAGAGACTGAGGCTAATCTCCAGATGGATGCTTCGGGATATCGCCTCCGAACAGCATATTGAATCCCTCTATAGTAAATATGGAATTAATAATGAGATTGCTGAAGAGGTAATTGGGAATTTGTGGACGGTGTATGCATTCGTTGGGGAAGACGAGGCAGTCAGTTCATACAAAAATGCTCTGCAGGAAACATATGAGATTGGAAAGAAGAGTGGAATAGCTAAAGGTCTGGGCCTGGGATCGATGCACAGCCTGTTGTTCTTGTCCTGGGTGTTGCTGCTCTGGTACACAAGTCGTATCGTACACGATGGGGTAATAGATGGCGGGGAAGCATTCACCACCATGCTCAATGTTGTCAGCAGTGGATTGTCTCTTGGACAAGTAGCGCCAGATATAAGTGCATTCAGACGGGCACAAGGTGCTGCTTATTTTATTTTTGAGATGATAAATCAAGGTTCCTCTAGAAAGTCAAGCTCTGGTAAAGGAAGCAGACTATAGAACGTTAGGGGAAACCTTGAATTAAGAAGCATGCGCTTCAGTTATCCATCTCGTCCAGACGTCATCATATCTGAGGATTTGAGTTTCAGTATTCCAGCGGGGAAGGTAGTTGCCATTGTGGGTGGTAGCAGATCTGGGAAGAGCACTGTTATCTCCTTCATTGAGCACTTCTATGACCCAATTTCAGGTCAGGTTATATTTGACGGACATGACATTAAAATCTTGGAGTTGAAATGGTTCAGGGGGCAGATTGGTCTGGTAAGTCAATATCCTTCATTATTTGCAACGACCATTCGGGAGAACATACTTTATGGCAAGGGCGACACAACCATGGAAGAAACAACGGAGGCTGCAAAATTATCAGATGTTGATCCTTTCATAAATAATCTTCTCAATTGCTATGAAACACAGGTTGGTGAACGAGGGGTTCAATTATCTAAGGGACAGAAACAACGAATAGCAATCTCTAGAGCTATAGTTAAAAATCCATCGATCCTCCTCCTGGACGAGGCCACCAGTGCCTTGGATTCAGAATCTGAAAAAAGTGTGCAACAAGATCTTGATCGCGTCATGGTTGGGCGGACAACAGTAGTAGTTGCTCATCGCTTATCCACTATAATAAGCGCAGACATTATAGCAGTAATTCAAGATGGTAAAATTGTGGAAAGTGGCAATCATAAAACGTTGATGTCCAATGAGGGAGGAGCATATGCAGCCCTTGTCAAATTGCAGGAATTGAGTAAAGATGTTGCAGAGGGTCCATCCCTCTCTCGTCAGAAAAGTATGATGGTTTCACGAGGAGGTGGTGACTCTATGTCGCAAAGAAAATTCAGTTTCAGAGCATCAGACGAAGAGTCATCGTTGGGAGCATTTTCCAGGCGTTTTGGTTCAGAGAAGAACGAGTCGAGCAAGTTTTTTGTTCTCTCTATCAGAACAGGTTCAAATAATAATAGTCAGGGTGACACCCAGCGTTAAAAACAAAACCAAACACAGAAATCCCTCTCCCACTGTCAAATGATTAATAATGTTTCAACTAAGCGTTTGGCAGCCGAAGAGTCTAGAAGACGAACCGGTTCAGATTCACAGAACGCAAAGCGATTTGTTCTTAGATTTTTTCTTTTAAATAATTGTTGTATGTAACAGAGAAGGTCAGGAGACAGCCCAGGAGCCTTGAGAGGCTGGGTTTGTAATGCATTTTTTTATCAAATATAGAACAGAGTTTCAAGAGATTCTACACTTTGTCACTGTCTAATTCCGTTTTCTTCATGTATTATTGTTTCTGAAGTTTTCATCACTGCACTTTCTTCCTTACTCATTATTTCAGCTTGTAATGGTTACAATTTAGTACAACCTCTACTGTAGCTATTTGAAGCATCCCTTAATGTGCAGTTTTTCCTCTGTTTTTCCATGAGTGAAACAAGACCTGTGCTTTAATCGTTTTGGCTCATTTACAAGTTTTATTTGTGCGCAGCCTTTCCTCTGTCTTTCATCGAGACAAGACCTGCGTTCAGATATTTGAAATTTCAGTGTTCTTTCTTCTACTGAAAGAAAGACCAGATGCTTGGCTTTTTCTTTCAGTTTTGTTCATCCCTATCTGCTATCCATCCTTATGATTTTTTAAAAATGAATTAGACAAATGAGGTCATGCCTTTTGTTTCTGATCTATAAATGAGTGGAATGACTATTTTAGACCTGGTTCTAGAAGCTTCCTATGACTGATCAATCAACAAGATTTATTTCTTTTAAAAATGTGCTAAGGCTTGGCTCTTTCACAGCCTAGAGTCAACTCTTGCGACAACACCAAGGAAGACCAGGATTGGATAGAGTGGTGGACATACATGGATTTGTTGATGCAGACTAGGCTAGAGATTTGGATCACAGAAGATCTACAAGTGGGTATGTGTTTAACCTATTTGTAGGATCAATCAGTTGGATGAGAAAAAGATAGGTTGTAGTGGCACTCTCAACTACAGAAGTTGAATACATGGCAGCCACTCATGCAATCAAGGAAGCAATATGGTTATAGAGATTATGTTCAGGTATTGGGTTGGTACAACAAGCAATAATATTAGATTGTGATAGTCAGAGTGCAATGTTCCTGGCAAAGAACCCAACTTATCATTCGAAGACAAAGCATATTGATGTTCTGTATCACTTTGTAAGAGACATGGTTGAAGAAAATAAGGTGTTGTTGGAATAGGTTGACACTTTGAAGAATGTTGCAGATTCATTGACAAAGTCTGTGAGCACATAAAATTTCTCCTGGTGTAGAGTAACATGGGCATTTCTGCCTTGAATTGTTGACTATATAATCCTGTGGACACTCGGATGCAAAGAAAACAAGTGGGAGAATGTTGGGTATGTGTTATATTCTTTGCATGTGTGTGTGTGGGTGCGTCTGATTCGACAACTGCGTCTGATGATCCCTCTAGTAGTGACATTTGTGCCGTGTGTGCTAGGCGATTGCTAGGGGGGTCCCAGGGGGGCTAGGTATGGACCCCCTGGTTATGCGCAACATTCGAGGTAGCGCCCCAAATTTGTTTTTTCGGTGTTTTTTCTATTTTTACAGAATTTTCTATTTTAGCGATTTTCTAAATTAATCTCAGAATAAGGGATTATGGTTTTGATATCTACGGAATACCTAAAAACATTGTATATATATTTTATGGTGAATGGTGAAATTAATACATTGAAGCGTTGAAAGGTTTTCTCCTAGTTAAGGGTTTTTGGTATAAATCTCTATGTACTATGTGTATGAGCCATTGATTAATTTATGTTTTGCTTAAGAATCTATATGAATTGCTTTACTTCATAGGTTTAAAACTTACAATATATATAGGACTTTGAAGACGTTTCTCTTTGGTACCTATTAATCATGTCGATTTGTTCTGAGAGGTAATGATCTCAAAATACGCATATAGGTTACATTTTTCCCTCCTTGCATTTTTTCATTATTTGTTTCCTGGTTCATTTTTCCTTAGGATCGATCCCCCTGAGTTGCAACATAAAATCTCGTTTATTGTTTAGAAGTGTTGTAATTCACTTGTTATAACCTACCACTCATAAGTTCCCTAGTTAGAACCTTTTTCATAGTTTGGCACCCATGCAGGGTGTGTACACCTTTATTTGGCTCAAACAAATCATAATTTGTGTATTTTTGGGCGGGGTTTATGGGTTCCCTTGGTTCATGATCCTCTATTTCCTATATACAATTGTTTGTAACCACTTCAACCACTTGGAGTGGGTATAAAATGAGCCTAAGGCTAGAGGAGATAAAGAATCATACTTGAAGCATAATAATGCTGGAATTTTCTTGCCGCATCTGGAAGCCCATTTTCCCTTGTTGTTGATTTATTCCCTCAGACCTATAAAGTCTTGTTTCCATCCTTCCTTGCTCCACATATATTGTCAAGAAGAATCCATTCATCTTCTTTGGAATTGCATGAGAATTTGACTCGAAAGTAATATCTATGGCTAGTTTCCTGAGTGGATGGACCTAGAGTCCAATTTTGGAGTAGTTTCACAGTAGATAAAGGTGGTAACTACCTTTTTCTTGTTGTTCATTACTAAAGAGACCTCTTTCCCATCAATTATTTGTGTTTTGATGCATGATGTTTATGTTTAAGTATTCAGATTATTAGAACGCTAATTGTTTTACTTTCAATCATTTTTATGAGAGTTAATTATCATATAACTACCCCTTTGTAGTTTTCAACATGATTATTTTCAGGTGATCAAAGGGACCGTTGGGAAGGAACGCAGGAGGGAAAGGTTTCAACCATGGGATTTTCATCGAACATAGGGAACCTGGTATTGTTCCCTCTTCCTTACTAATAGTTAGTTAGCCAAGTTAGTTATAAGATCTATTGATTAGAATTATGGGATTGAGTTCACTATTTAAATTTCCTTGCTCTATTGTGGATTTAACCTATAGACATAGGATAATTGATCTATAAAAATGTGAAAAAGAGAATTGCACCCTAGAGAAGTGTTCCATCTTCTCCCAAAATAGTAATATAATGCATGCATTCGTTGGAAAATAACTTAATAAAGAACCCTAATCCTCCTCCAAATAAACCACTCAAAGTGTGAAAGGATGCTAAATGAAGTAGGGTGCTTCACCAATAGAGTCAAGTAACCACTAGAATGATTAAATCATCCTCAACATGTGTGCACAAAGGATAATGTTCTAGTATAACCATAGTCTACATCCAAATAATCACTAGATTATTAAATCACCATGAACATGTGTTCTAATGAGGGATTGCACTCCATAAATGTGTTATACCTTGTAAATAAAATTCATATCTCCCTAGCAAAACCCCACCATGATTACAAAAAAATAAAACCTCCACCTACGCTTTAACCTTGGCAACACCACAATCAATGGAATAACATATCGTATACATCATCCAACCTTAGGAAAATAATAGATCATCAAGGTAAAATGCAGTACCCCCCCACCCCTTCTAACTCAAAATTAGGAAAAAGTACACCAACAAAAGCACTAACATCATCAAACACATTCCCTTTGGGTGATGTATAATATCACAATGTTATATCACCTAGAAAAATAACACCAAGGCAACAAGTATCATTCCACCGCATTAACATCATAAGAGAAGGGAACATTAGATAGTTATAACTCCATCCAATAATCAAGTATGCTCCCCATCACACATCCAACATAAGAGGACCATGCAGAACACCCCATCCTAGTGACAAGACAACACCATAACATCATCATACAAATTCACTGAAATGCTCCAAGAATAAGATGAAACATGAAATGTCAAGCATACACGTGTCAATAGATTCATCCAAAACCATGCAAGTATCATCCACAACCATAAGGAGACCATCAACCATGACCATCCACCAAGGAAGAGTGATCCCTCTCCAACCTAGAACAACTTAACCAAGAAGTACCATCTCGAAGAAAAGAAAGAGAGTGTGTACCCCCTTCCAAACATCTCCAACAACTAACTCCATCAATGTGATGAAAATCACAATGTGGAACCTCAAAAAATATGAGGTATAACACTACTTAGGTTCTTTGAAATATCAATTAAATAGGGACAATAATTCTCCCTTTATACTTATAGGGCATTTACGTTATCAATTAAATAGGGATAATCATTCCCTTTTTCTACTTGTAGGGCATTGTCATAGCATCATTTGACACCACATATGCTCATGATGAAACATTGGCTACTATTTAGAGAGTCTCTTTCGTGTGTTATTCCATCTAGTACACACCAAATTCATACCTCAGTTTGGTCCTTTCAACCTTTTTTTCTGAGTCCTTCCAAATCTTTGACCTTCTGCTACTCCTCATGTTGGATGATGAAGGATGCCTTAATTCCTTCCTTCCAACGGATCTCTTCCTATTGAATTCAACACATCATGATTTGGGCCAATGATCCAGAGTCATTTTTAGTACCTTCGGGCTTGCAATGATCAGTGGCAGGTTCCCTTGCTATTGAAAATGGGAATAGATAAATCCCCCCTGCTCGATAGATTCTATCAGGTGTTTGACATCATCTCCTTTATTCAAACTTGTTAAATTGTACTAGGTACCTTTATGACCATTATCATTATTAGTGGTTTGTCTCGCGTTTGTTAACAACATACATCAATAATTGGTAATCAAACAATGTCTCACTATTTTCTACTTGAACACATATATTCACATAATGTATACTCACACCACGACAAGTTATTTTGAAAACCTCGAGTGAAGTACGATAATCACATCTTTTTTGCTCCTACCTGACTTGTATTGATTGTACCACCCTCTTCGACATTGGTACTTGCAAAGGATCAATTTGTTCACTCCATTGGTTCCAAATATCCTCTATTTGATTCTGAGACATAGCTCCATTATGTATCAATTCATGGCTATGATCTACATTTTTTCATGGATCCACTATGTATTTTCTTATGGCCATGATTGTTTCTTCTATATATTACATGGATCCAATGTGTACACTTTTTGTGGCCATGGACATCATTTATGCTTTCATTATTCATGGATCCTCAGTGTACTTGATTTGGTGGCCATGCTTACACTAAAATCAAGCATGGGAATTCCTAAATTGAGAAGAGACTATCTTACTTACAATTTATGTTTTAAGTATTTTCCTTGGATTGGTCTTGAACTAATCCTACCCAATGCCCCCTCCACAATCTCATGAATACTTTATAATGCATTTCGACCATTAGTTGATCTTCTTACCTCACACATTAGGGGGCATATGTTATAGCATCATTTGACACCACATATGCTCATGATGACTCATTAGCCTCAGCTACATCCCTTTCTCTACTTGCAGGGCCAAAATCCCCCTTTTCCTCCTAAAAAACACTTAAAAAAAACCATTTTTCTTGATGTACGCGACTCTCTGTAATGACACTCGCGTACATATGTGCCTTTCTAGTTAGAAACTTGTGTACATGTTAAATTATCTCAAAAAAATATTAAATCCTAACATTTCAGGCAGAGTTGACGGGTTCCCTAGGTTCTCGGCCTCCTGTACCATGTTCATAACTACTCCAACTGTCAAAAGGTAGTATAAATTAGAGCCTTGGGGTCGAGGAAAAACAAAACAAAGAAATGCATCCTTATGCTAGAATTTTCCTTATAGCCCTCCAAGTCCACTTTTCGCCTTGCATCTGAGATTGTCCTTCCCCTCTGAAAACCCTTCTTTTCAGAATTTGTGTTCTCCCTATGTTGTCAGAAAGAAATCCTTTTCCTTCCTTGGACCTGTTAGAACGCAAAGATTTCGAGGTTTTTCTTTTGATCTCTATCCTTGGGTGGAGGAACTTGGAGCCTGATTTTGGGACTGTGCCGCAACAGTTATAGGTTATAATCAACTTATATGTTGTTAATAATTAAATATCTCTCATTCTCATCTAGATCTAATTGTTGGTTCATGCTTTTAATGAGATGATCTATATCTTGTTTTGAATCTATTATGCAAATTGAAATGCTCATGTCTAGTTAGTTAGGAGATAACTACCTATTTGCAGTTTCTTGTCTCTTGTTTGCATGAGTTTTCAGAGGATCGTTGTGAAAGTGTCTTAGAGCGAAATTTCTTGAGCAGAATCGACTTCAAATGTTGGATTCCAGGTTTGTTCTCTTTGCTACCCTTTGAAAGTTAGTTATTGAAAAGTAGTTACTTTTAATTAACTGTCTGATTTGAGTGTAAGAGTGGTATTTTAGAGTACTGCTCTATTGTGATCCTGACCCATAGTCATAGGACTTAGTTTTCCATAACAAGAATTTAAGTTATTAGGTAAATAGAGAACCATTTGTGTCATTTGTTCATGTCATTTACTAGTTTTTGGTGCTTTAATGTATTAATAATTTTTTTATTAACTAAAAATAAGTGTTATATTGTCATTTTTAATACTTTGAAATTATTTTGAATTGAACGAGTGTAGATGCATTTTTATGGAAATAATTTTTGGGGGGCACACACAATCAAGATTCATACACTCAATATTTGAAGTCTTCATGAGATTCAAAATAAACTGCATAACTTATTATTTAACATTTAAATGCTATAATCTCTATGGTTTTTCCATCCAAAAGCCACATTTGAAATTACGAAGTATGTTTATTATTAGTTTTTATTGCAAATACAATTATATTCCATAATTGGTTCATTTTCAACATTGTAAAAAATTAAAGGGCAAGATTTTATTTAGCATTTTTTTTAATGAAGTGTGTACTTGTTGACACTTGTCAATTCAAGACAACTATTTTTGGAATTTTTCATCATGGAAGGAATGGATGGATATACCCCTTTAAATTGAAATTATGATAAACTCTTCAAATTTGATCATTGGTGGTGGGAAAGGTAAGGTAAAAGTAGCTATGACACAAGGTGTCTAAACAATAATCACCATGGTACTTTTGGATATTGTGATGGAACCAATTAACCCTTGTGCAATGAATTCATTCAAAAAGAGCTCAAACGCGAGAACTTGGGACATTCGTTTAGGTTCCCAAACTCAATTCCAACTACTTGTGGATAGGGGTAGTTAACCAAAATTCAAGTCTAAGGCATTCATAAAGGTGCTCACATCATTTGTAGAAATTCAACTCGTGGAGTTATAGCTAGTCATGGGCACTATGGGTTGGATTGAACTTAATGAAAAGTACATGTGGATATTGGTAAATAAAAAAATGTTAGATCGAGGAATTTAACAAATTATTGGTGTTATTGGTCGAAATTCAACCCACAAATTTGTATGTAGAGTTGTAGCAATGCACAAGCACCAGGGGAGAGATGGAACTCAAAACAAACTACTTGTCAATATGGATCCTTAGGAAAAATGGTAAATCGAAGAAGATATCAAGGTATCCATGTCATTGGTAGAAACTCAACCCATGGAGTTGTATATGGAATTTTAGTGATGCACGAGCATTGCAAGGGGGAATGAACTCAAACAATTGCATGTGGATATGGATCATTAACCATTGAGACATTCAACACGGTACCAATATCATTGGTATACATTCAACAAATGATGTTGTATGTTAAGTTATAGATATGCACAAGCACCATGAGGGTGATCAAACTCAAGACCAATTTCTTATGGATATGGATCCTTAACCAAAATATTGAACTACACTATTTAGTAAGGTACCCACGTCATTGATAGTAAATCAATCCATGGTGTTCTATGTGGAGTTATAACGATTCACAAACATTGTGGGGTGATCAAATGCAAGACCAACTACCTGGGGATATGGGTTCTTAACTAAAATCCCAAACTGAAGTTTTTACTCTGGTGCCCACATCATTGGCAGAAATTCAACCCATGGAGATGTATGTGGAGTTGCAAGGATCCACGAGCACCATGGAGGGATGACCTAGCCCCTATGAATATGGCTCATGTTAACCAAAATCCCAGACTAGGCATTCGACAAGGTATCTATGTCATTTGTTGAAATTCACCCATCAAGTTGTATGTGGAGTTGTAGAAACGCACGAGCACCATAGGGGGATCAAACTCAAGGGTGGATATGGGTTCTGAATGAAAATCAAAGACAAAGCATTCAACAAGCTACCCGCATCATTTGTAAAAATTCAACCCATGGAATTGTATGTGGAATTGTAGCAATGCAAGAGAAGCATAAAAGGATCAAACTCAAAGCCAACTACTTGATCAAAATTTCAAATTGATACATTAAAAAGATACAATTACCATTAATAGAAATTCAACCGAAAAACTATATATAAAGTTTAATAATACATAACACAATATAAAATTCAAAATCACAAGTCAAAATCAACTATATATAAATTTTTAACCAAAATGTTAAAAAAACCTTAAATAACACCATATGATTAAGACAACAAACCCACATTAATGTAACTAAGATACTATGATAAGAGGAGGACCAAAACCAAGGAGCATGTAAGAAGCCTTGATAGGGATAAGATTGAGTTGGGAAGCCATGGGTGGAGCATAGGGAAGGCACGCCCATTTTACCCAACAAAATATACAATAAAGTGTGTGAGATTGTTTTCATTTGAATTGACTTATGAGCTGTCGGCCCATCTTTATCCAAAATGATAAATTAGAAGCTATGAGTATTTATTTATAGAGCGGTCAAATGTCTCTAATCGCTTACATGACATTCATGTTATTTCGAAGATAACGCAGGGTGTAGCGAAGGAAGGGTGTACAAATAATTTTATTCTATCTATTGCCTCGGGATTTGCCAAAACTTTCAAAATTCTCACTTCGTTTCTGTTCTTTAAGAGGTTGTTAACCTTTTTCAATGGAAGAAAAAGGTATAGGCAGAGGTGGTGACCGAAGATTTTCCATGCCTGAAAGTGGTGGTGGGCGAAAATTTTCCATGTCAGAAAGTGTTTCCACGAATAAGGATGAAGAAAAAGTAAAATCCAAGTCCAGCAAAGTCAGAGTCTATGATAAAGTCTCCCAGCCGGGCAAAATCTCCCCGCTTATCAGAATTGCAGCATTGGAAAAAGCAATTAACAACCTCCTTCAACCTACCATTGAAGGAGTCCAACAACATTCAG
>JZKD02S0819158.1:0-14457 GCA_000966675.3 Picea glauca | reverse complement strand
CTCCATATGTTGGAGGAAAATCCACTACTATAATAAAAAAAATGGTTGTGATGTGAGGTGTTGTAATTATCCATGCACATAATTTTTTTATCTCACCATAGGCTGGGACCCTTCTTGGATCAATGGCATATATACTTTCCCATCTAGTCTCATCGTATTTTGTACATCCCATTTGCAATGCTTCCATGATAAACAAAGGCATGATATTTTTTATACCTCCACTATCAACCAAACAATTATGTAATGTAACATCATGCTTTTCTATGGTTATGTATAATGGTGAGACTTTACCCCTTGGCCTTACTAATGAAATATTTTGTTGTTGCCTGGAACTCATGAAAACAACTTCGATTCTTGTATTTGAATCATCAAGTATATTTAAAATATTTTCTCTTTGTTGTGGTATCTTCACCACCTCCATAAAAGGCAAGGTAATCCTAAGCTTGGCTAAGTCATCAATCAACTTGTAATTCATTTGTGGTGGAGTCTTTTCCTGAATAACAACTATTTGTTGCTTTGTTGGTTTTGCAGTATTTTTTTTTTTCATTTTTTCTTTTTCAAGCGCTTCCTTTGTTTTGAATTTATTCACTTGTGCTCTTGTCTAGACAACGTTCTCTTGTGAATAATCAAGATCTTCTTGTTCATAAAAAATGTAAAAATATGATGTGCCTTCTTCCATTTGTACCGACTCTAAAATTTTATCTTGGGTGATGTCTTCTTCTTGATCAACATTCTCAAATCTTTCTTCTTCCAAAATTTCTTTTGATACCACGACATTAGGATTTGACACTCTTGGTGCCCTAGGTCTATGTTCTTAATTTTTGTCATTTTTTACTCTCTAATATTCTAATGAAACTCTTGTATTTTGATTGGGTGGAATGAATTTTTTAGCTCTTTTCAGTCTAGTGATCTCATTCTACATCTGTATAATGGTTCTACTCATTTGAGAAATATTTGTTTTCTGTCTTGTCTCCTGAGCGACTACGTTTCTGACATTAGGGGGAACACTCTGGAGTATACCTCCACTAGTTCCTCGATTTTCAACAATTCTTGAAGTAAATGGTCCTTGATGTGATACGACAAGAGTATTCATTTGTCTTTGTACATTCCCAAGAATGATGTCGGGATCAACATTTGTCTCCAACATAAATTCTTCCACCTCTGTTGCTTTCTAAATGGCTCCATCTAAATTATTTATTTGTGAAGATCTGATTGCATAATTTACATTTGCATGAATTGCATTCTTATAACACCCAAATATAACATGAAAAATAGGTCATTGATCTTCTGGGATTTGATTCAAAGTCTTGAAGAATTGTAGATTGAAATCTTCGATTCTTTCTCTCTTTTTGAGATGAATTTGAGTAAGCTGGGTAAACAATGTATGATATGAAATGGGAGGGGCATACATAGTCATAAACATATTCTATAGATCATCAAACGATCTTATTGATTGAGTGGGGATACAAAGGTACCATGAATAGGCTTGACCTATTAAGGTTTGCAAAAATACTATAACCATCACATCATCATGTTCAATTAAATGGATATCACAAACAACTAGGAATTGATCTAGGTGTCTCTTTTGGATCTATAATTCCATGTCCTAAAAAAACTGGTAGAACTGCTTGAGGGAGGGTTGATAATGTTTGTTGTTATCCTTGCAAATTAAGTGGGTTGGACCTATCCCTTCTTCTTGGAACTCTTTGTCTTTCATTTCTTTCTTCTCAATTATCAAGAATCTTGTTTCTTTCCTCTCGATCGCCCATGATTAGGGTTATTGTTATTTCCGATTTGAAACTTTCACCAACTTCATGAGGTTGAAGTTTTTTTTCTCTTACTTCTTGTTAGTGGAAATTTATAAGGTTCCATTTTTTCTTGGATTCACACCCTTCTTATTTTTCTTAATGTTATCTCTCTTTCTTTTTCCCGAGCAAGGGTTTCCCAAGATCTTTCAAGCTCTTGTCAATTTTTTGTTGTTGTCAATACCAAATCATACAATTGATGCAACACAATTCCTTGATTTCTAAGTCCGATTTGTGACTAAGGTTGATTAGGTTTTGGTTGAGTTGTTAAAATTATGGTCTGCATGTGAACCCAACCTTTTGTTCTCCCTAGTTGAGTCACCAAATTTTTTGATGTTCATATTGGTTACAATCCCAACAACAACCTCACGAGGATAGAATCCCCTTGCATTTTTATAGAGGTGGTACTCCTCTATTATAAATCTGAAAGATATAACTTGATGTATCTTAGGATATACTATCAAATAGGAGAGTGCTAAACAACAAACCCCAAAATCTTAAACATAAACTATGAAAATTCAGTTTAAAATATAAGAGTATATTCACAAAGAAAAAATTCATGAGAGAAGGATGAGAAATATTTTACAGACTTAGATGTAATAATTACAAAATACTATACAAATATAGTGAAACCATGATATGAAAATAATTTTTTTTTCACATCCATCACAACATAATAAGATTTGGTCACATTCATAAGACAGAGAAATATAAGTCCACGATACATAGAATTTTAAAAGAGTATAACATTTAAACTGAAAGAGAATATGAATAATATGATAGGTGCACTTCAAAAATATCAAACTCAGAAATTCAAAGTCTGTAAAGTCATTAAAGTTGCACCCCGAAATAATTGTCTTGGGAATTCAAAAATAATAGTCCATTTTACATTGAAATTAAATGATTGCGTTTGTCCAAATGGACTGGGATGAGGATCCTGTGGACCTTAAAATAAAATAGACTTGGATTGGACTATGATGGATTTTCTCCATCTATCCGCTTATTGGTGTGTCCTTTATATTCTCATTTGTTATAATTCCTTGATCGATTTCAACCGCTTCTTCTTGATCTGGTTCAGTTATTTTAGTTAAGGATTTCTTTAACCAATTCTCGATGTAATTGTTCATTGCTGCCATGGTTATTTCCTGCCTTAATTTAATATCAAATAATAAATTTTCCAGATATTTGAAGTCCATTGAAAGTTTGTGAAGGGTGTCCTCAATGTCGTAATTTCTATTTGCATAACTAACCAACGAACTTTCCACTTTTATTTTTGAATACTCGATCAAGTTGTTAAACTTCTCAGTTGATGCAGTCTTCAATGAGTCTAACTTTACTTCAAATTATTCCTTTGACATAATTATGGAATTCAATATTAGATGTGGGTCCTCCACATCTTCGGTTGACCTAGCTAAGTCCAATTCAATTAATTTTAAATAAATCTCTCCTCTTTTAACACTTATAGTATCACACTCAACCAACATATATTTTAAAATCTTTATTCTTAATAACCAACATGCCTTAAGTTGTTTTATTCAGACTGTGGAAGGCAAGTCCCCTTCTTTCTTATAGAACTCACTAACACTTGAAAATTTTGCAACAAAGGTAGAAATGGCCCCTTTATAAAATTCTTAGTCATTTTCAATATCATCCTGAAGGTATTGCCTAAAATTTGTCATTCTTGAGCCTAAGGAAACTAAATTTGTTGCCAATTCCCATGTTTTGAGAATAAAGGACATTCTCTTCTAGATATTTTCTTCGACATATCTCCTAATGGAAACAAGTAGACTTGATGTTCGTTTTAGTATTGAGCTGGATTCTGGTGTTCCATAAAGACTTTTCCAAGGCTGTATTGTGGCATTTGGACTGACAAATAATGATGGGGGCATTAGAGCACTCTCTAATTCTTTAATTTTGTCCTTTAGAATAGAATTTTCATTTTCCATATCTCCAATCGACATTTTTAGGGCTTCTCTTATAGCTTCATGAATCTGTACAATTTTGGAGGGTGGAACTCCATTGAATTCAAGTTCTGAGTTCAATTTTCCTTGAACCTTTTTATTTTTGGCATGGATTTTTTCAATAACCAATTTTCTTGAAATTTTGTCAAAGGTGGCACTGTACATGGTTGGGGATTCCTCTTCAAATACAATTGGCTCGTGTGTGGAAAATTATATTGCAATTGGTTTTCTCTCTTGAACCCTCTGTTCTTCATATGGAAATTCAATGTCTTCACTATTTACATCAAGATCCATATCTTCAAGAAAAATTTCTTCTTCAGTTACACCCTCTCTTTCTCCTTCCTTATTTGTTCCACTTTTCCTTTTACTAGTTACTAGGAGTTTGTGGGGTCTTTCCAAATTTCCCTTAGGAGGGTTTTGTTCACCTGCATCATCGAAATTATGTATTGACGACTTCCTTTGCTCATGAGTTGTAGAGTTGGGTCGTCCTTCGAGTAGGCTGCTTTTTTTGAGAAATATTAGGAGACTGTGAACTCCTCTCATTCACGACTCTTCCTTGCTGTATATGTTGGTCGCTTGCACTGATAACTGTTTCAATATCCTCTTGCCTTTTCTCATCAGGTAGCATTTGGGGGTTTTGTCTTAGCCAAAGGCAAGCCTTTGAAGACGTGACAATATGTAATGGAAAAAATCAAGTATGAGGACATGTAGAACCTTTTATTCTTTATGAAATTTACCGACTGAAAATATAATTCATTGAAGATAATATTTCCCCAATAAAATATTGCTTTTTCATGAATTTAAAAGTACAATATATAGAGAGCGAGCATGGGAATAATAGCTGTAGACTCTTTTTTGTCTACTCTAGGGACTAACCACCCCATTTATCGATATGGATTTTTTAATGAACCAACCTAAATGCTTGAAAGGTCCTCTAGAATAATTGTTGGGTCTTCAAGATATTCTTGTAGAATCTCCAACCCTCCATTCTTTGTCTTCATAAAGTCCTTAGCTTCATCATCTTTGAAATTCGTCGTAGGATCTAGAAGTCTGAGCATCCTCTTGAAAACTGAAGGTGCTAAGGAAATATGAGACTCTCCTTGCAACTAAATTATTATCTAATTTTTTTTGAATATGTCAATGCACCATGAAATCAACTCCTTAAAATAGTAGACTTCTGGACGCAACCTACCAGAGCAATTCCTGACGTCCAAATCTGGTTTGAAATCCTCTTCGGAAGTGGTAATGAAGAGCAATGTATTTATTACCTTGACCACTGAATCCTTTGATCTTCTCATCCAGGTAGGTTTATGGTATCTTCACACAACTTTTCCTTTCTTTGGGTTGTCATATTTAATCAAGTTGACATATTAATGTACAATTCTTCTCAAAGTGTTATTATCAAAACAAACTTTTTTACTTTAACATGCACCGAGGCTCTTGATTCAAAGGACAATTAATACAAATTAAATTTAAACATTGATGAGGAATTGTCTTGAAAATATCACCATTAATAACGAATTTTAACATTTAACTAGTTTTAGTCATTTTGGGAAGATGTGTATTAAATGTACACCAAGGAATGTGATAAGACAAGACATGGATCACTGCGAGGCGGTGGATAATCAGGATGGTGGAATGAAGGGGTAATGAAATGGTGGGGCAGCGAGATCATGGGGATAGGAATAGTATATGGAAGGGTTATGAAATCACCACATAACCACAATAAGACTCAATTTTTTTGACTAAGTGTTGAGAGATCGTGGAGTTAAATACAAGCGAGATAGTGGGAATATGGAGGAGAGTTGTAATATTCCATAGGCCCGCAGTAAGTTATGGATAATTTGGCTAAGTATAAGAAATGAATCTGGATGGTAGGGTCATAGGTATAGACAAGACAACTATGAATATGCCCTAGACCTGCAACACGATATTTTTGAAAATTTTCTAAGTGTAGGTACAAAATGAAGACGACATAACTCAATGGTGTATTTTGGGGGTCATGGAAGTTGAACAAGACTAGAGAATGTGTTATGCACCCATGATGAACTCCAAATTTTCTAAGTATGGGAAAACAATGAAGAATACACACACACACACACACACACACAAAAGAGAGAGAGATATTGCATGAGACTTAAGATATTTGAGGATCAACACTGATTTAAAAAATGCATGGCTAAGGTTTATCTTGCGTTGATGGTTTTGGAAGAAAATATATTAATGTGGGACCATAACCTAGCTAATGATCATAGGAAAAAAATGTCACTTATCCAACAAGTCCAATTCTATTGTCAAGAGTTTGAAGAGGAGTGTGGAGGTGCTAGAGCATACACAAGTAATGACCTTCGAGCATAATGGTGTCTAGAAACTCACATGTCTATCCATGCTTAGGGAAATTAAACAAAAGTTAATGGTGAATCATTTAATAGAGTTGTAGGTCCTATTTTTAAAAGAGCATTTCATCATGGGGAGGTTTGTAATTTGATAGATACCATTTTCTCCAAATGGAAAAATGAAGAGATCAAAGGACAAAAAGTATTAAATAAGATTGGTTTAGTTGGTATTGATTTTCTATTAGATATTGAATTCGTGTATTTGAATATCATGTAGGGTATCGATGATGAAAATATAATCAAATGATTTCTATTAAGGGTTTTGGGAGGAGACATAAACTTGAAGGAGATGGAAAATGAGTTTGCATTATAAGTTATTTATATTTGATTAAATTTTTTTATTAGATTAAATTAATCCAATGTCTTCCACTAATGCCCATTGTTTAAAATCCTAATTTGTTAGTATGTAAATGTTTATTGGTTTGAATGGCTATTACAATTTTTATTTATCATAGCCAAAATGTGTCTTCTAGAGTGCAATAAGCTATGATGTGAGGTCTACAATGTAGGACATGGACAAAGGTAGAATAACTATATCCTAATCATTCAATAACGAAAAATTCTTCATGATCACTTCAAGTCTTTTGAAATTGAGGTAAGTGCTTATTTCACTTGAAAATTTTAAAATATATAATTCTAAGTTGTCTGTGTTGACTTTGGTTATTGAACCATGTTTATATCCATTTATAGAAGGGAAACAATGTACTAGAATGAGGAATTCCACATCCTAGAATGAGAGAACAATATAATTACATAAATTTCAAATTGACGAGGATATGGGTCATTGTGTTTACGATGGGCTGCATAATGCATCATATTTTATAACATGTGGTGATTGTAATAATTTAGAGAAAATTGTGACTAAGAATCCATATTCTCTAGTTAGTGTAGATATTCCATTTAGCTACAACTCTAGTGGTAACAACAAATGATGAGGTTCCACATACATATGATAAATTCAAAAATCTTATGGAAGAGTTTACCAAGGTCACTAATATGACCCTAAGGGGGCCATATATGGGGTTAAATGTATATGTAATGGGGTAACTATATATGTAATAGGGGTCAGCCTAATAAATGGCCCACATGTGCAATGAATGAGAATATGTATATATAGAGGTCAATATAGTCACTATTAAGGATGGACACATGATTTGGATATATGAATCTATTAGGGTTATTTGGAGGAGGTTCTCATATCCTACAAGGAGTTATTGTGTAACTCATATACATTATCTATTTTATATTTGTGCTCCATGATCACATATTGTTTACATTGAGTGCACTATGGTTTATTATGTTATTTTAAATATTTGGTCCATAATATTATCTACCAAATACTTACAGTGACATAATTAACCACCATACACACAATGTACACAAGATGTGAATGTGGAACACAATTCCCAACGAGATAATGGATATGAGTTACATAGTAACTCCTAAAATAGAAGAATCTCCTCCAAATAACCACAATAAATCCATGTATCCAAATCATATGTTCATCCTCCATAATTACTATATTGACCTCTATATATACCTATTCTCACTCATTTCACACGTGGGCCCTTAATTAGGATGACCCCTATTACATATGCATTTACCCCATTACAAATACATTAACCCCATAAATGACACCCCTTATGATCACCTCATAGTACTGTCCTTCGAAAATATTTGTCCTCAAGACTTTGCAGTTACATGTTTTACATGTGATGAAACAAAGTAATATAATTTCCTTATATTCCTACTCTCTTGCTTCCACTTATAATGATCCATCCATACAAATTCATCTCTTTTCCATCTTAATCCTTTATAGTTCATTGTTGCATAAGTTTTTTCCTTTGATTCCATGTGTTGTTGTTGTAACTTCTCCAATTTTCGTAGTTCTTGGTATTTGAGAATGTTTTGTCAACTCATGGTTATTTGATTCTATGTTCCATGAATATTGTTGATTATTCCATCATCTTCCTTGATAATGATGATATGGATCTTCTTGTATTTATTTCCAACTTTCTTGGTAGTGAGGGTATCAATATTTTTCAAAGTTTTAAGGTTTTCCTTCATTCTACATAACAATATCATTAGTCTTATTTTTAGAGACAATTGCATGCTCTATCCTCTATGCTTGGTATTTGATTAGTCCAGCCTTTGAGATAATATCATCATATTTGACATGTATATCCTTAAGCTGGAGCTCAACATCTTCAATTATTCTCTGGTGACCTTCTTGAATCTTGTCTTCCTTCTCATTTTAACGCTGTAATTTGATGCCATCTATTACATTATTACATCCTTCTTAAATTATGGATCTCATTTATAATTTTATCTCGTTAGTGTTTAAGGCATATCCAACCTTGTTTCTAATTTTCTTTCCAAGTTTTTTCGTGGCATTCTCTTCAATCGATTTGGTAGTACATTTGTCCTTATTCTTGGATTTGAACTCTTGTAGATGTTTTTTCATATTATTAACATCACTAATAAGGTTTAAATTATGCTTACACAACCATTTGATTTCTTCATCTTTCTTTTTCAATTCTTCCCTTGACTCATTATTTTCCTACTTTCCTTTGCTAATATTTTCTTAGTTTAATTCACAAACCTCCTTAATGAGTGCTTCAATAAGGGTTTTCAAGTTAAGAATTTGGTTATCTTTCTTCCTAAGCTCTTCCTTGGCTTCCTTAATTGAAATTAAATTTTAGGCATCACCTCCATTTTTATACCCTTTATCCATCTGTATAGGAAGAATTTTTCAAATTCTTCCCAAGTGGAGTATAGTTTGGTATTTTTTTCTAGAATCATCCACCACTCTCAAGATTCATCATCCAAATAAAAACCAAAAGGAATGCTAAATATTTTACAATATTGAACCATTATATATGATCAATCCCATCTTTATTCCCCCCCCAAAAAAATAGTTTTCCATTTTTGCTTACTTGATATCTAACCAAAATCCTCGACTTCTAGTCCCACTTTCTTCAAAAATGAATCCAAAATAGTTCTTATCCTTTTCCCAATATATTATTCTCTCTTTACATGTTCCAAAATATTTTGAAGCATCTCAATCAAACTTTCCAATCAAAAGTTATGCTAATTTTAAATTAAGATACATTTTAAAACCTTGATTGGGGACTATCCTGCACGTCGACTGTGCACCTAAATAACTCCTAATTTTTTGCATCATTGAATAAAAAATTTCATTATATGATAGACTAATATGTCTTCTCTATAGTGCCATGAACATCTCTAAATTCTTATGTGCCAAGGAAAAGTTGTGATAACTTTCCCAAAGATTGCAATTTTGGAACCTTTTAGAAGGCCAAAATTGTACGGTATGCCAAGTGTCCAATTTTGAAATTAAAACTAGATATGGGTCATCTCTTTTTAATTTCTAATTCCATAGAGGGAACTCAATTTGTTCCTCACTAGCTTCAAATATGATTTTTTAAAGGTAAAGCCTATTTGAGACTAGTTTCAAGGCTAATAAAACCCTAATTTGTACAACTTATAACTCCAAGAATATAACGAAGCAAATTTTGAAATTTTTACCCAATGTACTTCACCCTTTCCTCTATCCACATTGAAATTTCCACATGATGTTAATGAATGGCAGAAAAATTAGAATGAAAATAGTAATATGACTCATTTGAAGAAGCAAAACTAATAATTGTATGCTTTGATACCAAATGTTATGTACCAAATCCTTAAAATAGCATAATAAATCAAAGTACACAAGATGTGAATGTAGATCACAGTGCCCAAAGAGATAATGGATATAAGTTGCATAATAAATCCTTATATAATAGGATAAGCTCCTCCAATTAACCCTAAAATATCCATGTATTGAAGACATATGTTCATGTTGAAATATTGTAACTTCAAAGAATATTCTAATTATATTTGAGTTATTATTATATATATCAAATCCCCTTTTGTTGATTGATCAAGTCGGGTCTTGTATAAGATCAAATCCCCTTCTGAGGATTGGTCAAACTGTGTTTGTATGGTGTTATTTGTAAAGTCAGCCCCTAGTAATTGTAAAGTGGTTTTAGCTACTTATAGGAGAAGTCGGCTCCACCAAGTGAAGAGAAGCAACCCTAGCTCCACCTCACAACTTGTATTTATATGTGAGGACGGTGTCTCATTTGAACACAGACACACTCACTCATCTAGTGCAAATATCTTGAAGATAGTTTCAGTTGCAGGAAGAAGTCTAACGAAGGAGAAGAGAGGTGCATGCTTGGTCTTGGTCTGTCTTTGGTGTTTTGGTCTTAGTATTGGCATTGCATTGACAATCTATTATTGAGGAAGTTTTGCTCGGTTTTCTCCCCCATGAGGGTTTCCCAAGATAAAATGTTGCGTACCTTATGATTGTGCTTCTTTTAGTGATCCTCTTTATACTGTTGTTTTGGAAATGCATTGAATGCTCATGAAATTTGGAAATAACCTAATAAAATCAGTAAAACTTAACATGGTATCAGAGCTTGATTGAATAAAGATTCTTTCATTGGGTATCTAGACGTTTCTGTTGTCATACAAGAAAATTAGGGATTTTTACTAAGAGGAATTTTTGACCGAAGACCACCTTCATAAGTGCGCCCTGCCCTAACACATCTTTTGACAGCTTGAGCGAACTTTTTTAGTGGCTAGATTCTCCGGAAAGTCAAACCCTAGTTTTAAATGGTACTAAAAAACCAGAAAACCAGGAAACCAGAACCAGTACTAGAAGCACCATTCTAGAAGTGCACAAGTCCAGTTTCAGGGGGTAAAACTTGGATGTTTAAAAAATAGTAAGCTCCAACAAACTCGTCTCAACTAAACTCATATCCTGGTAAGCTTAGTTTCATTTTTTGAGCACTTTCATAGCTCCAACTCAAGATGTCTGCAAGTACCAAGATCATTGACAAGTTAGAAGGTGTGGAAAATTTCTATGCCTGGAAGTACAGAACTGGATTCATTCTTGAAGAGAATGACCTTGCAAAATTTATAAAAGAAAATGTACCGGAACCCAAAGAAGATGAATCCAAATAGAAGTACAATAAGGATATGATTAGGACTAAAAGAATAATTGAAGATCCCATTAAATACCACTTGATCCCTCAAGTGTCTTATAAGAATACTCCAAAAGACATGATTGATGCCCTAACCAGAATGTATGAATGAAGGAACTTCAACCGAAATATGATCTTGATAACCCAACTCAAGAATACAAATATGCAAAAAGGAGAAACAATTCAAGTCTATTTCTATAGGGTTTCTCAATTCAAGGAACAATTAGAGGCAATTGGAGACAACTTAAATTAATATGAACTCGTGATGAAAACTCTTAATGGTCTCACAAGACCTTGGGATGCCTTCATCCAAACTGTTTGTGCAAGAAAAAAGAAACTCCAATTCAATATTTTATGGGAAGAATGTGTTCAAGAAGAAGAAAGAGTGGCCAACTGATAAGGCATCCTATTAAGAGATGAATATCAAGCCCTTGCTGGTCATGAGAAGGGTGGAAAGGGAAAGTCTCATTTTCAAAAGGAGACTCACTTTCATAAAGAGTCTCACACTCCAAAGAGATTCCAGAAATATCATAAAGGTCAAAGAAGGAAAAAAGATTTCTCCTCCTACCAGTGTTATCATTGTGATAATATGGGACACATTGCTAAGAATTGTCATGCCAGAAGAGAAGAATACAAGAAGAGAAATAACAAAAGACATCATGCCCATGCAACTGTATATGATGAGCCACCCAAGAAGTTAGCTGAAGAAGAGATTGAAGATTTTTTTTTTTTTTTTTCCGCTCTCTTAGCATCTGTGACACCCATGGAGGATATTTTTCTCATAGATAGTGGTGCCTCTAAGAACATGTCAGGTCAAAAGAATACTCTCTCCAGCCTTATAGAGAAGGAATCCCCCCAAAAATTTTCACTTGAAGATGATTATCAATACCCAATCAAAGGAATGGGAGAAGCCACCTACAAAATTGATTCAAGAACTCCTATGAAAATGAAGGATGTACTCTATGTACCAGGTTTGAAAAAGAACTTACTTTCTATTTCATATCTAGATAATAAAGGTTTCAGGGTTTCATTCGTATATGGTGAAATTCTTATGTGGTCTAAAGGAAAAACTATAGAAGATGCAGTTGTTATTGGAATAGAAGAAGGTGGTTTGTACAAGTTAAAGGGTCACTTAGATGTAGCCTTGACTCACTCTACTGAAATTTCTTGTGAACTTTGGCATATAAGACTAGCTCACATCAACTACAAAGCCTTACCATATGTAAGCAAGGAAGTTACATGTTTACTAGAATTAAAAGTTGATCATGAAGGCGTATGCAAGGGATGTGCACAAGGAAATAACACAAATAATCCCTTTCCAAAGAGCGACAATAAAGCATAATGAATATTGGAACTTGTCCACTTAGATGTATGCGATCCAATGCCATCAACCTCTCTAAGTGGGTATGTATACTATATATCTTTTATTGATCATTACTCTCGTAAAAGTTGGGTTTATTTCTTGAAGTCAAAAGATGAAGTACTTGGAAAGTTCAAGGAATTCAAATCCTTGGTATAAAATCGCTTTGAAAGAAAAATCAAGATACTCAGGTCAAACAATGGAGGAGAGTACACTTGAAAATAATTTGGAAAATTTTGCAGAGATGTCGATATTAAGAGGGAGCTCACCACTGTCTATAATCCTCAACAAAATGGTGTAGCAATAAAGACCATGATTCATGATCAAGATCTTCCAATGCACTTGTGGGATGAAGAAGAAAGAACAACATTATATGTCCATAACATATTATCTCATAGTGCACTTGGATTCAAAACCCCCGAAGAAATGTTCACCAAAAATAAGCCAGAAGTCAGCCATCTCAAAATATTTGGTTGTCCAGTATTTGTACACATTCCGAAAGAAAAGAGAACTAAGTTGGATCCTTTAGGAAAGAATATAATATTTGTTGGGTACTGTGAGGTATCTAAGGCCTTTAAAATATACATACCGGGATACCATCATACTGATATTAGAAAAGATGTAACCTTTGATGAATATTCAACACTCAAGAGATCAAGAAAATGATAGCCTGAAGAGGTATATGAAGAAGAACCTGTAACTCCCAGAGTTGCAGAACTTGTAAAGGAAGTTGTAGTTACCCCTGATGATGAGATTCCAAAATATCATGATATGATAGAATCTCAAGAACCTTCCCATATGACTATCTATCACAAGAGAAATCCAACTTGGGCTATAGAACTCATTCAAGACACAAAAAAGTATGGTGCCCCAAAAGGAACCATGAGACAAAGAAAGAAGCCTAAGCCATTCTCTTACTATATGGCCTTGATGTGTGATCTTGTAGAGAAGGAACCTACTTACTTTGAATAATTCATTCAAAAGAAATAATGGTGGACGCCATGGCAGAAGAATACCGGTCCATTATGAAGAATGATGTATGGGAAGTAGTTACCAAACCAAAGAACAAAGATGTGGTATCTTCCAAGTGGATATACAAATAAAACATGGAGCAGACAGAAGTATTTAAAAACATAAGGAAATATTTGTGGCTCGTGGATTTTCTCAAAAGGAAGGTATTGACTATGAAGAAACATTTGCTCCTGCAGCTAGATACACTTCTATCAGAACCATCATAGCTATTGCAACCAAAATGAAGTGGAAGTTGAACCAGATGGATGTAAAGACAACTTTCTTAAATGGTGTTATTGAAGAAGAAGTGTATATAGAAAAACCACAAGGGTTTGAATTTGAAGATAGAAAGACTCATGTTTGCAGGTTGAAGAAAGCTCTGTACAGGTTGAAGCAAGCTCCTAGAGCTTGGTATGGTAGACTTGATAGTTTCCTGAAAAGATTGAGCTTTACCAAGAGTAAAGCTGATCCTAACCTTTACTTCAAGGTTATGAATGATGATCCAGTTATATTGCTACTATATGTGGATGATTTATTCTTGACAGGAGAAGAAAATCTCATCAAAGATTGCAAGAAGAATCTCGCTGCAGAATTTGATATGAAAGACCTAGGCCCGATGCATTATTTATTAGGTCTTGAAGTTTGGCAGAGCCCAAAGAAGATCTTCCTTAACCAAGGGAAGTATGTAGTTGAAATACTAAAGATATTTGACATGTTGGAATGTAAATCCATGACCACACCCATGGAAGCGAATTTGAAACTCCTGGTTGATACTTAGTCATAGTTGGTTGATGCTACTCTACAAAAACATATTATTGGTTCATTGATGTATCTGACGAATACCAAGCCAGATATATGCTTTGATTTCAACAC